>CM021101.1:559929520-560278236 GCA_007115665.2 Sequoiadendron giganteum | reverse complement strand
CACTTTCTTTAAAAAACATTTTGCATTTTTTTTTAATTCTAAAAAAAAAATAGAATTAAAAAAACTCTGACTTGAATAATTTTTTTTTTCTTTTTTTTTGAAACTCGTGTAAAGCCATAAAAGGGGTCATATAGGCTCCTATGACTAAAAAAATTTGCCTCAGAAACTCTTGATGGGAAAGATGGGAAAATTTATAGTCAAAATTCATTGAATCAGCCTCCTAAATCCAACAGTGGGGTCCTTTTTGTGCCAAAATGCACCTAAAAATTGCCCACCTCCAAAAATTACAAAAAACGCAATGGAGAATCTAGATCTAAAACCTTGAAACCTTGTAACCTTTTTTGAAGAAAAAACCCTCATAAATCAAGAAGGGGTTCATTGAATCTATGCTATGATACTATGTTAGAATTATGAAAAACACGAGCCATAGGATCAAACAATGAACAAAGACACCTTCCACACAAGAGAGATACAAGCAATAATATATAATATTCCTCAACAAGAAAAAACTATAGAATTCCAGAGAGATAATAAGGTATGAAAGCTCAAGAGAGATAATACAATGACGGTTGAGTGCTATATGTAATGAGATAAAATGATCTAATAATAGCTCTCTAGTTAATATAGAAAATCATTTCTAAGTTTAGTTTAAGTGCATGAGAATAAATTAGACTAATAATTAATTAATAACTAATACATGATTACTCTAACACAAGAGCATTCCTCACTTCCAACTATGGCACACTCACAAGGTTCTCCCTCGGTACCAATTGGAAAAACAATATTTTATAAACACCATAGCTTCTCAATGCAAAACTAGGAACAACACAAGGTTTCTTAGAGGCAAGAATCTAGGAAAATACCTCTAAGGCATAAGCACTCCCAAACAATGAGGCTTAGCAGCCCCAAAACCCACACTACAACCACCAAGGAAGAAATCGAACAAAAAGCATAGGAGAAAAACTTAGATCTTTACTATCATGATGCTCAACTATGACTCGCCTAAGGTTGCACTTACTAGTGCACCTTCATACCCTACACATTGTCAAACATATGTGTAGCTATGGGAAATGCATCCAAAATGACACAATGTGTGTCTCCACGTTATCAAATAACATGGATTTTGGTGCCTAAGACACCTCAACAAACAACCAACTAATTCCAAGGTACTAGGAAACATGGTCACAATACCACAACAAGTAATTCCAAGATAAGCAAGAGCATACACAATAAGTGGACTAAATAAAACCTAACCATCTACTAGAAAATATATTCAGGCATGATGCAAACACAATTATCCACATATTCAATCTCACTTAGAGAACATATAATTTCGTAAATACTCTCATACAAATATTTGAATACACTTTACTCAATTCCAATCATAAAGATATTCATACACATCAAAGTCGCTCAAAGCTAGAAACCATATGAATACAGGAATTTCACAAAATTTCCAAACACCACACAACATCTACTTCTATTTCACAATGAACAATATGAAGCTATTGAGATGGAGATTGCAATGGTGGATATGGGTATTGGATTGGATGCAATATGGTAGCTCTAATGTGTTGCAACAATGGAGGTATGAATGCTTAGTGTGGGTGAGTGCTTGAGTGATTTCTATATTGTGAGTGATTGCTTAGTGATGGTCAAATGAGGGCCATTCCACTACTTTTAGGGGAAGTGTATCTAAACCAATGGATGGATGAAATGCATCCAACCTAGAGGAAATCAAGAGCTAGGGTGAGTTGAGAAATCAAAAGGCATCTCATGTTGACATGTGTCAAATGAGGTGGACAAGGGGAGATGAGGTGGATATGATGTGGAAAAGGTAAGTCTTGTCTCATCTACCCATATCATGGGATGATGTGACAATAGAAGAATTTTAAATTCTTCTAAAATCTCCCTTGGTTGTGGAGATTTGGCATTGGGATTGGGAGGGGAATTTTAAATTAGTTCTTTATTCCTCCAAGGGTGTTGGAGAAATATAGTGGAATTAAAAATTCCACATAGGATGCATGGGGGAAATAAATGTGAATTTTAAATTCACATGGGGAAGGGGATGCCTTCTCCAAAAGGAGAAATAATTTAATAAGGTTGACTAAGGGCACATTCCATAAATGGCATGAGGATTAGATTAGCCTAAAGCAATGATTAAGGTTGTGTAAATGTAGGATTAGACAGGTTAATAACAGATTAAGGGAACATGGAAAATTATGGAGGATGTGACATGAGGAGAGAGAAGAAGATGAATTAAAAATTGATTTAATTCATTTTAGATAAAGTGACTAAATTAACCCTTTATTTAATTTAGAGAGGAATGGGGGTAAGGTATTTGATCAATTAATTTAATACCTTAGGGGACATTAGGTTGAAGTGAAGTATTAACCAAACAATAAATTATTTGATTAATATGACTTAGGGATGTAGGACAAAGGAATGCAAGTGTGAATCTGACCATATGGGGGTGGTCAAATTAAAGTGTCTACATTTTTCCCCTCTAAAATATTGTTAGAATAACAGTGTTTCCAAGAAAAATAAAATGCAGATGACTCGATAGAAGAAAAGAATGTTAGATGATGCCTCGGTATCACAGGAAAATAGATGGGAATGAAGAAGGAAGAAATATGGTAGAGTATGCCCCCTCGAGAGGGAATATGAGGAAGAAAAGGGGTCTCAGGTGACTTCTTGATATAAAGAAACAAAGGGTACCACACGATAGAGCATAGAAAACCATGAAGAATGAATTTTGAATGGAGGAAAATGGACACACAGGGTGCAAATGGCAGCCCTGAGAAGAAAGGGGGAAAATGAATTGATAAAGGGTTAATTAAAGGGTAAAAATTACCCAAATATTAAAAGGCTAAATAGGGTCAAAAATAAAAATTATAAATAGTAAATTTGAAAATTCACTATTCACCTAATTTTCATTTGCACACTTGTCATCGCGTGATTCGATGAGAGAGAGAGAGAGAGAGTGAGTATGATGGCTGACATGATGAGTGATGTGGAGGGTGACAATGAGCTGATCCACTGAGGAGAGGAGGTGTGGGCATTCTACTACGAGCATGCAATACCTCGCCAGGTAGGTTTCAAATCCTGACTTTGTGATTTGATTTGAATTTGATGAAAATGTTAAAATTTCGGGTGGGTAACTAGGGCGTACAAATTCGCCACAAAAGGGTGAATTCACCCTTATGGCCAAGCGCATTCACCTATCTAGAAAATTTGGTGGGGAAAGGGGTGGACGCACATACCGTAGGGGCAGGTGCACTAGGAGAGGGGCAATTATGAAATTTCCTCACTCTGACAAGGGCGAACCTGCAAAACACAAGGGTGATTGGGTCAGAGGTTAGGCAAATGCGAAATCACCAAAAATGGAAGAGGGAGGATGCAAATTCACCCAAATTGGGAGCAGGCGAGTGTGAATCCACCCAAAAGGAGAATAGGCAGGTGTGAATCTACCTCTTAGGGGAAAAGGCGAATGCATTTTTGCCACTTGGAAAGAAAGACACAGGGGTGATTGCAAAATTTCCCATGGGGGAAAAGGGGAAAACATGAGTTCACCTTTGAAGAAAAAAAGGGAAAATTTGTGCCCAAACTAGAAAGGGGCGAGGACACTTGTAAGATAGGAAAACCAATCAAAAGAAACTCGAGGGGTGAATGCATGAGCTGGACAGGCGAACATGCTAGAAAGGGGGAATGGGAAGACGTGCCCTACATAGGGGTGAACTCACCAAACCGAGGTAGGGATGAAAAAGATAGAAGATAAGAATGGAATGTTAGGAAATCTAATAGAATGGTGGCATGGATTCAAATCTTCAATACTTTGATGACGTGGGAGAGACACTTGGCCATGTTGGAGGTGACTTTAGAGGCAATGACCCCTGAGGATCATGCGACATTAGATCAGGCAGGACTGCTACATGTGTTGGGGTATCCCAACATTAGAGCACACAGAACTTTTTTGACAACACTAATGGAGTGGTGGAGCTCTGAGACCTCAACATTCCATCTCTTGATAGGGAAGATGGCAGTGACCTTTGAGGATGTATGATAAATTCTGAGGCTACCGATCCGTGGACACTTGATCAGTGCAGCACCCAGGCGATCAGTGGATAGGAGTGTATGAGTGGTATTTACACTTGTTGACTTTCCTGTCCAAGGGAAGGAGTTAGATATTGATGCATTCTTGGGGACAGGGATAGAAGACTTACCCTTGTACCTCTATGGACTCATCAGTAGGATCCTCCTGCCTGATAGGAGTGGTCAATTTTCTAGCCTCAAGATGATTGAGGTTGTCTACCATATTGTGGAGAGGTGAGAGGGAGTTTTTGTATGGGGGTGTTTGTATTAGCACAACTATACCCAGATATGCACGTGGTGTGCTATAGGCAGGCATTGAGCATTACACATGTCACACTACTCCAAGTATGGGCCTAAGAGTACATCAAAGTGGTGTGACCTGATATCCTAATTGGTTGGGGGAGAGATGAGACATTTCCAGTGGAATATTGGTGGGGATCAAAGTATGGGTGGAGACTGCACTACCAAGAGGTAGGGAGTTTGGAGGAGTGGCGGTGGAGGTTAGATGGGTTGGTGGATGGAGACATTACTTGGAGGCCCTATATGGGGCGATAGTTTTCAGGATGGTGGGAGGATGATAGGTGGTGGAGGGGATATTTGTGCTCCCAATTTTATTTGATAGGTCAAGATCCATTCATCATTGAGCTACATAGGCTAGATAGGGTCACCCAACAATATGAGATTCACCAGGACATCCCGACGGGGCCACAACTGTTCAGACGGATTAGTCATGGAGGGGGAACTAGAGGATGTAGGCACTATGATACGATATTCAACATGGTGGGCCCATCACAGGCCAAGGAGGATCATTGCAATGGACCTGATTATAGGTGCCTTGGGTTTTGGTTCAAATGATAGGCAGGAGAAGGTGAGGCCACAGAGGAGGAGGAGATGGCAATTTGGAGATGGTGGAGGTAGGGAGAGAGGGGGAGGTGATGGATATAGATTCCATTGCAGTGGATGCATTGGCCATGGTTCTATTTGCACCACCACCACCAGAGGACCTAGCAGTGTTGTTGACAGGAGTTTGGGCTAGGCTAGAGATTGTAGAGCACAAACTTAGAGAGTCAAAGGCTAATAGAGACAGACTATAGATAGAGGTGGGGAGACTACACGCTGAGGTGTAGCGGATACAGAATGCACAGGGAGAGGGAGACAAGGCATTCGGGGAGCTAGCGGACGAGGTAGGAAGGAGGGTATTGGAGATGCAGACAGAGAGGGATGAGGTGAGGAGATAGTTGGAGGAGGTGCAGACGAAGAGGGATGGGTTGAGGAGACAAGTGGAGGAGGTGCATATGGAGAGGGATGGGTTGAGGAGATAGCTAGAGGAGGCACAGAGAGGGATAAGGCTCGAGAGAGAGTAGAGTGTGTGGAGGTGGCTCTTGGAGAGTCTGGGGGATTATTAGAGAGAGCTGAGACATCAGAGGGCTAGGTGCAGAGTCTATAGAGTGAGAGAGATGAGGCCACATGGAGGATAGGGTAGTTGGAGTCTTAGGTGGAGCAGATGAGGTTGGCTGAGGAGGCTTGGGAGCAGGAGAGGTGGAGTATCACTCAGTAGAGAGATAAATACCACATGGAGATGGATATGGGAAAGGCATACATAGTAGGAGAGGTTGATGCTAGGACCGAGGTGTCATATTATATGCTTGCCTATTATCAAGCTATCCCAGATCCTGCACAGAGGGTGCCACCATATGTTAGAGCAGTGGCATAGACTCCAACACCTTCCTGATCAACTTAGATGTACACCGAAGGGTACAACCAATATAGAGAGACCCCTCTACATGGTTGAGGATTAAGTGTAGACTCCCTACAGAGGTTAGATGCAGGTAGCAGTGGGTAGGTAGAGGGGATGTGGACATGATTCCCATTTTTTGACAAGTGTAGGGGGATGTTGTAGTACAATAGAGACTACAGATTCTTTCATCTAGAGGATTGCAGAGATTTGATTCATTCATGTATTCATGTATTATTTATTCTTTATTGATTTAAGACACCTTGATGTGTTGGATGTAGTCTTTTGTATATCATTAGTTCCCTAAACTTGTACCTTTATTTGATGGATTTGATAGACGTTGATGGACTATTATTATGGGTTTTCATGGACTTTGTGGATTGTTTATTATGGATTTTGATGGACTATGCGATAGACACTATATTTTTTGATACATATATGTTATTTGATGGACATTGATACGATATGGATGATTCCTATATGATACTGTGGGTGTTTATTATGCTCATGTGTGATTATGATTGTGATTTATGTATGTGTTTGTGATGATTTATGTCAATCTTTATGTGGATGATATGTATTATATGTATTATGTCTAGCATTTGTTGGATGCAGGATGTGATGTGACATGATTTATGATTTTATGATGTATGTTATGAACATGATACTAATGGTGTGTGATGTAGGTGGTGATGTTATTGTTATTTGTGATGTATGCATATGGAACATGATATGAGGATTGATTATGTATGGATAATGAATAATGTATGGATGATGCATTGTAATGATTAATTATGTATTGATGGATGACATGAAAATGCAATGAAATATAATGGATAAAAATATATGATATACACATATGTGATCATGATATGGATAGATGTAATGAATGTGATGTAATGAAATGTATGTAGTGAAATGAATGAATATGTTTAGAATAATAACTCTAAACAACGTAAAATGATAATGAAAGTGGACTTAAGATGCTTAGAATAACAAATCAATGTTAACCTAAACAACTTAAGATAATAATGAAAATGATAATGCAACGAAATAGATGAAATGAACTTAATATGCTTATAATAACCAATATATATTAATCTAAACAACTTAAGATGATAATGCAATGAACTTAAGATGCTTAGAATAACAAATATATATTAATCTAAACAACTTAATATGATAATGAAAATGATAATGCAATGGAATGGAATGATATGAAATGAACTTAAGATGCTTAGACTAACAAATGTATATTAATCTAAACAACTTAAAATGATAATTCAATGGAATGAAATGAACTTAAGATGCTTAGACTAACAAATCTATATTAATATAAACAACTTAAGATGATAATGAAAATGATAATTTAATGGATAATGAGATGAAATGAAATGAATTTAAGATGCTTAGACTAACAAATCTATATTAATCTAAACAACTTAAGATGATAATGAAAATGATAATGCAATGAAATGAAATGATATGAAAATGATAATGATAATGATAATGCAAATGAATTATGTGGAATGTGATAATGAAATGGATCAGTTTCATAGTTAGTGAAATGGACCTAGATGCTAGTGAACATGCATAGTGAGATCAATGATGATGGGTGTGATAGTGCACTTTTCAAAACCATAGTAATCTTGATAGGAAGATTAGGTGGAGGAAGAAAATTTGCACAACCAAAAATCACTAACCATAGGCTAGGTGAAGAATTGGATGGGGATAAATGCAATGCAATGGGATGATAAATGAAATGCAAACCTAATGCCATTTTTCCATATTAGGAGCACTAATTTTTACTATAGCGTAGGACACGATACGCTAGGGTATAAAGAACCAAGGTTGATTAGTATCAAATGTAGAAGACAAACACAAAAAACAAGGAGGCTATCCCAACACCCCAAAGTCACAATGGCTTTGGTCGGGCCAGGTGTTGGAATAACCACAAGCACACATGATGCCCCAGTGTAACACAAGATCACGAGGATCTTGGTGGGTACTACGTGGGACAACTAAGAAGACAAGATCACACCAAAAATCAAGATATGCCCCTATGTCCACCTGTTAAAGCACACCATGATATAATGGATCATGGCAACCTTAAAAAAGTATAATAGGAAGCTCAAATGATAAAAAAAAATGTCAAAAGAATCAAAAGATCACAATAAGTTTCAAATGTCTTTTTCCATAGGATCAAGAGATGGATGGGATTGATGTGGTTTGATTTAAGGAAGGATACATCCTATTAAGACCAAATATGGAGGATAGATTAGGTGATTGACATGAATCAAGATACTTGAAATGGATTGAACCTCATGACACTAATGAATTTTGTTATTAGGAAGCAACTGGATAGGGACACACTTGACGATACGACACAAAACCAAGACACACACTAAGGATAGACCTAGGGTTTCAGGGACTCATCAACTGATGGCCTTGCCTACGTGAAAGTGTAGAGACCTCATAGTTCAATAAAAGGATTGACTAGTGACCATGGATAAAAGTGGAAAGATGACAATGAAGAAATTGATGGATGATAAAGACTAACATGACAAGACGAACAAAAGCCTCGGGGAATGATCAAATGATTAGCCCTACCTACGTGAAAACGTAGAGGCCATGTAGTTTGAAAAAATAGACCAAAGACAACATGAGACCTAATGATGACCAACGCAATGAAATGACATAAATGAGGATGTGAAACCGACAAACAACACCAATATATAGACAATGAAAAGCTCAAATTCATGATGAAAGCTTGGGATTTAGGATAGTCGATCAGAATCATCCAATGCTCAATCAAAATATACCAAGCGGTGGATGATGGGATGTCAATAGTAGGATGGGTATGATAGGATGTGAGGATAGGATATGTGGATAGGATAGATGTAAGCATAAAGTAAAAGAGGAGCCAAGGTAGATAATGTTTAAACCCTATATGAATGGTGCCTATTGCCATATTTTCACCAAACATACTTATCCAAGGCACCACCAAGAGTGGTTTTCACTATAGGATGAATTATTTCTCTTTACTATTTTTGGATTTTTTGACTTTTTTGATTTTTTTGTATTTTGATGATTTTTTACTTTTTTTGGGTATTTTTCAAGGTAGGATAACCTAGCTAACCTATGTGTAAAACCTCTTCAGGTGCATGATGTTGATGGGATCCTCCAAGGGTACCCCCTTAGGTGTTGCAAGCTTATATGCCCCAAAACCATATTTTGTTGTGACAACATAAGGACCCAACCAATTTGCTTCAAAATTTCCCTTATTTTCTCAATCTTGTTGGGTACGTTGATTTTCTTTCAAGACCAGATCACCAACGTTGAATTGGCGAGGATGAACCTTCTTATTGTAGTGCCTTTTGAGCCAATGTTGATATTCTTGGAGATGATTTTAGGCCTTGATACATTTCTCATCTAGGAGTTCCAGCTGACTTAACCGTGCAACTCGAGCATCTTCATAATTGATTAGATTCTTCAGAGAGATTCAGAGTGATGGGATCTTGACTTCAATTTGTAAGATGGAATTGACACCATAGATAAGAGAATATGGGGTAGCACCAGTGGTGGTGTGGATGGATGTGCAAAATGCCCAAAGGGCGGGATTAAGGTGGAGGTGCCAATCTCGACCAACGTTGTTGACAACCTTTTTGACGATTTTAATAAGAGTCATGTTGGTAGCTTCAACCTGTCCATTACCTTGAGGGTAATAAGGAGTTGACCAATGATGCCAGATGTGATAGGTTTCACAAAGGTGTTTCATATACTGATTTTTGAAGGGCTTGCCATTGTTGGTAATGATAGTGGAAGGGATACCATATTTGTAGAGGATATGGAAAAGGATGAATTTGGACATATGAATACCAGTGATTTGAGAGAGTGGAATTGCTTCCACCCATTTGGTGAATTATTTAGTGGCAGTGATGATTAATGTATGACCATCGGATGAGGGAGGGTATATCTTGTCAACTAAGTCAAAACCCCATTGTGAAAAAGGCCACAGTGCAATGATAGGTTGTAAATCCCATGCAGGAGCATGGATTAGATCTGCATGTTGTTGACATGGTACATATTTCTTCATGAACTCACAAGCGTCATGCTCCATGGTGGGCCATTAATATATTTCTTTGATAATTTTCTTTGCTAAGGCCATCCCATTAGAATGATACCCACAAATACCACTTTGCACGTCATTTAATGCAACATGATATTTTGATTCATTAAGACACAAAAGGAGAGTTCCATCATACCCTCTATCATAAAGTGTATCTACCATAATTGTATATCAGGAAAGTGTGTCGGATGAATGATTTGCATTGTTTATAGGTAAGGTTAGGTGGAAGGATGTTTTCATGGAGGTAGGCATAAATTTCATGATATCAAGGTGATTTGGGACCTACGATATCACACACCATCTCATTGTCGGGAACCTCATACACTGGGATTAATAGTTGCTCTATGAGGAACTCACAATGTGTTCGGTCTTTGGACATGTCGATGAGAGAACCAATTGTAGCCATAGCATCTATTGCCTTATTCTACACTCTATGAATCTGTTCAAACTGGATGTAGGTGAAATATTCCTTGAATTCATCCACCATGCATTTGTAAGGTAAAATCTTATAATCTTTGGTTTGGAATTCGTCATTGACCTAATTGACTATAAGTTGAGAATCGCCAAAGGCACGAAGTCGAGTGATATTTCATTGGAATGCAATTCTTAAACCAGTGATTAGAGCCTCATATTCAATAATATTGTTTGTGCATGGGAATGCTAGCCTTAATGACTTTGGAATGTAATCACCTTGAGGGGTGACAAAGAGGACATCTGCACCAGTTCCATTGTGAGTATATGACCCATCAAAATATAGCGTCCATGTATCTTCTTTTGAAACTATAAGGACCCCTTCATCAAGAAACTCAACTACTAATGGATATGTGTCCACCAAAGGAGCATCAACCAACTAATCTACTATCACTTGCCCCTTGATTGCTTTACGATCCACATACTCTATATCAAAATCACTCAATAACATAACCCACTTGGTCATACGGCCAATTAATGACGTTCTTGATAATAGATACTTGAGTGGGTCAACTTCTGATATTAGCTTGATAGGATGACTGGGAATATAGTGGTGTAGCTTCTGTGAACTGAAAACAACTGCCAAGAAAGATTTTTCCATGGGGGAGTAATTTAGCTCATAACCCACAAGTGTTTGGGTGATATATTAGATGGCACATTTTTTGAGAACTCATCATGTTGTGTCAGTAATGCCCCCAGTGCAATTGATATGGTTGAGATATATAGCAAGAGTAGCTTACCTAGAATGGGAGGCATTAAGATGGGTGGATTAGCTAGGTACTCCTTGATCTTTCTGAAACCTTGTTGAAACTCTAGATCCCATTTGAAGGTTATGTCTTTGTGCAAGATGTGTGTGAATGACTGACATTTATCAGCAAGTTGGGCTATGAAGCATTTGATAGATTGTAGCTTTCCTTGCAGACTTCTCAATTGTTTGAGATTGCAAGGCAGGGGCATTTCCATTATTTCCTTGACTTTCATAGGATCCACTTCAATGCCCCTTTTGGATACTATGAAGCCTAACAATCTACCAGATGTGATGCCAAACACATAATTCTTTGGATTCGGGTGTATTTTGTATTGTTCTAGCTGCTCAAGATTTTCCTCAGGATCACGGGATGATTTTCTCTTGTCTTGGATTTCCCTAGTAGATCATCAACATAATCTTCCATTATAATATGAATGAGGTCATGAAAGATGATAGTCATTGCATGTTGGTAAGTTTCCCTCACATTTTTTAGGCCAAATGGAATGACATTGTAGTAGAAAGTGCCCCATGGGGTGGTAAAAGTAGTCTTATGCTGATCTTCAAGTATGATTTTAATTTGATTGTAGCCAGAAAATCCATCCATGAAGGATAGCATAGCATGTCCTGTCATAAGATCTACCAACATGTCAATGTTAGGGAGTGGAAAATTGTCCTTCGGGAAAGATTTATTAAGATCCAACAATTTTGTACAATTCTAATGCTCCCATTTGTCCTAGCCACAAGTACTATGTTGGATATCCAATCAGAGTAGTCAATATGTCTGATGAATCTAGCCTCTAGCAATTTTTCCAGCTCTTTCTTGACCATTAGGGCCACTTCGGGATGCATTTTCCTTAGCTTTTGTTTAAATTGTTTTGCATCTGGGTGAACATCAAGTTGGTCCAACCCCAATGTGGGATCCAATCCTGACATATCTAAATAGGACCATGCAAAATTAATGATCCCTTTCTTTAGTAGATTAACAATAATGGGGTACTCTTCCTCTGACAATGACTTGGCCACATAAGTGATTTTGGGCTCTTGTTCTATTTCCAGATTAACTTCTTGTGTTTCCTCGATCAAAATTGAAGACAATTCAGATAGATGATCTCCAACAAGGGGAAGATTAACATCCCCATCTTCTCGTGCCTCATCGAGGTTTTCACTAGAAGATACACCCTTTATTTTTACTTTTGACGAGTCAAAAAGTGCCTCAAAAAGGTTTTCACCAGGTGACTTTTTTTTCTTTTTGCTTTTGCGGTTAGGGTGTTCATCTTCCCCAAATCCCATGAGATGTGCATAAGTGTCCTTTGGAGGAAATATATTTGTAGGTGTGCTCCCTCATAGGTCCCAATCAATTAGGTTGGGGTGACGAAGGGAAAGGCTGATGGAAAAGATTGATGTGGAATCGAAGAGGGAAGGGAGATCCATGGTCGGCCAAGGAGAAGGTTGTATGGTAGATCCATAACTAGGATGTGGCAAGTAGTGTACTACACCATGGGACCAACCTGAATAGGAAGACAAATGATACCTTTTGAGTCCCTTTTTGCATTATCATATGCCTTTATTGTAATCGTCTGATTATCTAGGTCATCATGAGTATATCCTACCTATTTTATGAACTTTAAGATATATAGATTGAGGGTGGAGACAATATCTACCAAGACCTGTTTCACTTTATGGTGGGAAAAAATGACCTCAATGTGCTATAGGATGAGTCGATCAATGGCATGATGTTTTGGTTGAATCCCAGTTGGTATGTGGATGCAAATGTCCTACTAAGGCTTGGAACTGGGTATGATCAATATCGTTAGGTACATGTGTATCCTGAAGAGCTTTTGTAAGGATTTCTTGGTGGATTGGGGAAGACCTAAGAAAATATAGAATGGATATTTGGGTTGGGATCTTACCAAGATGGTCAAGAATATTGTATTGTGAGCTCACAAGAGCTTGCTGAGATGAAGTGGAAGGCCTAAGAACGGATATGCAAGCGCAACATGTAGTAACAACACATTGAGGGTCTTTTCCTTTGACACTAATCATAAATGTGTGTGTCTCTACTTGATTAATGCACATAACAATGCCATCATAATTATAGGGCACAACTTTATAACTAATATTATTAGTGTTGTTATTTTGGTTGTTATTACTAGACTTGAGGTTTGCATTTGAGGTACTAGGACCCTGATTGTGCTTAGGGAAGGGATTTTGATATATTTATAATTGAGCATTGGATGACATAGCCTAATTTGCATCCACTATAATATCACCTCGATCTATAAGATCTTGGATATAACCTTTAAGTCCTTGACATTTATTAGGGGAGTGACCTTTGATCTTGTGGTAATCACAATACTCATTCTCCTTATACCAGGTGGGTTTGGGTTTTGAATCATCAAAAGGATTTGTCACAGGATAAGTGACTGAATAGTTAGCTTGTAGTAACCTCTTGAAAACTATATCCAAGTATTCTTCTAGAGTGAAGGTACGCTTATTATTCCCTTAATTGTATTGATTGGCCTGTGGAGGAGGATGAGGTGCACCATGTGGTAAAGATATGATGTTGGAAACCAACCGCAGACTGGGGACATACTGTGATCTTTGTGAGGTGCTAGCTACTTGGATGTGTTTAGTGTCGGTGACACCGTCATTAAAAACATTTTTGTTCTTGTTCCAGTAGTAGGATTTATCCCCAGATGACTTATCCTTATCTTGGTTAAAGATTTTGATTTGGCCTTTAGAAATAAGAGTCCTCTCTATGGTAGTGCCTTTCCCAATGACCTTTGCAAAGGTGGTGACACGATGGAGGTGTAGTTTATGGGCCATTTCAAGATGGGAATTTGCAACAAAGATGTTTACCAAGTCCTTCTCATGGAGATTGGATTTTAGTTGACTAGCCAAGGCTCCCCACCTTTGCAGGTAGCTCACAAAATTTCTCCTTCATGTTGCTTATCTTTCAAGAGATCTAGAGTATCAATATATTTCTCTAGATTGAAGGAGAAATGTGCAACGAATTTTTCAAACAAGTCTACAAATGAAGAAATCAATCCTTTCAAAAGACCCATGAACCAGTCTAGAGCTTGCCCCATTATGCTTCTAGGGAACAATCGAAGGAGATAGTTTTCATTATGTAGGACTTCCTAACAATGTGTGTAAAATTCTTGCAAGTGGTTCCTTGGGTCACCCTTTTCCTTATATTTATCAAATTTTGGCATTTCAAAATGTTTAGGGAAAGGGACAAGTGAGATGGATGGGTCGAACGGGTAAGGGAAAATCTCCTCAAACTTAAAGGACTTCTTGGAGGTCCCTACTTGCAAGTCTTTGAGGGTGGCTTTCATCTCTTCCTACTCCTTATTAATTGGTATTGATGAGGAAGGGCTTGCTAGGTTGGACTGATCATATGGGGTATAGTGTTGATGTGATGGAGGTGGAGGTGAAATGGACTGATCATATGATGGAAGAGGTGGATATGAAGGGACTTGTTGGTATTGATGGGGGTACGTGGATTGAGGATTGACATAAGCTTGTTGATATGATGACGGGGCTTGATAATATGATGAAGAGGCACCTTCTTGATATGATGGTGGTTGCTAGAAGTGATAAGAGTTGGATTGGTAGTTGTAGGAAAACTGTTGTTGAGAAATGTATGGGGGTTGTTGTGGGTTGGATTGGTAATTGTAAGTAGCTTGTTGTTGGCAAGAATATGGAGGTTTTTATGGATTGGATTGTTGGTAACAGGTTTTTTGTTGTGATGGATAGGGATTAGTGTGGGATGACCGTTATAGGGATTGTCGTGGATTAGTGTAGGATGACTATTGTTGGGATTGTTGTGGGTTACAGTAATAGTAATTGCGAGTGGGGTTGGATTTAGTGGCTTGCGGATAATAGGTTCTTTGAGGATGATATAAGTACTGAGCAATAAGGTTTCCTGGAATTTGTTGGGAGGTGTTGACGCAAGATTTTGCAGGGGGCAGTAGTCTTATGGGAAACTTAGCTACTGGGGGACATTGTACGCTTAGCTAAGTGACCTCCGGATTTTATCAAAGTCGGCTCTTCATTTTTAGTGGGGGAGGTAAAGGGTTAGAAAGATAACATGAAATATTAAAATCTAGACTAAAGGCAATGCACCAAATCATGAATGAAACTACTTGAGCATAGTGTTGAAAGCAAAGGCTCGAACAATAAACTGTTGTCTATCAAATAGATTATCCAAAAGCACTTCAAACATAAGAATATCCTTTAATTGCATAGCATAATCTAATACAACTTCGTCCGAAACAGAAGAGTCAAACATGATCTATATTTATTAAGTTGTAGAAGATTACAAAAGCTGAAGAATAGGCATTCATATGCTATAGGAAAATAAAAGCACAGTCTAAATATCTTATCAAATGCATGAAAAATAGAAAAGGCTGAATTGATTGTCACAGTCTGCAAACTTCAAATTCAATAAAAATATTACAAAGGCTATTCCTAGTGTTTGAGAAGGTTTTAGTCTATCTAACAACAACATAATAAAACAGAAGAAGAGCTACTTAAATAAGCCAGCCCACCGCCTGAAAGCCACATTGAGAAAGATGCCCTAGAAAAACTTCGACATTCCAGATCTCCTCGAGCCGACACTAAATAGGAAGATCGCCCAGTAGCGTGCCAGCAAATCCATCCTCAGAGAAAAGAAGGCCATGCAGCAGCAGCAGCAAAGGACACGCGACATCAAAAAATAAAAAACACGACAGCAAAAGAGAACAAACGGCATAGGCGATGACTCCCAGATAACCAACGCACAAGAATACGCCACACGTCGAACACACGAAGCCTAGCAAAATAACGAGGGATGCCCCAGAGAAAAGCTCCAAGAGGAAGCCACGTGGGCGATGCGAACATAAGTAACTGCATAGTGGGCCCAGCTTGGGAAATGGCCAGAGAAAGCCATGTGTCACACACATGGAACTCGACAGAGGTAGAGCGATACGGAGCAGCAGGAACCTCCATTAGGAGGCCAAGTGAAAAACGTCGAAAAGTTGCAAGCGATAAAAGACAAGGCGAAGCCGTAAAGGAAAGATAACCGCAAAGACTAGCGGTTTGTGAAATAAAGTTCAGAGTTTGGCGACTCACAAGGACATTTCACCTACAGAATGAAGAACCCCAGAAACCTTGGTTCAACATCCCATTATCGCTCATAGTTGAGAGTGGGCAGCTGGCAGGCCAGTCTAGACCTCGTTTGATGGTGCGGAGAGGGCTCACAGAATTTTGTGCACCAATTTGAGATCGATGATTGCCTTAAAAGACAATCCGCCAAATAACTTCACCTCCAATTCAAGCTAGAAAAAGAGTTGTGCCAGCTAATGCACAATACCTTCAATATTTTCGATGGTCAGAGACTGATCAAAAGATTGGAAAAAAAAGAGGTCCCGCTTCTTCTCCTCGATCCTTGCAATTATCTGCTTGACACCTACTACCGCTTGATCTATGATGAAGGGTGACAAGAGGCCTCACTGAGTTAAACGGGAAAAAATTTCTCGCATGTCACTGGTAATTTGATTCAATCCGGCTCTACACTTCGCTACATGCTGGATGGCCTCATGCATGGAAATAATAATGTTTACGCCCAAATCTACCATTATCCAATCCTCAATTCCCACACCACTCAGAGCTTCATTAGAAGTTGTATACAGCTTTCCCAACAACTGCCTGGCTTTCGAGACTTTATCAGAAGTCATCTCCTGCACCTATTGCATTGTTTCACTAATTGTTTTGCATAGGTTGGTTGCTTGCACCATAAACTTTAGGGTGGGTTGCAAAGTAAGGCATAATTCCTTGACCTTATCCCAATATGATGTGTATAACTCCTTGGAAATTTCCAACGAGCTCATTTTTGGTACAAGAGGTTGGGCTCTCAAAAGATCTAACTCCACAACTCTGCTACTCAGGTTTGCCCTCAGCTTTGATAAGCTTTTGTTCAAAATGGATAGCTGACTCCTTAGAGTAGAAATCTCCTTCTCTTTCTCTTCCAAGGCCAATTCGGCCTATTTCCTCTTTTCAATTTCCAACTCTAGAGCGGCATTCATCTCATTTACTTCATCATTTGTGCTCTGTCAAAGCTGCTTCATACCGTCATCTCTTTACTTCAAATCGGCATGGAGATTTGCCTCGTTCGCCTGGTATTGCTGAATTTCATTTCACAAGGCTAGAACAAGATCTAAGCCCAAAGCCTGAAGCTCACTCACTTTTCCTTCCAAGGCATTCTTCTCGGCCAGTAGGCGATTAATTTCATTTTCTTGGGCCTTATACTTGTTTTCCCAAATATCAACCTTACCTTTTAGCTCCTTCAATTGCTCCTCCTTTTTCCTTGTTTGGCGACTAAGCTTGAGGAATTTGGTGGTCACTACCCTCTGAGTCTCTTCCCTTAGCTCGCCTTTTTCCTGCAGACAATCCTGATGCAAGTCCAACCCAACGGCGTTGACCGAATAGTCAGTTGGTAGCATTTCTCCAAATGGTTTGGTCACGTTGGGGGTGATCTTTGCAAACATTAGTGAATTATGACTCTCATGGAATACTGTTTGCAAAAGAGGCTATGCCTATCTGCCCGCATCTTTTTCTCTTCTTTTTTGAATTCGGCTTGTGTGGGTGCTTTTGTTTGCATCCACCTACGAAAAATATTCCTGGGAAGAAATACCTAGTCCACCAGCAAAATGAAACTCTCGAGGGACTACTAGTGGGAAGGAAAGAATGCTTAGTGCATTGGTGGACTTGCTAGGCCTCATAATAACTACCGGGGAGAAGGGTGGAAGAAACTGGCCACTCAGAGACGACGACAACACGGTATGAGGAAAGGTTGGGGAAGCACCAACTGAAAGGCCAAGCCTCGGGGATGAAAATTGTTGGCTCATAAGGTCAGGACTAGCGACCAATTGTGTTCCAAGGGTGGAATGAAAAGCAGGGGATGGAAATGGAAAATCGGAAGGGAAAATATTTGACTACCCTGAATATCTAGCAATGGAAAAAGCTGGTGCAGATGGAAAAGTAGGGGAAGACGAAGAAGAGACCAAAGACATAGTAGAGAGAGAAGAGGGAGGAAATAATACCTGAGTTTCCTAAAGAAATGCAGCCGATGCCACTACCTTTGCATGTTGTGACTCCTCCCCTCCAATGGACTCTTTCATTCGCGGTTGTTTCTCCTTCGGAGAATCATCAAGGTCCACAATAACCTTCGACCTATGACTGGAACTCCTTGGCCTCTTCCTACCTTATTTAGAGGAGCTAGAAGGCTCTGACATTTATGTGTTTGAAGAGTCCTCCTACTATACATGTTGTCCACTAAAAGTTTCCCCATGTCTTGGATCTTTTTCAGCGACAAGGGGTCTTTGGGTTACCTCCTCATCGATTTCCATGGTAGCACCTCCCTTCTCAAAGAACTTCTCAGACTCTAAAGGGTTCGGGGATTTCTCGCTGTCTGAATGCTCCTGAACCTAGATATTGTCAAACCGGTTGTTTGACTCGAACTCCTGTAAAAGCTCGTTTATTATCTTTATCTCCTACCTGTATGTCCAAAAATCTCTAATTCTTTTGGGCTTCCATCTGAGCCTATTTAACTGGCTGCATAAGTACAGGCTCATCTTTTGATTTTGGTTGGGCTTCCCCACAACGTGGTAAAATTTCAGCCAAGGCGGTCAACCCTCTTCAGTAGGCAAGTATTCAAGGCCTACATAAAATTTCAAATTCCCCTCTTCAACATTTCTTTGAGGGTCCCAAAATGACTAAGGCTAGTGCGAAATTTTTATGCCAACCTCTGACAAATTATTTTTCGGGTTGTATCGCCATGTGTCATTGATGATCACCAACCCAAGATTACCCAACTTAGAGTACAATACCTCTAAGGTGTTAACCTTCGAGCCCTTCTTCTTTACTAGCGATACCGAGTCGAACATGACTAGAAATGTCAAATAGGAAGTCAAATGCCTTCCTCCCCGGTAGTTATTCTCAATGTTACAAAGTTGTTGTAACACCTCCAGGGCCAGCACTCTGTCGGAAACAATGCGCGGGAGTCGGAAGGGTTCCTGAACAAAACCTTGCATATGGAGCATAGTGAAATCCATACCAAAGAACCAATTGCAAGGAGGCAAGAGGCCTCTCAACCATGATTTATGTCTTGACGACAATCGCACAGACATGCTGCTCCTAGATCTATCCAAAGCCAGCAAAGTCAGAGCTAGGAACGAATCCGAAAATGCATAATAATCGAAATTTTTCGACAAGACGAGAGTCCATGTCAAAACTGGCTTGCTCGCACCACTTTCGTCGAAAGTGGACAAGGCTATGAATTGCTTGAAATAATCAGGATTCTGATGCAAAATCATGTAGACTAAGAAAGAAGAATACCTGAATCTAGAACCAACCTCGAATTCATGCAGTTGTTGGATCATCCCATCGATTATAACCTTCATGAAGTCCATAAGCGGAGGCATGTTGTTCTTCCTCAGCATAAAGTTGAGACTCATTTGGAAGTCAAAGACCCCCTTGTCTATATCCAGCCCACAAACTAGCGCCAACATAGAACAGACGAAAGAAGACCCCGATTTTAAAGCACCCAGAGCAATTAGGAATCTGGGAGGTGTCAAAACATTCGTCGGCTGAGCAGTCTCAATATGATAAAACTACTGCGCCAATCGGAGCGTTCTCCAGTACTCCTGCATCCTTTGAATGTCAAAATTTTCAACATTCTTGAGTGAGGGGAATGGGATGCATAACATATCTTGTAGGGATTGGGGTCTGATAACTACCCTCAAATTACGACCACTTATAACTCCAATCTGAGGATCAAATTTTGTTGCGCATGCCACCACAATCTCTGGGCAATAATGCACCAGAGGAACCATGTACTGGGGAAGCCCACAATTCCATAAATGTTTGTGGAAAGGGTCTGAAATCTTCTTCATCTTTTCACGTGTAGCCTCCCTCGGGCTCTTGGGATTCTGAGATAACTCAAGATCCAAAACATTATCCCAATCCTTTGATACTAGGGCCTGATTTCTAGGAGAAACTATGCCAATTGTTTTCTGGTCCGCTTGACTGGTAAAGGGCTAGGATGGATTTGTTGAGATGCCTGGAGTAACATAAGACTCTTGGCCATATATATTTACACAAGGCGTCATCAATCTTCACTCATTAATACTCTCTAGGACTAGGGCCTGTGTTGAACTTCCTACAATTTCAGCCATTTCTTTGTATTCGCAAGAGGCTTCGCAAACTTTGCAAATGACTTAGCTTCTAAAAATGCTTTCTCTTCTTTGCAAATGACTTAGCCGTTTCCAATCTTTGATAAATTCTCACAATAAATTCCTTTCACATGCCTAACCTAATTTTTGATCTTTGTGAAAAATGGCTTAGCAAGTGTATGTGTCAGCTTTTCACATTTAGTTGCTACATGCACCACTAGCTTTTTCGTGCGTGCGAAGAGATCACCAACCTACCAAAATACTCTTCACATTTAAGAGACATGACTTCTTATGAGGTAGCACTTGATTTTTCTTAGACAATGCACCAAGACAACCTTGCCATATCCTTCACAAGCTCTTTTGCATTTACTCATTTCCTGATCATACTTGGGCACATCATCCAACAGCTTTATCAAAATATTTGCCTTGATTCAATCGGGATGATAGCTCATCATGCAGACACTTGGCCTATTTTCATTTAATTCGGCAATTGAACGGAGCAAGTTGCAACTGCACCTGATCATTTACATCACCTCACATGCCACAACACTGATTATCAAGGCTTGATAGCACCATTTTCCTCTGACGAAAACATAGCTTGCCTCATCGGGCAAACCTTGACCAATCTATAAATAGGGCCCTTGGCAACCTTGCTAATCACAATTACTTTCAGCATTCTTACTTAGTAGGCCCTATTTAATCTTAGCAATTTCATCCTCTAGCTAGAGTAGCGAGCAATTATGGAGATGCCAATTAGACTAGTCTGTAAAAGGACCCAGGCCGCATTTCTAGGAAAGGTTAGGTGCAGGCGCCTGAAGCGCATAACAGGCATAAAAAACCTGTTATATGTAAAGGCGATCAAATGGTTCCTAGGCAAAGACTACGTAGAATATGAGGACCAATACAGGGTAAACACCAGCATCTACTCTCACTTTGTTGCTTCGCTCTTGGACATCAGCGTTTCCAAACACAAAAATTTGAAGCTGACCAAACGAGCCTTCCCTCGGTGTTACCTTGGAGGATTGGAGCAAGTAGTGCGAGCCGCCGAATTTGATCGTGGGGTCCCTTCTATTTGCAAACTACATCGGCTATTGCTACATGGAGGACCCGTGCCAACCAAACTCTTTATGTTTGGCTTTGAGCTAGAGACCCACGAAGAACATCGCTCTAAGGTTTGTGTCGACTGCTACTTCCTAATGCAGATACATCATATTGAACCCTTCTGAAACATGCAATGGTACGAGGATTTTGAGAGAATGGTGTTTCCCCATCCTACACCTCCAGTTGTTGTTGCTGGTCCCTCCTCTTCTTGAGAAAAGTAGCAAGATGATC
Organism: Sequoiadendron giganteum; assembly: GCA_007115665.2. Classification (NCBI taxonomy): domain Eukaryota; kingdom Viridiplantae; phylum Streptophyta; class Pinopsida; order Cupressales; family Cupressaceae; genus Sequoiadendron; species Sequoiadendron giganteum. The sequence continues at coordinate 560,256,514 of CM021101.1, read as the reverse complement.
CAATTTTGTTTTTTGCCTTTTGCCAGCCTCTGCCCCCCTGTAGCGAATATATATGTATATTTTGATACATGGCCACTGGCCTCCATCGTATATAATGTAAATGTTCTCGAAGTAATAAAATACAGATATTTTTCATATCTTGGCTCATTTTCAATGTATCTCAATTTCTTGCAATACTATTGTCGTTTTCAAAAAGCACTGAAAAAACCTAAAACTTAAAGTAGGAAAAATAATTACATATTTACAATTTACAAACCCTTTGCATAAACAAAACTAATTAAAATTTTTAAGGTGTATTCCGTTAACTGGAATACCCAAGGCATTACCTTCCATGTTTTCTAACTCAAAAGAGTTAAACTGTTTGTACTGGACGATTTTAAAAGGCCCTTCTCAGAGACTATCAAACTTTTCGTGTTGGTTGGGCTTTGCCCTGTGCTCATTGAACTTGAGCACCAAGTCCCTGCATTGTAGCTTCTGCTCAGATGTCTTTTTATCAAACCACTTCTTCACCACCTGCTGGCGGTTGTTCATCACCTTGAGAGCGTGCTCTCTCTTCTCCTATACCTCAAGTAACTCAGAAAATCGTACCTCCATTGCTCCGTTCTGCTCAATTTCCAGAGATTTGAGCAGTTGGAGAGCAGGGATTTCCATAGCAATAGGCAACAATGCATCCATTCCGTACACCATCTCATAAGGAGATGTTTTTAATATCTCCTTGGGCGTAATACGGTCTGCCCATAATATTGTTCGGAGGTTTTTATGCCACTCCCTCTGATGTTCTAAGCCTATCCTTTTGATCAACTTGATGAGGTTTTTGTTTGTGGACTCTGCGAGGCCATTCCCTTGTGGGTAATAATTGGAAGAGGTTTTCAAGAAAACCCCATATTTCAATGCAAATTGGCTCATCTTGGAGCCAAGAAGAGCTTTAGCATTGTTGAAAATAATTGTTTTCGGTGAGCCAAATCTACCTACCAGCTCCTCAAGGAAATTAACAATTTCTATTTTCGTTGCATTCTTTAATGGCACTGCCTCTGCCCATCTGGTGAAGTAGTCAGTTGCTATCAATATCCACCTATGTCCAACTGATGAAAAAGGGTTAATCATACCAATGAAGTCAAGACCCCATTGAGCGAAAGGTTCCTCCACTACTATGGGTTTTAGCGGCATAGTAGCATTCTTTCTCTTTCCAACATAAAATTGGCATTCCCTGCAAGACTTTACTAATGAAAATGAGTTATTGAATAGTGTTGGCTAGAAATAACCAGCACATATGATTTTAATTGTAGTAGTTCTTGCAGAAAAGCGCCCTCTAGCAGGGCCACGATGATATTGATCTAATATTTTTTTGGCTTGTTCTTCATTCACACATCTTAGCAGGACACCATTAAAATTTCTTTTGAAAAGTAATCTTTCTAAGAGAACATAACAGTTGTTTTTTAATCAATAAAAGCATCTTTTAAACGAAGGGAGATTGGTCGGATACCTTCCTGTTTGCATGAAGTTTATCCTAGCCTCTAGCCAATCACCCTCAGAGCTTTCTTCATTCAGTAACATAGGTTTCGAGACTTCAAGCTCTACCACTAGTTCATTGTTTTTGATGAGGTACTCACACAGTCCTTTTCCCTTAACAGTCTTGACAGGGATGATCTCAATATCATACTCTAGGATCTTGGTAATCCAGTTAGCTCTTTTCTCAATGATCTCTCCTTCCATAATATATTCCCACACACTAGGATGTGGTACACAAACAATCACCTTATTGGATGATATCAGGTGTCAGAACTTCTTAAGCCCTTTCACAATAGCAAAGGCTTGCTTTTCAAAAAAATTGTACTTCACCTCATACTCCTTTAAGGTGCACGAGTATAAAGCAACAAGAGACTCTTTTTTATCCTCATCATCCTTCTACATAAGCAGAGTGTCAATACTATTGCCACCACCAAAAACATACATGATAAAGTCCTTCGACAGGTCCAAGTTGATTAATACAGGGGCTGAAGAAATAACCTCTTTTATAAGCTCAAAAGCTTTTATGGCCTCTGCCATCCACTTGAAATTTTGGTCCTTTTTCAGCATCAAGGTAATCGACCGAACGATCCCTGCAAAGTCTGCAATGAATCGACTGATGAAATTGACCTTTCCAAAAAAATATTGCACTCCTTTCTTGTTCACGGGTAAGGGGAGCTCCCTAATTGAATTAACTCTTTCTGGATCAATAGCAATTCCTTCCTTCGATATAACATATCCCAATAGCTTCCCTTGAGGAACCCCAAATAATCATTTCTTCAGGTTTAGAGAAATCCTGAATTCCTGGCACTTCTGGAAGACAAGCTCTAAATGATCAAAGTGATCATCAATAGATTTGGAAAACATTGTCAAGTCATCCAGATAGATAAGTATAATCTTATGTATTAAATCCTTAAAGGAAATATCCATAGCTCTTTGAAAGTTGGCTCTGGCATTTGAAATTCCAAAGGGCATCTTAGCATATGCATATGTTCCCCATTTTGTGGTGAACACTATTTTGTGTTGGTCTTCCTCCTTTACACGAATCTGATTGTAGCCCAAAAAACCATCCAACATTGAAAACATTTCAGAACTAGCTACGGTTTGTAGAATTACCTCCATAGAAGGCAGGGGGTAATGATCCTTCAAGGACGCCCTATTCAAATCTCGTAAGTCTACACACAGTCGTATATCACCATTCTTCTTCCGGACTGGCACCAGGTTAGACACCCAAGTGCTATGCTTGATTGGAAACACTATTCAGGACGTAATTAATTTATTCAACTCTTGTGACATGAGTGACTCAATCTTCAGGTTCACAGGCCTTTGTCTCTAATGAACTGGCTTCACTCCTTCCAATAACTCAATTGTATGTTGAATAATTCCCAGGATCATATCCCTTAAGATCATCATATGACCAGGCTACTATGCTCGGATATTCCTCGCAAAAGTGCTTTAACCTATCTTTATTCTTCTGAGATACACCTTTACCAACCTTGAATTTTTTGTCCTCTCCGACATGCAAATTAGTGTAGTCACCTTTATTAGCTACAAGCTTTATTTTATCTTTTCTTGCATCATCAGAATCAAAAAGACTCTCCAGAGTAACCAGGCCCGTAGGAAGCTTATTGGATTTCAATTGGATTACTTGATTTCCATAGGCTTCGACGATCTTTGGTTGTAATTGGTCAGAAAATTCTCCAGATAGCTGGAGAAATGACACAATATGAGTATCACTATCAAACACTTGCCAGTCTTGATCATTATTTGGAATAGCAGGCTGTACAATTACCCGCACTGCGTGTTTATTATTTAACAGCTCAGAAGCTAGCTCAAACTGAGCCCCAACAGTTGTCATTCAGTCAACTTCGGAGTTCTCTTCCCTTGGTATAGCCTGAATGTTAAATGCCTCAAAGCCTTCAATAAGATCCTAAACCCTATGCCAGTATGATCGCATACGGACATTATTCGTTGCAGATAGCCCTCGGATTTGGTTGACCACCAATTATGAATCTTCGAACAACCTTATTTTCTTTGCGCCCATTTATTCTACAAGGCTCAAACCATGGACAAGGCCTTCATATTCTGCTTCGTTATTCGAGCATGTGAACTAGAAGCGATAAGACCTCAAGGTCTTTTCCTTAGACGGAGATGTCAAACATATTCTTGCTCCAACTCCTACTCTACATCTTGCTCCATCAAAGTGCAAAGTCCATAATTCTGAGGCTATCTCACCTCCAGACTCTTTAATAACCTTGGGCATAATTTGTCCTTCCTCATATATGACATAGGTTCTGAGCCCTGTTGCATGATAATTTCCAAAGGGATCCATGTCTATAAACTCACTCAATAGAGCTTCTTCACTCTCCATCCGAGAGCTACTTGCTTCTTCTTCCTCAAGAAATTCCACATTGAACATCTCCTCCCAGGTAATTGAAGTATGTGTTGCTTCAAAATTGATCAGGGACTCATCAGCGATATGTTCAGAATGTAAAGTTTCTGACAATAGTTTCATTTTAGCTCCATGCTTAGTTCTCAAGATCAAGTGTGACTGATCCAGTGCTAGATATCCTCCAACATTTGCAGTGAACTCCCAGGACAAACATATCCCAAATAGAGGAGGGACATCAATAAGCATGGTGTCTTGGTTCATAGTAATACTAGGGCAAGCAAATAATGTCATAGGAAATCCTTTGATTACCCCGATGGTATCAACCTTATTCCCATCGAGTTGCATAACTCTCTTGTTAAGAGGCTCATATTTAAGTCCCAAAGCATCAGCTACTTGCTTAGGCATGATAGTGGTGCTAGCACCACAGTCAATCATACAATTATGCAGCAACTTGTTACCAATGATAAGTTTTAGAAAGAAAGGCTTAGGTTTCAGCTTACTTCAAGCTTTTCTTTCGGTTGATTCGTTAGCACTTCATCCAGGTCTGGCTTGGTTGTCTTTTCTTCATTGGGCTACCTCAGCATCTTCACATCTTCTTCTCCCGGTAATGCTTTCTGTAACAGCAACTTTTGCTCTGACATCGCCAGAATATCCTACAAAGAAACATTGGTAGAGTATTTCTTTAGTTGTTCCACCACATTGAACTGCATTCAAGATTGATGATTCATGGTTGCCTGCTCCTTTTGCTTTGCAGCTAGTGCATCGGTTGTGTAACAATGGTCGAGATGATCATAGGAACTTTTGCCTTCAGAGGAGGTGGATTCGGAGAACTGGGAGCAGCCGCCTTAGACTGTTGTGGAACTGATGATGGGCTTGCCAAGGGACTGGGCATTGAAATAGGTGAACCTTCAGTTGGCGGAGATGTGAATTCTCCAATGAGTCTCCGCTTCGAATGTGTATTGTAATCCGATTGCACCCAAGGCACTTGAGTTAAAAGGATGTCACTCGGAAAGGTTGATTCCTCTCCTTCCATCCATGAAAAGAGTGCTTGGTCAGGAGCTATATCTAACTCCTACTCTATGGACATTCCTTGCATTTGAGCGGAAAGGACTGCATTATCCATTTGTTGAGAGGCATATGTTTGGTTTCTGGGATCAGGTGTGTTGCCTTGGCTACGTTGCTCTGCAATCTTCTGTTGCGAATTCCCTCGTGGACAATTTTGGGGCATGTGTGCATCATTACAAGGAAAACACCATGAATTAGTGTCTTCAGCTAGGTTATTTTGTCTTGCCACTAGCTCCTTACTTGAACTAGGATGAATGGTCTGCATCGACAGGGTCACTGGAACAACTTGGTTATTCGGCTGAGCTTGAGTATTGTCGTGTGATCTATCTTGCCACTGATTTGACTGGTAAGGATATTTTATGCCTTGATAATTTTGGTAAGCCAGCTTCTGATAGCTATACTACTGCTGCTTCATGGTATTCAATTCATTTGTCATAGTCCGCATCTATTCTCTCATCTTGTTCATCTCGACCATCAGGGGTTAGGCACTGGAGCTACACTCAGCACCGTTCTCAGGTACACATACATAGACTGGGGAGGAGTTGTTGGAGCACTGGTTGAAGCTATCTCAACTTCTATGGCATTAAATTCTGGGAACAATGGCATGATGGGTCTTGGTGCCAACTTTCCAACAGTAATAAGGTTATTCTTTGTGGTGACCACAAGACTGTAAGCATCGAGTAGAGTATTTCCACCAAGAGCCTGTAGCATCATGGAAATATCAGCATTAATGGACTTCAAAAAGAAGATGAACACCAAATCTGGAGGCGACTGACTACCAATATGAACTCTCTACCAAGTCAAATGAAACTGCGCATTGAAATCAGGTAGAGCTTCATGAGGAGCTCACTTTATGCTAGCCATCTGATGATATAGCGATGACCTATCGCCAACATTTGAAAAAAGCTAGTAAAATGGGGTTCCAAGATCATCCCAAGTAGCAACCATATTAGTTGAAAGAGTTCTATACCAGTTCAATATCTTTCCTCGGAAAGAAGCAGTGAGCAATCTTAGAGCCACATTTTCGTTAGAAACACCATGCACTAGACATACATCTGCTACATCCTGCAAATGTTTTGTCGGAGTCTTTGATTCATCTCCAAAAAACTTAGGGATAGCTTTTAAAGCAGAGGACGGAATGGGAGCCCACACTGCAGGAGGTACTGGTGCTACCAAAGGACTACCAGCATCCCAGGCTACATAATTTCTAGTGGCCATAGGTGCAGGAGATGGAGGAGAATGGGGAGGCAAAGTACTGCTTTGCTGACCTCACAGATGGACAAAAACTAACGGTGGTATGATTAGGCCAAGGAATTTTTCAATTTGTGACCAGTTACGGGCCTATGGCTCATACACACCTATATCAGGTGAACGTGCTAGTTCATGTCCCACCGAGCGTTGCAGAAAAAGAACTTTTGATGCAAGATTTTATAGGGGGAGCAGTCTTATGGGAAACTTAGCTACTGGGGGACATTGTGCGCTTAGCTAAGTGACCTCCGAATTTTATCGAAGTTGGCTCTTCGTTTTTAGTGGGGGAGGTAAAGGGTTAGAAAGATAATAAGAAATATTAAAATCTAGACTAAAGGCAATCCACCAAGTCATGAATGAAACTACTTGAGCACAGTGTCGAAAGCAAAGGCTTGAACAATAAATTGTTGTCTATCAAATAGATTATCTAGAAGCACTTCAAACATAAGAATATCCTTTAATTGCATAGGATAATCTAATACAACTTCGGCCAACATAGAAGAGTCAAACATGATCTACATTTATTAAGTTGTAGAAGATTACAAAAGTTGAAGAACAAGCATTCATATGCTATAGGAAAATAAAAGCATAGTCTAAATATCTTATCAAATGCATGAAAAATAGAAAAGGTTGAATTGATTAGCACTATCTGCAAACTTCAAGTTCAATAAAAATATCACAAAGGCTATTCCAAGTGCTTGGGAATTTTTTAGTCTATCTAACAACAACCTAATAAAAGAGAAGAAGAGCTACTTAAATAAGCCAGCCCACCACCTGAAAGCCACATTGAGAAAGATGCCCTGGCAAAACATCGACGTTCCAGATCTCCTTGAGCCAACACCAAATAGGAAGATCACCCAGAAGCATGCTAGCAAATCCATCCTCAGAGAAAAGAAGGCCATGCAGCAACAGAAAAGCACACGTGGCATCGAAGAATAAAACACGGTAGCAAAAGAGAACAAACGGCACAGGCGGCGACTCCCAGATAACCGACACACAAGAATATGCCACATGTTGAACATATGGAGCCTGGAAAAAGAATCAGGGACGCCCCAGTGAAACGCTTTGAGAGGAAGCCACGTGGGTGACACCGAAAAAAAGTAACTGCATAGTGGACCCAGCTTGGGAAATGGCTAAAGAAAGCCACGCGTCACACACACGGAACTCGGCAGAGCGATACAGAGCAGCAGGAACCTCTGTTAGGAGGCCATGTGGTAAACGCCAAAAATTTGCGAGAGATAAAAGACAAGGTGAAGCCACAAAGGAAAGATAACCGCAAAGGCTAGCGGTTCATGAAATAAAGTTCACGTAAGAATTGCTATGATTGTGTCAGGATTTGTGAATGCTGAGGGGGTTGTTGGTAAAATGGTGGTTGTTGTTGAGGAGGTTGAGATGGGATTTAGGATTGTTGAGGTGGTGGTTGATGAAATGGGATTTTTTGTTCAGGAGGGACCTATGATTGATGGGGAGGTTGTGACTGATTACCCTATGGTAGGTGCGGAGGTGTTTATTGATGTTCAGATAGGATTTGATTTTGTTGCAAATTACCTTGCGGCTTATGTGGGGGTTGTGATGGATTACCCTGGGCCTGATGTAGGGGTGGTTGTTGGGTCTATGATGGGATTTGAGTATGAGGTGGATATTGTGACAAGGTTTTCTATGGTGGTAGATTTCCTTGAGGTGGATACTAGGATGTAAATGGAGTTGGAGGTAAGTTCGATGTGTCTGTGGGACCATAAGGTATATGAGGAGGCATAATAGCAAAAGGATTATATGTATTGCCCCTTGTACTTCTTGGTAATGGACCCGATTGGTGCGGTGAAAGAGGTAGTGTGGATGGTACAAGGATCGAACCTAGGGGAATTTTCATGCCTTGTGGATTAACTAAACTAGGACCTTGAGGATTGTTTAGATTTTGATGACCGATAAAGCCTTGAGGATTATTAGGATCAAGACCTTGGGGATTGTTGGGGTCAAGTGCAACACCCATGACTGAGATCCGAACCTGGGAAGGTGGTATTTGATATCATACATCATTTCAAAACCTAGGTTGATACCACATGTCTTATGGGGTAACCTGAGGGACTTGTTGGTTTGACGAATTGGGATTAACCTGAGAGCTTGATGGATCCTTCGGTGGAGCAGGGGGTGTAATATTGACATATTTTGATAACTCAAACCTAGATGGTGGCTTGATACCCTTCATGAGTAACATGGTGAGGATTATATCCCCATGCTCATCAAGAATATGATTTGTCATTTGCACATTAGAAGGATTGCTAAGGTATTCTTCAAAGGTGAGCTCAGGTTGATTAACCATGCTTTCTTTAGGGGTGGATTGTATGGAGACTTCAGTGTTGGATTGCAATGAGGTTCCATTGGTGGGGGGATTTGGAGGATACTAAGGCTGACCACCCTGGGACTGTTGTTATTCCATAAGTTTCTTTGCATGTGATCGGGTAAGGGGCATGAAAATGAAAAATGACAAGGTGACTAAGATGATACTATTCCCTAAGATGCACTTAAATGATGTTCTAAATGATGACTTAACGGATTTCTAAGGTGATATATTGATTGATTGGATGATTTATGGGATGATTTGGATAATTGATTAGTGGATTCGGTTGATTTAATTGATTGGATTAGATAATTGATAGGCTCAGATGATTGATATGATTGGATGATTGGATTGGATTGGGTCAATAGGATCATATGATTGATCAGATTATATTGATAGGACTAACTCTAAACTAAGTTCAGGGTCTTAACTTGATGATTTGTGATGTTGATGATTAGATTGGATTCTAAAAAAAATGATCGAGGCACAAAATCTACCTCACAAGAAGAGGATATTGATAAGGTCACAGAGAATTACTAACTTGGGACGCATAACAATCCTAAGTGAGTGTGGATGATGATGATTAGGGTTAGTTACCTAGCCCAATTGGATAAAAATCCCCTAAAACAAATTCTAAGATATTCAGATTGATGAATTGATGATGGATATGTAATCTAGGGATGTCCTAAGATGAACCTATATGATTTGATTATGGATTCGATGACTTTGTAAAAATGCAAACGAACTAAAATGATGATTACAGACAAATGGAGGGTGATAAAAAAAAAATTGTAGGAACGAACTCAAAAAATAACAAGCTTTCAATGGTCCAAGGGATTAACTCTTAGGTTTTTTGTATGGGAGGCGGATTCGCCTCTGTGTATCACAGTATTTCCTCTCCAATTGACGGGATCGCCTATCTTGGCCAACAGAATCACCTCTATGGGTGACAAGATCACCTTTGTGGGTGATGGATAGGACACGGGAATTCCTATTATGGGATCACCTATTTCTTTAGGTGTACAAGTGATTGATTGAGAATCGTGACACAGGATCGCCTCTGCAGACAACAGGTCCACCTATCTAAGGAGATATACGAGCGAATGATTAGGAGACATGGCATGGGATCACCCCTTCAAACAAAAATTTTTCCTATCTAGATGTATAGACAAAGGATTGGGAGACTCAGACGGAGACGCGGGATTACCTATTAGAACAATAGAATCACCTATTCAAGAGACGTACAGAGGGAGGTGTTATGCCTTGCATAACCATCCCATCTTTTGCCTTGGTCAAAATGGGTCCCCCTTTATGTTTTATCCTTGGTTGATTTTCAAACAAAGTTTGGATTCTTTCGTTTCCAACACTTTGTTTTTCTTTTGTTTAGTCTGTCGGAACCGGAACCGAAACTACATCGAGTTTTGAAACTTCTTTCAAAACTCATTCCAATCCCCATCCTGACAATCTCTCTTTTGAATTGTTTGTTTTGTCTTTGTCGAAGCTGGAGCCACAGTGGAAGTTAAGTCGGTTTTTATTCAAAATTTCAAAATCAAATCTCGTTCCGCCTTCGCCTTTGCTTTTTGGTCTTTTGTTTTAGACTAAGTTTTGTATGTTAAGTTTTCTTATTGCGGTCTTTTTGTTTTATTTTTGTGTTTGGTTTTGTTTTATGCTTTTTTGACTGAACCGAACCCGGAACGGGAACCAAGTTGGGAAATTACTCAAGTTTCCAAAATAGTTTTCATTCTGATTCCGCTCCCGCTGGTTTTTGTCGTTGACTTTTACTGAAGTCACACGGCACTAATGGGCTAGTTCTTCTACAGTTCTGACTCCACTCTACTGCATTTATTGCATTAATGATAGGTGCTAGGCATGCGTGAAACTCCAAGTTTTACCTTAATTAGGGATTAACGCATAGTTATTATCACTATTCTTAAGAGATTGAAGAGCGAACCAAAATTTGCAGTAAAGCTTTTGTGCAAGTAAATCGATTGAAGGAGAGATCGTGGCTTGCGGATTTCTTCAGGAGATTTGCCTATTTATTTGCGTTTGAGGTAGTTTTCTATTTTCATTCTTCTTTTATTTGCTTTCGCATTTTTCGTTGATCTTCATGTTAGATTTTTTTGCTTTGGGCAAGTTCGTGATTCTCAGTAGGTTTGCATGTTTTGCTTTTTTTTCTTTCTTTCTTTGTTGTTCTTGTCTTCATTTTTTTTGCTTTTGTATTTAGTTTCTTTGTTTTAGGGCACGGTCATTTTCATGTTTTAGTCGTGATTGCGTCGTGCTGCTTTAGATTTTAAATGCATAGATTAAATTAGGGTTCCACACTAAGTTAGGGTTTGTTAAATCTTATTTTTACTTATGAAATTTTGTTGCGTATTCAATTTGGTTAAATTGGAAGGGTTAAATTCATGCCCTAGTTTTTATATCGAGTTTGTTTTAGATTAGGGTTTAGATGCATTTCTATATTCGCGTTTTAATTTAAATATGATGCCCTAGAAAGTACAATCGCCCCTCGGTCATATAGGCATGGTGTTATCATGTTATATTTTAGCCCCTTTTCGTTTAATATGGCCTAGTCCTTAATCATGAAGTTATGCATTAAATTGTTAAAAAATTTACCACGTCGTGATCTTTTTAGGCGGAAGCGGGATCGGAATAAATCTAGAACTTTAAATCATGTGTTCCAAAAGGTATTGATTCCCTTTCTATCCCGTCTCTGACTCCGCTTATAGTGAGAAGTCTTCTTTCAAAATAGCAATAACCTAGGCGGAAGCGGAATCAGAACCGAAACGAAATGTGAAAATAGAAAATCTGAAAGAAACCAAATCTGTTTTCATTCCGGTCCCGGTTCCGATCACCATTCCAGTTCCGACTCCGAGCCCGCTCGTTATTATTGAAATCTCAATAACGGTTTTGGCTCCAAGCCCGATAGTGTTTTAAAGAAGATTGTTTTAGACTATTTTTTATGTTTGGTTCTGCCTCCGATATATATATGAAGGGTAAGCTTTTAAGGCCTCTTTTTTTATATTTATTGAAGGATCTAATTTTGGGTTTTTTTGTAGGAAAGCTAAAGGATGTCAGGAGTATCAGGAGAAGCCTCCCAAAGGAATCGTCCTATAGAAACATCAAAGGCAACAGGAAATCCCAAGAAGATAAAGCCTGAACATCTACCTTATACTTTAAGGTATAATCATAGGGGTCCTATGGTCATAGCAAGCAAAGTGGAATCAGATTGGTTAGACATCACCGACACCAATCTGGGCTCATATAATTTTGAGGAGCTGTATTCAGAAACGTTTGTTGAAGATATAATAGGGAGAACACAAAGAATTGTTGAGTTTGCTTTGGCTCATATCACTATATTCCCTCTATCTGTCCAGTACCCAAGGTTGATTATGACAGTAGCCAGTGCTTGCAATCTAGCCACTAGGCAGTGTGTCAATTCACAGGACAATGTGATTATTGATCTCACTCCTCAAATGTTTCAAACTATGTTTAGTGTCCCGGATCTGAAGAACCTTGTACAGTTAAAGGAGGCTGAAGCTTTGGAGAAATATAGCAAATACAAAGCATTCAACAAGGCTCACTTGAATAAGAAATGGTTGAGAACAGAGAAGAATTCTCTGACCAAACTTCATGATCAACCGAATAGGACAGAGTTCTACAAAGAAGTATCAGATTTGATCATGATGTTGTCTAGGGTATTTGGGAAGAGGGATGCATTTCACTTCAAGGAGTGGATGTTTCCTTTCATTCAGACCATCTTGAACGGCAAACAACAGTTTGATTGGCCAATGGTGGTGTATGATGCTATACATGACCAGTTGAAAAGGATAAGAGAAACCAAATGCTTCATTATGACTTCTTATATTATTTATGCAGCCGCTAGAGGAGGTATATTTCTAGGTTTAAGGAGAGTGGGAATATTGGGAGAGAGAGAGATGGACAAAAGAAAGTGTGGGACCATTATGATCAATTATCTCTACAAGAATCTGAAACACAACTTAGAAGGACTAATGATGCATTTTTATATGTAATCATTAACCAATTGAACGGAGATGCAAGGTATAGATTGAGCCAAGAAGCTATGGCATTTATCACGGAATGGGGATGTTGGTACATTCAATACCCCAAGTTCACATACTTCAGGCTAGCTAGATTTGAAGGTCATCCACATTTGCTGCCAAGATGTTGTAATAATAGGATAGTGTTGATGGAATTTGTATATCAAGCTCTAGGGGTTAATGCACGGTTTGGATTGAAACATAAAACAGGATGTCATAAGCTACCTATGCAATTGGTTGAATATAGTTGTCAGCATCTGGTGGGAGCAAAGGTAGTGTGCAGTGAGTTGATAGATCTAAAACTAGGTTTGTATACAGCTCAAAAGTACTTTGACCCAAAGAAGAAAATGAATGCCTTACTGCCTTCTATTTTTTATAAACATTTCAATTTGTTGGAAGATTTCTGGAGTGACCGGCAGGATGAGTATGACCTCAGGAAGAAGAATTATGAGAGGTTACCCATCTCGCTCATGGCAGAGCTTGGGATCAAAGATTATATCCTTGATGCATTAGTAGATGATGGAGTGGTATTAGATCCATCATATGAGGCATTAAACATTGGCACTAAGAGCTTGGATCCAGTGGACTGGGATAGTGAGGAAACAATTGACATAAAGCAAATAGGGAGGACAGTTTTGGATAGAAGTATTCATTGGCTGGTCGTAAGAACCAAAACTCCTCAAGAACCAGCTGCTAAGAAGGGGAAGGGCTACAAGAGAATTAAAAGGAAATTACCTTCCAAGGAGTCCTTGGAATTATTTCCTCCAGATATTGAAGAGATTGAGCTTGAAGTAGCGGCTCAAGATGAACCAGAGAGACAAGAGGGAGATGCCCAAATAGGATTGTAGTTTCAACACCTGCATTAGGTGAGTCCTCTACTCAAGTCCCACTTGCAAAACAACAAAATGAAGAAGTGTAAAAAGGGACTCTTCATAATATTGTTGAATCTATGAAGGGAAAAGAAGTAGAGGTAGAGGTCCATGATGTTGGAATAGATTATGATGAGACTCTGTCAGAGAAGGGCACACAAGAAAATATGCCTCTAGAGGAGGATATTTAGCAGGTATTGAAAGAGGAGGATCAATGGGCGTTATTTGAAGAGGCCAAGAAGGCTGGTGATGATCAAGCATACGCTGCAGCAATGGAGAAACAAAAGGCAATTGATACCAAGATACATGCTAATGCCTTACTTCAGCAGCAACACATAGAAGCTAGGTTAAAAGCTGATGAAATGGAGAAGTAGCAGAGGCAAAAAGAGCATGAGCTCAAGGTCAAGGAAGAGAATGATAAATTAGAGTTGATACAGAAAATCCATGACCTTGAGGAAGAAAAGGAAAGACATCGAAGAGAGAGAGAGGTTCTTGTGGCTAAGTTGAAGCTTGTTGAGGAGGCTCATAAAGACAAAGAGGAAGTAGAGCGAGTGCAAAAGGAGAAAGATGTCGAAGAACTGATCAAGAAGCAACAAGAGGAAAAGCAAGAGGCAGAAAATCTTAAAGCATTAGAGGAAGAAAGAAAATAGGAATTGGAGGAAATAAGATTAGAAGAAGAAAAGTTGAAGGAGGAAGAAGATGAGAGAATACAAGAACAAAAGGACATGGAGGAAGCTGAAAAGCTAGCACAAACAAGTGTGGAACAAGAGCAGCAAGAGAAACAGAGGGTTGATTCTCAACCTCAAATAAATGTGCAACCACCCTTTATTATTGCTTCTTCTTCTTCAACTATGATGATTGTTACTCCAGGTGCTCCCACTTGGTTGAAATTAGATCTTCAAAAGAGATCATTGACACCTTCACCACCTCTCAATTGGGAGGATATGATGAATGAAATTGAGAAAGAAAGGCCTAAAAAGAAGGCCAAGATCCTACATTCCACTAGGCTAACCAACAAAGGAGAAATTATGGTAGAATGTGCTATACCCATGATAGACAAGGATGTGGGAGACATGCAATTGACAGATTATCAGCTGGGCACTGTTAATTTGGGGAGACCTACCAGAGATCATCAAATGAATTTAATTGATGTGGTAGCATCCTCAACCAAGTCAAGAATGCTGAAGGATAAACAAAGGAAAGATGAGCTTAAGGCTCAGTTAGATCAGTTGCATGTTTTCTTGAAAAGTGTTTATGCTCCAAGATCACAACAGGTTGCTACTATTGAGACCCCAATTTTGCTGAGTAAGAAGGAAGTAGATGATTTGGTACAGGTGAGGGGCAAGGCGGAAATGTTGGATCGGTGGGTTGATAAATTGAATCAAGAAATAAGCGAAGTACTAGAAGACAATTTTGGGGTTTACAAAATGATTGAGGAACTGATAGAAGAAATGAATCAATATGTTAAAACACGGGAAGAACAAGAGGAGGAGTACAAAGGATACAACCAGAAATTGAAAGAAGTTAATAAATTTCCTAAAACTACTCTTCTGGAACAGTCGATACTTGAAGAAGATAATAAAGATTTCTTGGAAAAGACTTCTTGCATACTCTGGTTTAGATCAGATTTTCTATATAAACATAGAAATGAGGTTCAAGATTTTGTTAAGGATCTGAATGAACAATTTGAGGAGTTGGAGGCCATTATTTCTATTATAGTAAACGTTGATGTACCAGTAAAGGAAGGCCTACCTTTAAGCCAAATAAAGGAGAAGTAGACTGAAAGGTTTAAAGAGGTTATGCAGAGAGGAGATGATGGTGAAGATCTGTTGATAGATTGATTGATGGACATCAAAGAAGAGATAAGGGAAGCTAAAAGAGAGTTGACGAAGCTGAAGGATATGAGAGGGTTTGCTACATCGGAGTTGGAAAGAATTAAGTTTGAAGACAGTTGGGTGGATGGGGCGAAATTGGACATACTACAACAAGTCTTCTCCAGTTTTAACGAATACATTGCAGAAAAAACTTTGCATGCATGGATTTCTTCTTCTTTGCATGTTGCATGCAGGACTGGCAGTTTTTGAAGCGCATGGCTTTCTTATCTCCTATCTTCTTTTTCTTCCAGTTTAACTGAGTTTCCAAGATAACTGTAATCCCTAAAAGGGTGGGTTGACCTAAAATAGAAGAGGACTTTGGATTTTGTATTTCTATAAATACCCTTGGGGTATCATATTGTAAGGGTCGGCTGATAGAGAATAGAATTGGCCACCTGATATTAGGAGATAGAATTTTTCATAGTTGTTACAGAGATACATTGTTACTTCATTTACAGTTGAATATAATTACATGATTTTTTTACACAATATGGTGTTAGAATTAAGTTTTTACTTGATAAGGTTGATGAGTTCTAATCTATTTGTATGCCAATGATTGTGCTGAAGCATGATTGTTTCTTATGTGATGAAAATCATTAGAAGAAGCCAGATTTAAGGATTATCTCATTAGATTATCAGTGAATTGAATTTATTGAAGTCTGTTGATCTATGATCTTAGCGATGAATGAATGTGTGTTCTTTTTGGAATCTTCGAAATAGTTGTGATATGTGAATTGTGATGTTGAAATAAGCACCTTAGATGCATGCAATAGTATGGATTATTCTGTAAATTGTGTCATGCTTTGGTTTTCTTGATCTATTAGAAAACATTCATTGTTGAAGATATATGTCCGGATGCTAGATGATTTTTGTTCATGTTTACTGATTTACCCTCTGATCTATCTTTTTCTTTTATTTAAAAACCCCTTTCTTTATTAAAATAGCTCGATGAATAAGTCATTGCTTGTATTCTTTGTTACCAACACAGGCCCCTTGAACATTATAGTTGCATGGACCAATTGAGTGACACCAGATAATTGAGAACCAACTACCAGGACCTTGGGAGTTAGGCTACTATATGATGTCTTTCTTTTTCAAGAGAAATAGAGTAGAAATATTATGTTTAAACGTTGTTTGTGTCATTTTCACCATCAACAAATGTAGCGCTAGAAGGAGGGCCTAAAAGAACAAGCTGGCTCGCATTGTGTCTTTCTCACCAGAGAAATACTAGAGGATTCTCAGATCCTCTAGTAATCCTGAACCATTAAAAGAACTTCAAACCCCAGTCAGATCTAGACCCCATACTCATAGGATATTGATACCTACTTTTCCACCACCACTTACTCCACCTAGATTTCCTCCAAATCCACCCACACCACCACCAGTTCAACATACATCACCACCTCCAATCAGGCCTGAGTCTCCACCAATTCGGCCTGCATCACCACCACTAGTTCAACCAATCTTACCCATGGCTTACTTTGTGAATAATCTCTATCCCTTAGGGACTATTCCAGGAGGAATCCATGACTTACCAAAGAACCCAAAATTTTTTTGTCCTAAGTACATACATGGTGAATCGAGAAGTGTTGAGGAGCATATACAAGCATTCAAAGATGCTTGCACACAAGCTCAACTTGCTCATCAGGATGTGGTATGTAGATTGTTTCCTTATTGTTTAGGGGATATGGCATATAACTGGTATTTAAATATTCCTCGAGGATCTATTCTGGGTTGGATAGATTTAGAAAATGCATATATTAATCAATTTTGGGTTTATGTGGACCTTGCCATCTTGTATCACCAGTTTTCCACCATAAGAAAGGAGCATCATGAGCCACTACCTTTGTTCAATACTAGATTCCAAAGAATGTTTCATAGGTTGCAAGACCCTTACTTGGTAGCTAAGAATATTGCCATACAGGCATATTTAAGAGCTGTTGACCCCTTGATTGGCCTATTCTTGCAGAGGACTTATCAACCTGATGAGATTAACTCTTTGTCTAAAGTCTATCATCTGGCCATCAAGTTGCAACAACAGATAAGGCTGCAATCAAGAGGTTTAGGAGCAGCTCTTCCTCCCATGAATTATCAGACGCCTAACCCACCATTGTACAACACTGTCCCAAGGATGTCTTACTCCCAATATGGACCTATGTCTAAGTTACAAGCTCCACCTACCATGCCCTTTTTCGACAATGGCATGCAAGATTCTTCCCAACAACCTCAAAATCAACAACAACAAGTGGGAGGATCAACCCATGTTCATTCCCCAGCCATAGTGCATAATGTGCAAAATGAATAAACTATTCAACTGACTAGTGAGCTAGCGACTCTCAAGAAGACTATATCTCAAATGTCTAATGACATGGCATAGCTTAGGAAAAACCCTCCCCACAACCAAAATCAGAATTATTAGAACTAGGGAGGTTACAACAATCAGAGAAATTACTCCAATCAGAATGGGAATCAGAACACCAACCGAAACTTTCAGAGTCAAAATTCCTCTAACCAAAATTACCAAAATCGGAACAGAGGATATAACTAGAGGTTCAATAACAACAACAACAATAGGTAGTGGAATATTAGACCTAACAATGGGGGATTTCCCCATAACTATCAGTCAGGTGAGGAGAGACCATGTACTGCTAATGTAGCTGACCTCAATTTCATGACTAATTGGTGTAGGCTACACGATACTGCAGCACATTCTGAGGTTAATTGCCCTTAAATGGAGAAGATCGTAAAGATTGTACAAGCTGATGCTCATCCTCCAGCAGGAAATTCCAATCAGGATAATGGGCTAGTCAGTACTGCTATGACTTATGAGACTATTGAAGAGAAATACCAATTTCCTATGCAAGGAGATAATGAGCCAGAGGAAGATGTGTATGATGCCTAAGCTTTTCAGTCCAAAGGAGGTCACTTTCTGAGAAATCAGAATAAGGGTCCATTTACTACATTTGTACCCCCAAACAACATGGTCCCACCAAACCAAAATGTAGATAATAATCCACCACCACCAAAGGGACCTTCTGACCTTCAGAATAGAGGCAATCTGCCTCTTTTTCCTAAATATAAAGTTAGGAATGATTCAAAATTTGACTTTATTGCAGAATTGCAGAGATAGAAGACGTCATTGTCATTCTTTGACATCATGAAGTGGTGCCCAGCTCAATGTGAGGTGGTATTGAAAGCCTTGGAAGAGGCAAATCTCTTAAAGGAAAAAGGTAAAGTGACTCTAGTAAAGGAGACAAATGCAGCCATTTATAAAGGTAAGACCAGTACCCCACCTTTTCTTTTAAGTTTAAGGATTTTTGGAAAGAATTTGCATAATTGTTTATTGGACTCTGGAGCATCGAGAAATGTTATGCCCTTTTCAATATGTAAGAAGTTAGGATTAAGTCCTATCCCGACCAATAAGAAAGTGATTCAGTTAGATAAAATAGAGGTCAATGTTGTAGGTGAACTAAAAAACATGCATGTACAGGTTGGCTCAGATCCAAGGATCCAGACCTACATAGATATCCAAGTAGCTGATATCCCAGAGACATATGGTATGCTTCTAAGTTGGGAGCTAATGAAAATTATTGGTGGATATTTTTCTCTAGATTTCTCTCACATGTGGCTACCCTAAAAGGGGGTTGCAACACAGATAAGGATTGAAAGTGAACCTAGACTCAAGCATATGATCACAGAATATGATGCTTCAAATGAAGTAGCATATTTTGAGACTAAGATAGGAGTTTACAAACAAGAGGAAGTCCTTACTTTCTCTGTAGTTAGTCCTAGGGATACATTGCCCCTAGAACACAATGACCCAATGATCTGCATCAACCAGCAAGTTCTGATAAGGAAATTGAAACAAGATAAGCTATTTTTAGGAGAATAAACTGATTTGAGTAGTTTGTTGCTTCCTAATTGTTGTAGGATTCATTATCACAATCATTTAGAATTAACATGTCAATCATGCCTAGATATTCTAAGTCATGTAGATCAGCCTCAGCAAATATGTCAAGAGGAACCCCAGACCCCCATCAATGAGTTTTCTTTCAAAGTTAAGGATGCTACCATTCTTACACGGGCTAGTCTTTATCAACAAGAAGGTTCCTCACCAGTAGAACAGACTCAGGTTTTATGTTCTAAAATCCAAGAAGAAGTTGAGGTGTCCCAATTCCTATTCAATACACCTGCCCCTGATACTTTTACAATACCCAAGGCATTGATGAGAAATGAGTTGGATTGCAATTTAACCTAAGAGGTTGTTCAGAAAGTGATTTCTGAGCAGGCTGAAAACATAGAAAAATCTTCAAGTGAGCTTTGTCCCGAGTCAAATTCTGATAAACAAAAAAAGTCTGAACCACCACATAGCCCAAGTAAGTCATCCCCTGTTATCCCTAAAAAGAAAGAGCTCCCATCCAAAGACCAATTATGGACTCTTAAGTTTGATGGTTCCAAATCTAAAGCAGGAAGTGGAGCAGGGATTGAGCTAACTAACCCAAAAGGGAAGACTTACTTTGCTTCTTATAGATTGCAGTTCGGTTGCACAAACAATGTGGCTGAGTATGAAGCACTTGCTCGAGGTCTTATGTTTTCTCATAAGAAGAAGGTTATTGCTCTCACAGTTATGGGAGATTTTGAGGTGATTGTGAAGCAGGTACATAGCCAATATACATGTCATAACAAAAGATTGGTTGTGTACAAAAAGAGAGTTTGGAACTTGATTGAAGATTTTGATGCTTTTAGGATTAGTCTCATCCCTAGGGAAGCTAATCAAATTGCAGATGCTCTTCCTGTTGCTGCTAGAAGATTAGAACTCATGCAAGATTTGATCTAAAGAGATTTTCAGTTGAGTTGATTTCAGTCCCAGTTGTTCCTCATAATGTCCGACACTTTTAGGTATTTGATGATGATCAGCATATATTGGCCTTTTTGGAAAGTTTTGATGTTTTTCAAGGACAAATAATAGATGAATCTGAAAGAGATCAGGGAGATTGGGATCCTAAGAAAGAGAGCCCATAAGGGATATTGGATTTGAAAATTAATAGCATTCTAAAAGGGATGGTTTCTTTAGAGAGGATATTTGACTCAGACCCATGGGCTCGTCAAAGGGTTCCTATAGAGAGTGATGGAGGGAAGTATGAATCTGTTAATTTGAATCACTCAGGCCCAGAAAGGAATGTTCTTATAGGAAAGACTTGTCCTTAGGAAATTAAGGACAAGATAATCAAGGTCTTAGAGCAGAACATTGAAGCTATTGCTTGGAGTTATGATGATTTAAAAACTTTTGACACTTCAGTGATCACTCACACCATACCTCTCAAGCCAGAAGCCAAGCCTTTTCACCATAAGCAACGCCCGGTCAATGCTTTAATTGAGCCCTTGATCCAGAAAGAGGTGCAAAAACTTTTATCTGCTAGAATAATCTTTCTAGTTAGACATTCTACCTGGGTGGCTAATTTAGTTCCTGTGCGCAAGAAGAATGGTGAGATCAAATTATGTGTTGATTTCAGGAATCTAAACAAGGCCTCTGAGAAAGACAATTATCCATTGCCTTCTCTTGATGAAGTATTACAAAAGGTTAATGGAAGCTAGATGATATCATTATTGGATGGTTATTCTGGATACAATCAAGTCATGGTTAGTCATGAGGATAGGATGAAGACTGCTTTCACCACTAAATAGGGCACATTTGCTTACAGGAGGATGCCATTTGGTCTCATCAATGCTGGAGCTACTTTTCAAAGGGCAATGGATGTAGTTTCAAAGATCTGATAGGAAAATGTATAATCATTTATGTAGATGATTTAACCATCTTCTCTAGGAATAGAGAAGACCATGCTACTGACTTGGAAAAGGTTCTAAAGAAATGTATAAGTTACGGTGTCTCTCTTAATCTGAAGAAATGTGTGTTTGGAGTATCTGAAGGGAAACTCTTGGGTCACATTATATTAGAGGAAGGGATATCTATAGACCCTGATTGAGTAGAGGCCATCTTGAAATTGACAAGGTTGGACAGCAAGAAGGAAATGAGGTCCTTCTTTGGAAGGATCAATTTTGTTAGGAAATTTATAACAGTGTTTGCGGAGATCGTCAAACCTCTCAATGAAATGATGAAGAAGGATACGAAAATTGAGTGGAGTGAAGAGGCTAAGTTTTCCTTCTCATATATTAAACAATCTATATCTGAGGCACCTATTTTGACAAGCCCAGACTCTCTTAAACCTTTCTATATCTATTCTTTTGCTTCTGACCATTCCTATGCAACCGTTTTAACACAGCAAAGAGAAGAGAGTGAGGAGAGACCTAGGGCCTTTATGATCTCTCCATTTAAGAATGTAGAAGTAAGGTATTTGCCACTAGAGAAACAAGCCTTTGCATTGGTACGAGCAGTAAAGAAGTTCAGGCATTACATAATTCGAAGTCAAGTGATGGCCATATTTCCAGATCCAGTTGTGAAGTCTCTTCTGATGCAAAGTGAATTAGGAGAATGAAGAGGGAAGTGGATGGAAAGCTTACAGGAGTTTGACTTAGAAATTCACCTGATGAAATTCATTCGAGGGCAAGGTTTGTCAAAAGCAATGGCTAATGTGGATAGAAATATCACTTGTTAATAGTACACCGTCCAGTCATTTACTAAGGATCCCTAGTATACAGATTTAATCTTCTTCCTCCTCAATAACAAATGTCCAAAAGGAATGAATGCTACTCAAAGGAGAGCATTGAGGATGAAGAGTGCTCATTACATTCTTAAAGGGGGATCTATCTACAAAAAGAATTTTCAATGAATTTAGCTACGTTGTTTGGATCAGCAAGAGGTTAAGCATGCTATTTCTGAGTTTCATGGAAGGCATGGGTCTGCTGATGCTTTGGCTCATCAGATTCTATGATCAGGTTATTATTGGCCTTATGTATTTTGGGATGCACATCAACATGTCAGGACTTGTCATGTATGCCAAACTTTTGTACCCAGGGAAAGAAATCCTGCAATGCCTTAATAGCCAGTATATGAGGTAAGGCCATTTTCTCAATGGGCACTTGATTTTGTGGGTGTAATTAATTCTAATTCTTCTGTAGGTTATAAATTCATCTTGACTACTGCACACGTTGGACTGAGGCTCAGCCCTACAAGAATAGCACCACTGAGGTGGTCATCAAGTTTCTAACTGAGAACATCACAACCAGGTTTGGAGTTCCATTTGCTCTGGTATGTGATAATGGCCCTACTTTTTCTTCTGTTGAATTCATTTCATGGGCATATGAACATAAAATTGTTTTGAAGTATTCTTCCAATTACTACCCTTAGGGAAATGGAGTGGCTGAGTCCACAAATAAAAACTTGTTGGAAGTAATAAGAAAGTTGTTAGAAAACAATCCTAGGGACTGGCACACCCAATTGAGATTTGCCTTATGGGCAGATCGAACCAAAATCAAAGCAGCTCTAGGAAACTCACCTTTTAAGTTAGTCTATGGCCAAGATCCAATCTTCTCGATCCATTTACAGATACCTGTTCTTAAGTTCATGTAGGAATTTTATACCAAGGATGATAGGATTGAGGTTAGACTACTTAATTTGCTTAACATGGAAGAGCAAAGAGATGCTGCTTTGCAACAATTCTCTAAGCATCAGGCTGTTGTCAAACACTGGTTTGACAAAAGAGCCAAGATAAAAGCTTTTAAGATATTAGATCTTGTATTACTATGGGATAAGGCTAGAGAGAAGAAAGGAGATCATCAAAAGTTTGATAGACTTTGGTTAGGTCCTTATCAAGTGGCTGAAATACTAGGCGAGAATGATTTTCATTTAAGTACATTAACAGGAGAGCTTGTTCCATTACCAGTTAATGGTCAATTTCTCAAGCACTATTTTGGTGCATAGAAGGTCTGATGTTTTAAAGAAAATGTATTATACTGTATCATATGTAATTAAGTTTCTATTTTAGTTTTTGTTTTAGTTTTTGTGTTTTGTTTGATTCTCTTTCTTTGTTTTTTTGTTTTGTTTTGTCTTGTTTCATTAGGGATCCTCATTTTGTTCATCTCAAGTTAAGGGGTTGTTATTTAGAGTATGCTACTGGTACTAGGAGAGAAATTGGTTTAGGTATTTTCATCATCATCATTGAAAATGATTTCATTCTGAAACTTATGTTTTATGACCATTCAAATTTCAGTTTGAAAAGTTATTAAGGATAGAAGATACATTGTGAATATCTCATCAATTGTGATTAAAAATCTGTCACCAAATTAGGAAAACATCTGCATGAGTAAATACCTATTTGTTTTGGAGTGGCTCTACCCTTTGATTCAAGTGAAAAATCCAATTCCAAAACTATCATGAAATCCATTGTAGTTCTCAACCCATGTTTCAAATTCATTATGTCTAAGTATTGAGGAAGGTGCATAAAATATTTCCACAAGTAAAGTAAAAAAAAAGAGAGAAAAGAAAATGAAAAGAAAGAAAGAAGAGGCAAGCTCAATATCAAGTGGGTAATCAAGTATCTCTATCGGGGCTATGGACGTCTGGCTGGCAGTAGAGCAATGCTTTGAGAGAACTAGAGGTATCTCCGTCGAGGCTATGGACGCCTGTCTGGCAGTGGAGCAATTCCCAGGATTTTATTGCACGATAGTTAAAGGACTCAACCTATGTAGCTTGAATCTTAGGTATAGTTGTTCAGGAACCAAGAAAGTATCTATGAAGAATGATGCACAATATATATGCACACACTCAGATTCAAAAATAATTCATGAGCACATACATCTGAGATTCTAGCTCAAAATTATCCTAGATATATCTGATCTTATTCAAGTTAGCATGCTTCATAAACCAAGTAGTTTTAGGCTGACTGAAATTTTCTTAGGGTATCTTGAAAATGGGTAAACCATTTTTCCAGCCGAGTCACCATTTGTTATGCCTTGCATAACCACCCCATCTTTTTCCTTGGTCAAAATAGGTCCCCCTTTATGTTTTTATCCTTGGTTGATTTTCAAAAAAAGTTTGGAGTCTTTCATTTCCAACACTTTGTTTTTCTTTGGTTTAGTCTGTCGGAACTGGAACCAGAATTGAATCGAGTTCTGAAACTTCTTTCAAAACTCATTTTGATCCCCATCCCGATAGTCTCTCTTTTGAACTGTTTGTTTTGTCTTTGTTGGAGCCGAAGCCGGAGTGGAAGTTAAGTTGGTTTTTATTCAAAATTTCAAAATCAAATCTCGTTCCGCCTCCACCTCCGCTTTTTGGTCTTTCGTTTTAGACTAAGTTTTGTATGTTAAGTTTTCTTATTGCGGTCTTTTTGTTTTATTTTTGTGTTTGGTTTTGTTTTATGCTTTGTCAATGGAATCAGACCCAGAACGGGAACCAAGTTGGGAAATTACTCAAGTTTCCAAAACAGTTTTCATTCCAATTCCGCTCCCGCTGATTTTTTTCGTTGACTTTTAGTGAAGTCACACGACAATAATGGGCCAGTTCTTCTGTAATTCTGACTCCGCTCTACTGTATTTATTGCATTAATGATAGGTGCTAGGCATGCATGAAACTCTGAGTTTTACCTTAATTAGGGATTAACGCATAGTTATTATCACTATTCTTAAGAGATTGAAGAGCGAGCCAGAAGTTGCAGTAAATCTTTTGTGCAAGTAAATTGATTGAAGGAGAGATAGTGGCTTGTAGATTTCTTCAGGAGATTTGCCTATTTATTTGCATTCGAGGTAGGGTTTCCTATTTTCGTTCTTCTTTTATTTGCTTTCGCATTTTTCGTTGATGTTTGTGTTAGATTGCTTTGCTTTGGGCAAGTTCGTGATTCTCAATAGGTTTGCATGTTTTGTTTTTCTTTTCTTTGTTTGTTTGTTGTTCTTGTCTTCATTTTTTTTCTTTTGTATTTGGTTTCTTTGTTTTAGGGCACGGTCATTTTCACGTTTTAGTCATGATCGCGTCGTGCTACTTTAGATTTTAAATGCGTAGATTAAATTAGGGTTCCACAGTGAGTTAGGGTTTATTAGATCTTGTTTATACTTAGGAAATTTTGTTGTGCATTCAATCTGGTTAAATTGGAAGGGTTCAATTTGTGCCCTAGTTTTTATATCGAGTTTGTTTTAGATTAGGGTTTAGATGTATTTCTGATTTCGTGTTTTAATTTAAATATGATGCCCTAGAAAGTCCAGTTGCCCCTCGGTCATATGGGGATGGTCTTATCATGTTATATTTTAGCCCCTTTTCGTTTAATATGGCCTAGTCCTTAATCATGAAGTTATGCATTAAACTATTAAAACATTTATGATGTCATGATCTTTTTAGGCGGAAGTGGAATCATAATCAATCTAGAACTTTAAATCATGTTTTCCAAAAGGTATTGATTTCCTTTCTATCCCGTCTCCGACTCTGCTTATAGTGAGAAGCCTTCTTTCAAAATAGCAATAACCTAGGCGGAAGCGGAATCATAACCGAAATGGAATGTGAAAATAGAAAATCTAAAAGAAACCAAATCCGTTTTTATTCCGGTCCCGGTTCTGATCACCATTCCAGTTCCGCCTCTGAGCCCGCTCGTTATTATTGAAATCTCAATAACGGTTTTGGCTCCAAGCCCGGTAGTGTTTTAAAGAAGACTGTTTTAGAATGCTTTTTATGTTTGGTTCCGCCTCCGATATATATATGAAGGGTAAGCTTTTAAGGCCTATTTTATGATATTTATTAAAGGATCTAATTGTGGGTTTTTGTGCAGGAAAGCTAAAGGATGTCAGGAGTATCAAGAGAAGCCTCCCAAAGGAATCGGCCTGCAGAAACATCAAAGACAGCAGCAAAGCCCAAGAAGATAATGCCTAAACATCTACCTTATGCTTTAAGGTATAATCATAGGGGTCCTGTGGTCACAGCAAGCAAAGTGCAATCGGATTGGTCAGACATCACCGACACCAATCTGGGCTCATATAATTTTGAGGAGTTGTATTCAGAAACGTTTGCTAAAGATATAACAGGGAGAACACAAAGAATTGTTGAGTCTGGTTTGGCTCATATCACTTTATTCCCTCTATTTGTCCAGTGCCCAAAGTTGATTATGACAGAAGCCAGTGCTTACAATCCAGCCACTAGGCAGTGTGTTGATTCACAGGACAATGTGATTATTGATCTCACTCCTCAAATGTTTCAAACTATGTTTAGTGTCCCGGATCCGAAGAACCTTGTACAGTTAAAGGAGGTTGAAGCTTTGGAGAAATATAGCAAATACAAAGCATCCAACAAGGCTCACTTGAATAAGAAATGGTTGAGAACAGAGAAGAACTCTCTGACTAAACTTCATGATCAACCGAAGAGGACAGAGTTCTACAAAGAAGTATCAGATTTGATCATGATGTTGTCTAGGGTATTTGGGAAGAGGGATGCATTTCACTTCAAGGAGTGGATGTTTCCTTTCATTCAGACCATATTGAATGGAAAACAACAATTTGATTGGCCAATGGTGGTGTATGATGCTATACATGACCAGTTGACAAGGATAAGAGAAACCAAATGCTTCTTTATGACTTCTTATATTGTTTATGCAGTTGCTAGTGGAGGTATATTTCGAGGTTTAAGGAGAGTGGAATATTGGGAGAGAGAGATGGACAAAAGAAAGTGTGGGACCATTATGATCAATTATCTCTGCAAGTATCTAAAACACAACTTAGAAGGGTTAATTATGCAATTTTATATGTAATCATTAACCAACTGAACGGAGATGCAGGGTATACACTGAGCCAAGAAGCTATGGCATTTATTACGGAATGGGGATGTTGGTACATTCAATACCCCAAGTTCACATACTTCAAGCTAGCTAGATTTGAAGGTCATCCACATTTGCTGCCAAGATGTTGTAATAATAGGATAGTGTTGACGAAATTTGTATATCAAGCTCTAGGGGTTAATGCCCGATTTGGATTGAAACATAAAACAGGATGTCATAAGTTCCCCATGCAATTGGGTGAATATAGTTGTCAGCATCTGGTGGGAGTAAAGGTAGTGTGTAGTGAGTTGATAGATCTAAAACCAGGTTTGTATACAGCTCGGAACTACTTTGACCCAAAGAAGAAAATGAATGCCTTGCTGCCTTTTGTTTTTGATAAACATTTCAATTTGTTGGAAGATTTCTGGAGTGACCGGCAGGATGAGTATGACCTCAGGAAGAAGAATTATGAGAGGTTACCCATCTCGCTCATGGCAGAGCTTGGGATCAAAGATTATATCCCTGATGCATTAGTAGATGATGGAGTGGTATTAGATCCATCATATGAGGCATTAAACATTGGCACTAAGAGCTTGGATCCGGTGGACTGGGATAGTGAGGAAACAATTGACATAAAGCAAATAGGGAGGATAGTTTTGGATAGAAGTATTCATTGTCTGGTCGTAAGAACCAAAACTCCTCAAGAACCAGCTCCTAAGAAGGGGAAGGGCTACAAGAGAATTAAAAGGAAATTACCTTTCAAGGAGCCCTTGGAATTCTTTCCTCCAGATATTTAAGAGATTGAGCTTGAAGTAGCGGCTCAAGATGGACCAGAGAGACAAGAGGGAGATGCCCAAATAGGATTTGTAGTTTCAACACCTGCATTAGGTGAGTCCTCTACTCAAGTCCAACTTGCAAAATAGCAAAGTGAAGAAGTGCAAAAAGGAACTCTTCATAATATTGTTGAATCTATGAAGGGAAAAGGAGTAGAGGTAGAGGTTCATGATGTTGGAACAGATTCTGATGAGACTCTGTCAGAGAAGGGTGCACAAGAAAATATGCCTCTAGAGGTGGATACTGAGCAGGTATTGACAAAGGAGGATTAGTGGGCATTATTTGAAGAGGCCAAGAAGGTTGTTGATGATCAAGCATATGTTGCAACAATGGAGAAACAGAAGGCAATTGATACCAAGATACAGGTTGATGCCTTACTTCAGCAGCAACACATAGAAGCTAAGTTAAAAGATGATGAAATGGAGAAGCAGCAGAGGAAAAAAGAGCATGAGCTCAAGGTCAAGGAAGAGAATGATAAATTAGAGTTGATATAGAAAATCCATGACCTTGAGGAAGAAAAGGCAAGACATCGAAGAGAGAGAGAGGTTCTTGTGGCTAAGTTGAAGCTTGCTGAGGAGGCTCATAAAGAGAAAGAGGAAGTGGAGTGAGTGCAAAAGGAGAAAGATGTCGAAGAACTGATCAAGAAGCAACAAGAGGAAAAGGAAGAGGCAAAAAAGCTTAAAGCATTAGAGGAAGAAAGAAAATAGGAATTGGAGGAAAGAAGATTAGAAGAAGAAAGGTTGAATAAGGAGGAAGAAGATGAGAGAATACAAGAAAAAAAATAGGGAGGAAGTTGAAAAGCTTGTACAAACAAGTGTGGAACAAGAGCAGCAAGAGAAACAGAGGGTTGATTCTCAACCTCAAATAAATGTGCAACCACCCTTTACTACTGCTTCTTCTTCTTCAACTATGATGATTGTTACTCCAAGTGCTCCCACTTGCTTGAAATTAGATCTTCAAAAGAGATCATCGACACCTTCACAACCTCTCAATTGGGAGGATATGATGAATGAAATTGAGAAAGAAAGGCCTAAAAAGAAGGCCAAGATCCTACATTCCACTAGGCTAACCAACAAAGGAGAAATTGTGGTGGAATGTGCTATACCCATGATAGACAAGGATGTGGGAGACATGCAATTGACAGATTATCAGCTGGGCACTGTTAATTTTGGGAGACCTACCAGAGATCAGCAAATGAATTTAATTGATGTGGTAGCATCCTCAACCAAGTCAAGAATGTTGAAGGATAAACAAAGGAAAGATGAGCTTAAGGCTCAGTTAGATCAGTTGCATGTTTTCTTGAAAAGTGTTTCTGCTCCAAGATCACAACAGGTTGCTACTATTGAGACCCCAATTTTGCTGAGTAAGAAGGAAGTAGATGATTTTGTATAGGTGAGGAGCAAGGTGGAAATGTTGGATCGGTGGGTTGATAAATTGAATCAAGAAATAAGCGAAGTACTAGAAGACAATTTTGGGGTTTACAAAATGACTGAGGAACTGATAGAAGAAATGAATCAATATGTTAAAACATTGGAAGAACAGGAGG
This sequence comes from Sequoiadendron giganteum, assembly GCA_007115665.2. Classification (NCBI taxonomy): domain Eukaryota; kingdom Viridiplantae; phylum Streptophyta; class Pinopsida; order Cupressales; family Cupressaceae; genus Sequoiadendron; species Sequoiadendron giganteum. The sequence goes on along the minus strand of CM021101.1, from coordinate 560,227,094 downwards.
AGGAGTACAAAGGATACAGCTAGAAATTGAAAGAAGTTAATAAATTTCCTAAAACTACTCTTTTGGAACAGTCGATACTTGAAGAAGATAATAAAGATTTCTTGGAAAAGACTTCTTGCATACTCTGGTTTAGATCAGATTTTCTATATAAACATAGAAATGAGGTTCAAGATTCTGTTAAGGATCTAAATGAACAATTTGAGGAGTTGGAGGCCATTATTGCTATTATAGTAAACGTTGATGTACCAGTAAAGGAAGGTTTACCTTTAAGCCAAATAAAGGAGAAGTGGACTGAAAAGTTTAAAGAGGTTATGCAGAGAGGAGATGATAGTGAAGATCTGTTGATAGATCGATTAATGGACATCAAAGAAGAGATAAGGGAAGCTAAAAGAGAGTTGATGAAGCTGAAGGATATGAGAGGGTTTGCTGCAGAGGAGTTGGAAAGAATTAAGTTTGAAGACAGCTGGGTGGATGGGCCGGAATTGGACATACTACAACAAGTCTTCTCCAATTTTAACAAATACATTACAGAACAAACTTCACATCCGTAAATCTCATGCATGCATGGCTTTCTTCTTCTTTGCATGTTGCATGCAGGACTAGCAGTTTTTGAAGCGCATGGCTTTCTTCTCTCCTATCTTCTTTTTCTTCCAGTTTAACTGAGTTTCCAAGATAACTGTAATCCCTAAAAGGGTGGGTTGACCTAAAATAGAAGAGGACTTCGGATTTTGTATTTCTATAAATACCCTTGGGGTATCATATTGTAAGGGTCGGTTGATAGAGAATAGATTTGGCCACCTGATATTAGGAGATAGAATTTTTCATAGTTGTTACAGAGATACATTGTTACTTCATTTACAGTTGAATATAATTACAGGTTTTTTTACTCAATATGGTGTTAGAATTAAGTTTTTATTTGATAAGGTTGATGGGTTCTAATCTATCTATATGCCAGTGATTATGCTAAAGCATGATTATTTCTTATGTGATGAAAGTCATTAGAAGAAGCCGTATTTAAGGATTATCTCGTTATATTATCGATGAATTGAATTTATTGAAGTCTGTTGATATATGATCTTAGCGATGAATGAATGTGTGTTCTTTTTGGAATCTTCAAAATAGTTGTGATATGTGAATTGTGATGTTGAAATAAGCACCTTAGATGCATGCAATAGTATGGATTATTCTATAAATTATGTCATGCTTTGGTTTTCTTGATTTTTTAGAAAAAATTCATTGTTGAAGATATATGTCTAGATGCTAGATGAGTTTTGTTCATATTTACTGATTTACCCTCTGATCTATCTTTTTCTTTTATTTAAAAACCCCTTTCTTTATTAAAATAGCTCGATGAATAAGTCATTGCTTGTATTCTTTGTTACCATCATAGGCCCCTTGAACATTACAGTTGCATGGACTGATTGAGTGACACCAGACAGTTGAGAACCAACTACCAAGACCTTGGGAGTTAGGCTACAATATGTTGTCTTTCTTTTTCAAGAGAAATAGAGTAGAAATATTTTGTTTAAACGTTGTCTGTGTCATTTTCACCATCAACAGGAGGATTGGGAGACTCAGACGTAGGATCACCTGTTAGGACAATAGGATCACCTATTCAAGGAATAGTTGGACTAGGATAGTACAGAATAGACTCAGACTTGCCTATGGGGATATAGGATTGCCTATTTAGGGAACAAGTGGATGCGAGGTCGCCTATCTAAGAGACCCACAACCAAATTCGCCCCTGACAAGAGCGAGTTCGCCTAAAGGATGACTAGACTTGACTCTGACATGAAATCACCCCTTTCTAGGGCAGGACCGCCTGTCCACACAGAAATTTCACCCCTTTGTGAAGCAAACTTGGCACTGAAGGTAGGGTAAGACTACAAAAAAGGACTGAAAAAATAGCAAACAAAAAACAGTGGGCTGGACTGACTCGAACTGACAACAAGCATTGGTATATCACAAGAAGACACTCTAGACAACACAAGCCTAAAATTAGTAGTAAAATATTTTCTAACTCGATGTAGGCTCACCACCTTGAGGGGACACCCCAAGGCTAATACTCCATGATACTGGGGTGGTTCTTTGGATCACCCTTTCTCACAAAGGCAGATAGGTAGATATCCAATGGCATAGGGTCATCAACAGATGCCACGCACTAACCTTCTCTCTCTCCTCAATAACTATCATAGTTCACCATGAGGACTCCTATCTCAACCCAAGGGAGTATGTGATGAGTAAATTTAGGGTACGATTCGCATCCCCTGCACTACACCAAGTCACAATTGAACACGGGTCTTTATCTAGGTTGAACATGCTATCTTGTGCGTCCTCAATACACTAGGAGGGTGTGTGAAGCAAAAATGTGAACACCATTCCATCACAAGCATGGATTGGGAGCCCCAATGAGGGACTGGAAACTCAAACCAACCCTACACATCTTATCTAGGTATCACCCTAGCTTCGACGCTTCACTAGACACGATGTCACTAGATTTGGGTACAACTTTCATTCTCCCCCCTTTATATACCCTATCAAGAACACGTGGTTGAGATCATCCCCTGGGTGATGAAATCACAGGTAGTTCTCACTAAAGGGAAGTAAATACTAGATTTTTCTATTGGTCCCCAAGCTCGCACATAGCACAAGGGGAGAGTGTATGCGTGCTAGTACTCCCTAGGTAGACTCAATTGGACTGGAACAAGTTGTGATTTTTGGTCACCTAGGATCACCAAATGGTGCAAGGGGAGTGCATACATCAACAACCCACTCCCAAACACAAAGAACAAGTTAATTTACCCTTTAATTAAGTCTACGTGTGCCTAAATTAGTATGAAAAAAAGACAACAAATAGAGATAATCTAGGGGTCTTTGACCAATCGTCCTACAACAAACATGTTAGTAATTTCACCTTCGGTCTTTGTCAAATGTAAGACAAGCTGCAAAAATCGTTAGTGAAATGACACAATCACAGACAAACGAGTGAGTGAATTAGTACCCAAAATCGAAATCAAACAAAAGCTGAAATCGAGAAATTGAACGTTTTGGATTACCTAAAATCCGCCTTTGTGTGAAATGAATTCATCCTTCTGCTAGATGCAAGTTTTCCCTTTTTGAGAAGATGAGAAATATTGTGATTGTCTATCCGAGTAAAATGAAGGAACGTATTCGCCTCTGTGTCTCACGAGATCACCACTTCCTCAAGCAGGTTCACCCCTTTCAATCTCCTTGAACGTATACACCTTTGAGGTAGTTGTTTGGGATCACTGGATGCAGATTCACCTTTTCTCCATAAGGGTGGGAGCTAGTTCACCTTTCTTCAGTGTAGGTTCATCCCTGTGTTAGGCAGGTTCGCCCATGGTGGGTGGATTTTCCCCTGTGTGTGAAACCCGAACCTACAAAACGTGAAAGCAAACCCATGACATGGGTCCCACCAGGCGTTCCAGAAATGTGTGCAATGTTTTTCATACTCTAAGGATGCAAAACAAAATGAAATTCCAAGAGAAAAACACTAACAAACACTCAATGATAAGGCCTAGCTAAATTCAAAGAAAATACAAGAAATGATATCTTTTCACCTTGCTCGAATTGATGAGTTTGGTTGGCCCTGTTTATGCTTGCTTGTGTGTTCAATTGTTGGCAAAGTGGCATGCAAGTGTGCTCAAAATGAAGCTATTGAGATGGAGATTGCAATGGTGGATATGGGTATTGGATTGGATGCAATATGGTAGCTCCAATGTGTTGCAACAATGGAGGTATGAATGCTTAGTGTGGGTGAGTACTTGAGTGATTTCTAGATTGTGAGTGATTGCTTAGTGATCGTCAAATGAGGGCCATTCCACTACTTTTAGGGGAAGTGCCTCTAAACCAATAGATGGTTGAGATTCATCCAAGTTGGAGGAAATCAAGGGCTAGGGTGAGTTGATAAATCACAAGGAATCTCATGCTAACATGTGTCAGATGATGTGGACAAGGGGAGATGAGGTGGACGTGATGTGGAAAAGGTAAGTCTTGTTTCATCTACCCATATCATGGGATGATGTGACAATAGAATAATTTTAAATTCTTCTAAAATCTCCCTTGGTTGTGGAGATTTGGCCTTGGGATTGGGAGGGGAATTTTAAATTAGTCCTTTATTCCTCCAAGGGTGTTGGAGAAATAAAGCGGAATTAAAAATTCCACAAAGGATGCATGAGGGAAATAAATGTGAATTTTAAATTCACATAGGGAAGGGGATACCTTCTCCAAAATGAGAAAGCATTTAATAAGGTTGACTAAGGACACATGTCATAAATATAATGAGGATTAGATTAGCCTAAAGCAGTGATTAAGGTTGTGCAAATGCATGATTAAACAAGCTAATGATAGATTAAGGGCAAGTGGCAAATTATGGAGGATGTGATCCTAATGATGATTAGGGATGTGCAAACCCTAATCATAGATTAATTAGATTAATCTGGATTAAGATGGGATTATGGAGGATGTGACATGAGAGAGAATAAGATGAATTAAAAATTGATTTAATTCATTTTAGATAAAGTGACTAAATTAAATAAATTAACCCTTTATTTAATTTAGAGAGGAATGGGGGTAAGGTATTTGATCAATTAATTAAATACCATAGGGGACATTAGGGTGAAGTGAAATATTAACCAAACAATAAATTATTTGATTAATATGGCTTACGGATGTAGGATAGAGGAATGCGGGGGTGAATTTGACCATATGGGGGTGGTCAAATTCAGGTGTCTACATATGTATATAATATATATACTAATATATATGTATATAAGTACGTTAATGTTTATACATATACATAAATAGTAATATATATAATTATTAATATATTTAAATATCGATCAATGATTTTAATATGCATATATATATATATATATATATTTACATATATATTATAATGATAAGCATTATAACATATATATATTAATATATATAATTTCTATATACATTTAAAATGCTATAAAGTAAACTTTGGCACATATATAATGTGGACCATATATTGGTGAATGGCTTGAATAAAAGCCAACAATATAACAATTATATGTTGCGCATATAATGCACATATGAGAGGAAGTTTAATGTAAAGCACATAGTATATAATGTATTATTTTGTATGCAAAGTGAAATATTTATTGAAGCATAGAAAGCGCTTAAATATGTGCTAAAGTGAAGCAATGCATTTTATTTAAAGTTGTTGCTTATGTTAAAACCCAACACACAACATAATGATGCATAGTATTCATCGCCATGATAGGAAGCATAAAGCAAATTAAAGTCTATGATTCACGTTGAAAAAAGTCATGCAACTAAATATGAGCATAAATACTTGGCCAAGCTAGGAGTTAGCTAAAGCTAATGAAGGAAGTCAACTTTATATGCAAATGATAAACATTTAGGTAAGCACTGCTTTGTTTGATTCAGTAAAATGATAGTTGTTGGTAGTTAAAAGGGACGACTCATCCTTGGCAGAGAGATGGAAAATGCAAGGACTGTATATGTGTTTGCATATTAACAATTTGAGTAGCTACATTTCATTTCTTTAGGCTTAGTTGATGCATTTAGAGGGGAAGTTAGATTTTTTTGTTAAGTGGTGACAGTTGGAAGAGAAAAGGCGGTGGATTGGAGAGCTTGTTTGTAGAAATGAGTTTCTCATATTTTAGTATGAATAGAGGCAGATTCTTTACCTTTTGGTCATTCTTATTCGTATTTCTATCATTCGTTCTTTGAAGCTCTTTGATGTAGTTTTTTGTGCAAGTAATTTGTTGAGTGCATTAGTGAGGAAAGAGATATTGCTTTGATAATTCATATTTTGTTGAGAGTTTGTGAGAGGCTAGAGTTGGAGATAGGTTGAGCTTAGGAGAAACAAGTGTGATTATGGGAATTGAGCTTGGGAAGCAACATATTCTTTTGGAGCTATAATTCCAGGCATGTTGATTTTACTACTTTATTCTTTTTATGTTGAAATCATATTTGTTTATGAATGCAAGTGTTTGAGAAAAGATTATTTATATACATGTTGAGCTTGCTTGAATGAACTTAGGTTATTTCTTATTTTTGATGAGCTTTCTTGAACTTTAGTGAAGACTTGTTTGATGAAACCCTATTGATTGATATATATATAATCTCTATGATGGAATTGTGTGGTTATGTTCGCTATTGGAACAATACCTAGGATGTCAAATTCCATATGTATGCCTGCACAGATTGTGAAATATGAGAAATGATATTGTCTTGGAGTACTTAAATGAAGATTTCAGTCTTGAACATGGGTGGTTAACTCGGTTGTTCTTGGTGTTAGGATAATCCATGGATGGGAGTAACCTAGTTGGTCACTTAGTTATGTCATTACCTTTTGGATGAATGTGTGTTATGATTGAAAAGAGTATGAATGGTCAAATACAAAATCAAGCTAAAGGGTGGGTGAATATATGACTACTTTTGAGTGAATGATTATATCAAACTTTGGCCAAACTAGTGTCAGTAGCCACTATTTACACTATCGATTCATAGTGAGCCCAGTTTGCATACTAGGCAAAGAACGTCATACATGTAGGTTGTAGCCAATGTATGGCAGCTCTAGTTATGTAGAATGCAACACCATGCTCAGGGAGGCTAGTATTATGAGGTTACCAGACCAATCTCTTCGTCGAAGGGTAGGGCCATGTTACCAGTTAGGTAGATGTATGGGGGACTACAGTAAGTTCATGGTTGGCGAAAAAGTGCTTGAGTGATGCTCTCCCTCATACATTTGGCAGCCAAAATTTAAGGATATATGCTAATAAGGACATTTGGAACATTTGTGTCTTTGTTTCATTAAGCTCTTGGAAGCTATGTATGTATTCATGTATCTCTATCTTTCTTGAGAAATTGTAATTGGAAAAATGTTATCATTACATGGGATTATGTAATATGAAATCGTTACTTGGGATTTTGTAATGTTTCTTTGAAAATAAAATGGGAGTTTGAAATGGGATTATTTCAAATGTGCATCTTGTTATTCTAGAAAAGAAAAATAATTATGGCTATAAATTGCAAGTGTATACTATTCACATGTAGGTTAAAACATAGTTAAATCAAAGGGTAAAGCATTGGGCATGGTACATCAACAATTAGGGAGTTAATCAATAACCACAATAAAACATCAGAATTTAAAAACATGATTACATGAACTGAGTGACTAATGTTAGCCATATTTGAGGGAGTAATGGCTACACAAAATCTTGGAAGTACAACATCCAAAGTGTGTTAGAGAGAGTATAATCAAACACAATACAAATATAATTCACGAAATTCTATTAACTATGCCAACGAAGACCACATTAACCTAATGCATTTCATCTAGACATGATCACATTATGATGAAAGAGGGCATATGCAGTATTCACTAAGGAATCCACAATCATATCCACACAAGAGTAGGGCTTCACCCAAGCACCACTTCCACAAAGAATTTACAATTACAATGCAATGACACAAACATCGTGAATCACTACCATGTGCTAAAACATAATAAAATCTAATCATTTATAGGGAACATCACAATGAAGGCTCCAAGCCAACCAACATAATGCTCCTAATAAACATAATTTCATTTAACAATTAAACATGCACCCCATGCAAACAATGTTGATTACCCATCTAGGTCTCACAAGAATCCTAGGGACAACATGATTTGGGGACATAAGTCATTGACCCAAATATTCTATTATGACAATGCAACATTCACTCATGCACTACATGATCACTTCACACATATAATGATACTTCACTAGGGATACAATGCACTATGCTCCATATGCAACATTATCAGAAGAACACATTTTTACAATTCAGGCATATGACAAACCCGCATTACTTTCAATGTATAAGTCACGTAAGATATTTCGCAATGCTCAATCATGATCCAAGAAATTCCCATCCAATTTTAATCACATACATTCATATACACACATCCAAGGAGAACATGCAAGTATAAGAAACACCACTCAAGGGTCGCCACACATTCAAACTTAGTAGAAAATGAGGCATCAAGATGGTAATCACACATGAAAGCACTTCTCAAAAGGGTCTAACTAACTCTCACAAGAAAGCATTTCTCAAAAATATCACACTAGGGAAAAATGGCGGCAATAATTGCTACCAACATCAAAATCACACATGCAAAGACCCAAATAAAACTCTCACATAGCGGGTAACACATCGAATAGTGATCATTCCCCACTTAGGAGACTCTCAACCATGGGTATCTTCCCATCCATGTCAAATGTGTCAAATTTTTCATCTTAGCGTAGTTGACAAAGGCCCTAGTGGTAAACCTAGAGCTCTGATACCAAATCTAATGTTCAAAACCCTAAACAATCTCACGAAAATAAATAGGAACTCAATATCTCATAAACATAGAAGTAAAATTAAACAAATTCAATAGATAAATAAATTCCATATCACATCTCATATGTGCAGTGCATAATCCAAGTAAAAGCACATAATATATGATATACAAAAGTACAACTCAGGCTCTCATGCCATGTCAACTAATTAAACAATTTAGAAGTACAAATATAAATAATAATATATGAACATAATCAATATAGTTTTTGACTACCACTGACTCTAACAGTCATCCACAAGTCTGAGAGATGAGAACATGGCTCAGGCACTTTTTTCACCCAACCAAAAAGCTTACACTTCTTTGAAATTCTTTCTACTCAAAGAATACCTGACCCTGCATGAAATACCCAAAAACCTGGAAACAATAAGTAGGAGAAGACCCTAGTGCAACTTGATATATCTACATGCATTTCTAACATGAACATGTAGTTTCCTACTATCAAGATATGGCAAAGAAATATATAAATATAATTTGCTAGATAACATTCATCTATTTCGACGAAAACATGGCTTTGGCCAAAGCACTAGATTAAATTGGAAGATCCTAAAAAGAGGATCGACCTTCTCTGTTGGTCCATATTTTGACCCTATCTTGAAAGGTAAACCCAATCACACAAAACAAGGAGAACTATTTTCCTTAACAAGTAAAAATCCAAGCATGATATGTATGTGCTCAATAAAATAACTCATTTTTTCATGCAAAACGATAAACATAATGATACCAAATTCAATTCTTGCTTACTATGATTCATGCAAGATTTAATGCAAATGCATTAATACTTCTCATGCAAAAATGATAACTGCATGAATCTTTATGTATTCAGTCATCTATTATGTTTTCATGCAATATTCAGTGCAAATGCATATGCTATCTATGTTTCATGGTTCTAACTATTTTCTTGATGTTTTGCAACTCAACGTTATGTAGATATCAGTTACATAGAAAATGATGTAGGTGTCTTATACATGTGAATATACACATATATGCATGTGCATGTATTATTCCTATATATACATACATATGTTTGTATATTTATTCATAGTACATGTGCAATTAACTCAAAAAAAAATTCCAAGCAATCTGATTTCATACCATTATGTTAGATATGATTTCATGTTACAGTTTAATAACTTCTGAGATGAATTTGAGTAAGATCATTCATGTTTTCAACTCATTCTTATAAGTTTTGGATGACAGAGAATCAAATCAGCATATGTTTAAAAATAGAGATCCATTCCAGTATTCATTAAAAATCAGAAATTTGTATCAGCATGCACCAAATGTGATTTATTGCAGTGTTTTATAAGGAGAAAAGAATTCATATCAGCATGTGTTTCGAGATAAGAGGTTTATATTTGTTGTTCTATGGTTTCATCCTTCTCTTTCTACAACAAATTGATCAAATGTGATCATATATATATGCATACTTATTCCCCATACACATAGATATATGTGGTTGATTTATTATTCACATAAAAGTTACAAATTCATGCTTTGTTTCACCTTCACTTTCAGAATTTCAAAGTATTGCTACAGGCTGATTTTTAACAGTTATATGTATGTGTATGTGTATACATATATATATGCAAACACATATATATTAATGTATATATAATTCAAAGAACTGGTTATAAGAGCAGTTTTGATAGTTATGATATTTCACACTTTCATCATTTAATCTACCAAATCTATCCAAACAAAGTCAATTGCTAATGAAATGAAGGGTTTTATCAGATATTTCATTACACATTGTTTAAGAAGTGGTTTTGCCTCTATTCCTTCACTATCTGTGCGCTGCCCTCTCATGCCTTTTCCTTTTTTTCCTTCATTTCCCTTTGCTCTTTTTCTACCCTAAATGCGCAGAAAAAATAATTTGCAAGTGTGCTTGTCTATTCGGGGTTTCTTTCCCTTTCTTTTATATTTATTTTTTCCCTATTTTGGGTGCCTAAGAGGAGTCAACCCAGCCATGCAAATTAAGCTTTAACTACACTTAAATTTTGTGAAACTAATGCTTCCTCATGCTAGTGTGGGTGCACGAATCAGCTCATTAAGTTTTGACATTATTTTTTATTAAGAACTTCACCTTTTTCTAATATTTTCATATATTTAGCCACACATTTAAACATATATTTATATATATATATATAATTACATAAGTATTTGTATATATATATATATATCATCATCATTAAATACATATTTATTTGAAAGGATACTAATCATTACCAAGCAACTAGGATACTTCTACCTCAGTCATGTTCTCACCTTCGACACATTCCTACACTCATTTGCACTCAAATTTACATCAATAGATTAGTCCATAAAACTATAGTTGAAGCATGTGCACATAACATCTCATCTCCATTTCAATTTCAATTTCATGAATTTAGAAATAACATCTAATTTAAAAACACATTTATCCATAATCAAACAATCATAAGATAATCAACTAATAAACTCAACCAGTTCTGCTTATTTATTAATTAAGTTTATGCAAGAAAAAATGAGATGTGACAAATTCTAGACTCAAATCTTTGGATTTTGGGTGAAACACCACAGGTGTTGAAGCACAATGTAGAAGTGTTGACCAACAAGCTTAGGGGTGATTCAAGAAAAGCATTGAATCATCCCACTTAGGTGTTCAAGCATGCAAAGGCACTAAAACGACTTGCAAAATAAATAAAAGGAAAACAAATGCGCTAAAGGGCCTATTAAAGGTACTAAAGGGCTTGGAAAAGGCACTAAAGGGATTGGGAAAGTTTCTACAAGGTCTTGCAAGGGCACGAAAGGGTCCTATAAATGCGTTGAAGTGATCAAAGACACTAAATTGAGACCCTAATTGTGTTTTCGGAATGGATGATTGATTTGGGAGAGGTTTAGGGTAATTTGGATGGACTAAGGGTCAAATTGGAAGGATGGATGAAGGATTTTGAGGAAAAGACTAGATGGTGAGTTTGGATTGAATTTTTTTGCTTGCTTGACTAAGGGGTGGACTTAAAAACACCAAACAAACCAATTGGATTAAGGAGTTGGATTGATAGGTAGCATTGGTTTTGGACAAGAAGACACACCAAGCACTTGCACAAGCCTATAATTATTCAAGTGGAAGTGTTAAATTAATGTGATCCCATTAGCCAAAAGACTAATACCTTCAAATGAATGGGTAACTAGGATATCCAAAGGTCATGTACCACCTTTACACCCTTTACCTTAGAAGGACAAGGTCCTACCAAGAGATATTTATCACCTCAACAAGAGAAAGTACATGGTGAGTAACTTCAAGCATGATCATCTATACCCTACACCACACTAAGCTATGATCGAAAGGTATTAAACCAGGATTAACAAGGTTTCTAGGTAGTCCTCCAAATACATCAACGGTATGTGAGGCCAAATCCATAAATGAAAGAAAATAATTTCAAACAATCGAGAGGAGAGGGTAGCCCACTCTCCACCTTCACTTCCCCAAAGTATAAAGTTCTTGGGGGCTTAGCCAAGAATGACAAGATCTTGCTTCCAAGAGAGGTGTCTTCCAATTCACCTCTCGCTATTTATACTCTGGCAAAATATGGGAGTTGAGGCCATCCCTTGGGGTGATGAAATCCTCAAGCAAGCCTCCTAAAATGAATGATCCAATTGTTTTTTATCATTGAAGATCGCACAAAGTGCAAGGGGAGATCATACACACATTGGGTTCCTTAGGCTACAATGATGCAAAAATAAAAAGAGACCAACTTAATCTTTTGATCTCCAAGATCAGCCAAGGGTGTGAAGAGAGAGCATACATTAAGAGGACCTCACAAGAAAAAACAAACAAAGATTAATTCCCACTAATCTACTTGAGTGCAACTAACTAGTGATAAAGATGAAACATTTATCAAGTGATCCTACACCAAATGTTAGTAGATTTTTTTTTCAAAGTCTTGGATAGATGTTAGATAACTACACAATTGCTTAATGACCAAAAATGTTAGTCAAATAAAAAATAAATAACAAAAACTAGAGAATAAGAAGAGGCGTTGGAGTACAAAGAAGAGGTGTTGAAGTAGTGAATGTGTTGAAGTAGCCTACAAATGCGTTGAAGCGTAGATGCTAAAGTAGCCTACAAATGCATTGAATGACAAATGTATTGAAGTAGCCTATGTAGGCGTTAAAGTGCAGGCACTAGATTATCTTGCAAATTCATTGAATGATGAATGTGTTGAAGTAGCTTGCATAGGCATTGATCTAGGACACGTATTAGTGAAAACCTAAAACTGAAAGGAAATGAGCAAAACAATTAAAAACGATAGAAAATTTGTAAAGTTTGTAGGGGTGATGAAGTGCAAACATGGTTGTTGAAACAACATTAGCACTGGTCCAGGATGGGAAGATGTTGATCCAAAACACCTACAAGAAAACTATCAAAAACTTACAAAAACAACAAATAACAGCAACTAAAAAGCCTCAAAATGACACAAGGTTAGTTACAAAAGCTAGAAAACTAGTTAGTGAAAACCTAAAAATTGGCAAAACAAAAAGGCAAAAAACTACAAAACAACATAGGTGTTGAAGTGCAAAGTAGAGGTGTTGAAGCAACAAATGTGTTGAAGTAGCCTGCAAATATGCTGAAGCACAAGCATTGAAGTATCCTACAAATGTGCTGAACAATGAATGCACTAAAATACACTGAAGCATAGGCATTGAAGTGTCTTATAAATGCACTGAACAATGAATATGTTGAAGTAACCTACATCTGAAAGACTACTAGAGGCGCTATTCTGCTACCTTGGATGTGAGAAAACATAAAAACTCTCAAAAATAATGGGGTTAGGAGACAAGGCATGCCAAAATGAAGATAAAAATGGGGAAAGACATAAAACATAAAATAAATGCCAATAATACATAATTTTTCCTTTCATAGATGCACCTATGTCTACTTTATGTTCTCCTTTTGATATTGTAGTTAGATAGAATGTGATTGTTTTGACCAACAACATGATATTTGATTTGGGAATTGATAGAAGAAAATGAGTACAACATAAGGATATGGTGATGGAAGAATGCCAAAACGAGAGGAAATGCCTCAATTTATAGATTTTTAATGAGGGAAATCAATGGCCAAGATGCATTGACTAAATGGTGGGTCAAGATTGTATGAGATGATGGAGGCTTAGCCTTGTGACAAGTGTGACAGGTGGAAAGGAGGTGTAAGAGCAAGGTGTGCTCACACATGTGTGAGCACACATTGGGAAGAACATGAAAGAGACATATCTATGACATGTGTAAGAGGTAGTGTGGCTTGGGAAAGTGAAAAGTATATGACATGTGTAAGAGGTAGGGTTGTCTCACATGTGTGAGATATATGCCCACACATGTGTAAGAAAGGGATAGGATAGGTAGGTTAGAACACTTGTCACATGATGAAAAGTTTAGATCTTGATCCGTGTAGAAGGATTCAAAGACTAGGACTGAGTGAGGGGATTGAGGGTGAGGTTGAATTAAATAATAAGAAAATGATAATGAAGGTTAATTAGCCTAAATTAATTAATTTTATAATAAAAAGGGTAAAAGTTATTCAATCAGAGAAAGTCTCATAATACAGCTAGCAAGAAAACAAAAGGCCAGAGGCACCAAATCACATCTAGTCACCAAGAGCCTGTGAACAAAAAACCAGCCAACCAAGACCACCAGAGCCCAATCAAGGACCATACATCTCCTGAATCAAACTCTCCAGCTTATGAGCACAGTCAATGGGGAGTTTCTCCCACTCATCCACCTTCCATTCATCCCTAAACTCTGAAGCCCATTTAGATAGATAATCAACCACATTATTCCATTCCCTAGGAATATAAACAAAGGACACCATCTCCAGCAAGCTACATAATTAGTGAATCTATCACACAGTAGAAGACAATTTCCAGTTCACCCGATCAATGTTTTGTATATTTAACAAATTAATCATGACTTGTGAATGAGATTCACACATGATCTTGTGCCAGCTAAGAGCATAATTTTTTCCAAAGCAACAAGAATAGCTAAAGCCTCCATGAGGTTATTAGTCTAAATACCACAGTACTTGGAGAAGAATAAAAGGATAGCCCTTGAACTATCTCTCCCCAAACTGCCCACACCAGCATAACCCGAATTTCCCCTAGAAGAGCCATCAGTATTGATTTTCAAAATCCTAGTAGAAGGCGGAGACCATCTAACTTCTCTCTAAATTTTCCTTTTGGGATGTCTTCTTCCAATGGAGCAAGCCTTTCTCAAACTGAGTCCATTTAGACCTAGACCCAGAAACACCATAGACTCCTCAACATTTAGAGGAGTACCAACATCACATTTAGTTGAAATAGTCTCCTGAAGCATACTAAGAATGTGTTGCCAAACTTGTGAAACCACCAAATTTTTATCTTGGAAAATCATATGGTTTCGCTCCAGCCAAATCTACCAAAGAATGCATCAAGGCCCAATAATCCACACCATCTGGAGAGGTAATGATATAGCAGGGGGTCTCCCCAAAGTCCTCCAAAACTCAATAAGGGATAAGGCATGCACATAGGGGCGCCTCCAAACCACCACCAAAAATGCCAAATAGATATGGAGAAGGAGCATTGAAATAAAAGATGTGAAGAAAACTCCTCACTACTACCACATAGATGGCCCCTGAGACCCTCTTTAGAAGATTGTCCCAAGTAAGACATTTGTTATGAAACACTTACCAAAGGAAGAAGTTGCACTTGGGCCACACAATTTTTTTTCAAACATGTTTCCAGCAAGGGACTTCATCCTCCCCATACTTCCTTTTGTCCAATTCACAGTACCCAGCTACCACCGAATAAACCCCTTTAGGATCTGGGGCCCAAAACAAGATATCCCTTTGTTGTATAGAGCAACAAATTATCTCTACTAAAAACTTACCCAGCTCAACACGATCCACAATTGAACCCCCAGGAGGCCAAAGGTGACACCCTTTCCATCTGAGCACCTCCACCTGACACAATCACTCCATATCTTTGAAATCACTAACTTTTGACCATCCAGCATCCAAAAAAAGTGAACCCAAATTTTGTAGATGAGTATGAGAAGTGAATAATGAGGGATAACCATCCCAGGAATCAATCCAAAAGAGAGCATCATCCCCCTTGTGACAAATCCAAAAAGGCCCTGCTTGATCAAGCTAGCACCTCTTTTAAGAGTTTCCCAAATCATAGATCCATTACCATTTAGAGAGTAGTGAGGAATATCCTTCTTCACAACACCTCTCAAATATTTAGCCTTGAGGATTTTGGCCCAACTTTTATCTTGACTAATACACCATCACCAGTAAATTTTGACTACCAAATCCTGACTAGTAGTGGTTGCTTGTCAAAAACCCAAGCCCCCATGTTGGATAGGCCTACAAATGAAGTCCCACTTAACCAAACTCCACTTCTTAGAATCCAAACTACCAAACCAAAAAAACCATCTATAGAGTGCATCAAGCTCTCTAATAAATCTCGTAGGAGCAACTTGAACCATACACCTATAATGGGGAAGCACTTGGACCATAGCCTTTAGGAGCATAATCCTCTTAGCAAAGGACAACCACCGACACATCTAGTGATTTACATAACCCCTAAACTTATCTAAAATATGATTTGAAGTGCTTCTTAGCAAAGGGCCCACACAGAGAGGAACACCCAGATACACAAAAGGAAGATTACCAATTTGAAATTTGAGAATATGATAAATCCTAGATTGAATAAGCGGAGGAGTGTTGAAGAAGAAGATAGATGGTTTCCCTTCATTAATCTTGTGACCTAAAGCAACAAGATAAATGTCCAAAGCCTACCAGAAGTTGCTTGCTTCCTTGATTCTGGTCAAACCCAATAGGGCAGTATTGTCCACAAGCTGAAAATGGGTCGAAGGAGCCAATTCCTCACCCCAAGACCATCCTTGAATCAGTCCCTATCTCAAATGGGTTTTAAGAAGTCTTCCCAAACCTTTAGCCATAATAATGAAGAGATAAGGAGACAAGGGATCACCTTGCCTAAGGCCCCTAGAGACACTAAACAAAGAAGAGGGCACACCATTAATCACCACAGAATACGATACCGACATGACACAACTCATCACCCAATTAATCCAATCCTCAACAAACCAAAACACACATAGAATCTTGCGCATAAAGGACCATATGACCCGATCATAAGCCTTAGCCATGTCTAATTTTAAAAAACATAGCCTTCTCTTTGGAAACCTTCATGGAGTGGATAGCCTCGGTCGCAATCATAACACCATCCTAAATGTGTCTGCCAGCCACAAAACCCCCTTCTCCTTTGAGATAATATTAGTCAACTAGGGCTCCAATCTTTCAGCAATCAACTTTGAAATTATCTTATAGACAACATTAAAGAGAGCGATTGACCAAAAAAGATCAAAGGAATTAGCACCCTCGCGTTTGGGAATAAGATCTAGGAAAGTTGAATTCATATATTTTAGCATTTGTTTACTATCCTGAGATTCCTACACCACCTCCAAAAGATCCCATTTTATAATCTCCCAAAATTCTTGAGAAAACTCAATAGGAAACCCATACGGGCCCAAGGCCTTACCTTTTTTCATGCTGAAGACAACCCCTTCTAACTCATCAAGATAAATTGGCTAAGTAAGTTCAAAATTAGCTTCAAAAGAAACCATAAAAGGGATGCAAGCCAAAACCTAATTCACTTCCTCCAAATCCTCAAGGGTGTCCTTTGAGAATAAAGAAGAGAAAAAATGAATGGCCTCTTGGGAGATATCATGGAAAGAAGATAAATGTGCACCCTAAGAAGATATAATAGAGGAGATTAAATTCCCATGTCCCTTGGCTTTGACAGAGTTGAAGAAGGCAATATTCTTGTCTCCCTCTTGTAGCCAATCAATCCTTGATTTTTGCTTCCAAAACAACTCCTCCCACAATTCCCATTCAAACAGCTTCTCCAAAGCATCCACTTCATCCTTAAGGGATTCCCGAGTGATACCTTGGTCTTTATTCTACTTATAGATAATATCCAACTAATTTTGTGCTGCTGATTTTTCCTCAAAGACATTCCCAAAGCATTCCCTATTCCACTTCTTTAGCTGAAATTTCAAATAATGGATCCTTTTAACAAAAGTGTACATGGCTGCTCTGGATATGAAGGCAAACCATCAAACTACCAAACTTTAACAAGGTCCAGTAGAGAAGGATCCCACAGCCACATTAACTAGAATTTGAAGGAAGGATTCTTGGCACTTTCTCGACCATGCACAGAAAATTTTATGGGCTAATGATTTGAACCATGCCAAACAAGGATTTCAAA
This sequence comes from Sequoiadendron giganteum, assembly GCA_007115665.2. NCBI lineage: Eukaryota > Viridiplantae > Streptophyta > Pinopsida > Cupressales > Cupressaceae > Sequoiadendron > Sequoiadendron giganteum. Next base: position 560,209,379 of record CM021101.1, on the reverse strand, counting down.
ACTAGAGATCCATTGATTTCCTAACCAAAACTGGAAACCAAAAACTTGTCCAACCTTTCAAAGATAGAGTCCACAGCACACCTCCTATTACTCCAAGTTAATAAACCATTGAGAGGATTTATGTCAATCAAATTCAGCTGGGTTATATTATAATTAAACAAAGATGAAGAGGGCTCAAGATGATCTGAACCACCCCTCTTCTCATCAAGATTGAGAATAGAATTAAAATCCCAAACTAAAACCCAAGGAAACAAAGGAGCTAAAGATCTCACATACCTTATATGATCCCACAAAAAATCCTTACCAAGCAGTTCAAATGGAGCGTAGACATTAGAAAACAACAGGGTTTCTCCAGATTCAAAGCTTGAAGCAAACCATGGATAGAGAAGATCTACTCACAATCCACCACAAGGGGGAAATATTTCACTTGTCCCAGAGGAAAAAATCCCACCAACACTTCCTACACACCAATGCATTGACATTGACCATGCCACCAAAGCTTAGATGAAAGCTTACCCATACCCTCCATAGACAACTTAGATTCCTAAATAAAAACAACATCAAGGGAATGAGCCTTAATCATTTTTCGAACAACCTTTTATCGATGGATGTTGTTCAAACCCCTCACATTCCAAGAGAGAACAATCATTTATGGAGTTTAGAAAAATGGGAGTCAAGAGATTTAATAGAGCCCAACTCCACCAAATTCTCACCCATTAACTTGATCTTATCTTGATCTTTCTTCCTCCCAGCCTTGGAAGGCTTCTCTAATTTACCCATCTTAAATTTTTTTTGGTGGATACCCAAAGAAGAAGAAGCCAAGGGAGCCTTGCCAGAATCCTGATCTAGAGCTAAAGATTGTGAGACCATAAAATTAGTAGGAGGGATAGAATCCCCCTCTAACCCCACTGGAATGACTGGTAAATTAGGAGAATCTAAGACGTGACCAAGAGTCACCATAGCACCTTCCTCCACACAGATATTGCCATTCCCATCTTTTTGAGAAGCCAACTGCTCCACCTCAAAGACAGAATCAATAGAAACACCCTTATTCAGGATCATCTCTTGCTAGTCTAAGTCTTCCAGGGCCTCAAAATAGTTGAAACTTGCATCATACTGCCTGTCCTTTAGGGTTATTTTTTCCTCTTCCCTTATTGTGAGATTTCATTGAAATAAAACCCTCCTTGTCAATTTCCCCTTCAAACATAGGGGCTTTTCCTTTGTCCTTCGAAGGGTCCGAGTGAGGAGGCATTCTAGCAGAAACCCTACCAGAAGAAGAACTAGAGACTTGAAGTTTAGGACACTTTCGCTGCAATTGACCATATACATGGAGAATTATGCACTAGAAAGAGTGTCTCATAATCCAATTGTTGAATCCATGAAATGGACCCAACCTTAAGTTCTAGCAAATCAAGTATCGAGTTGTTTAGATCAATCTCCACATAAATACAAGCCAAAGAGAGAGCCCTCTTCTCTAATGTTTTTCGTGATGGCCCCACCGGCTTACCAAGCCAAAGAGAAATACTATGCAATATGTCATTCCTCTAGAATTCAACTGGAAGCCAAGGAAGTCACACCCAGACCGGAACTCGCGAGGAAAGCTCTTCAAATAGATTAAATCTAGTGTGTCAAGGTTTCAAAAGCAACCCCACTTGATTGTAAAAGTAGAGCCCTCCTTCAAATGCTTTATTACGATTTGCAATACATGCAAAAACCACCTTGAAATAACCATTTTCTACTTTCAACACTTCCATGTCTCCCTCTGGGTTCCAAGTCCAATGAGCCCAAGACTCCAAAAATGGGAGAGAAACCCTGATCCCCATGAACTTACATATTAGTGCATGATTTCTTCAGTACTCAACATCATCTACAATAGATTTTGGTTGAATAACCAAAACTGAGTGAGCCTCACTCTTAGCCAAGCACACATTCACTTTTGAAAGCCGAGATAAGCCACCATGCGACGAACCTGCACCAAAAGAAGCATTAGTCTTGAAATCGACAGCCATAGCCTGTCTAGATGGGGAGAAATCGGGCCTCCATAATGTCATCTGAGGACATAAAGACAGAGCTAGAAGGAATAGCCTTCGGTTTCATAAACAACCAAAACCCAAGCACCTTAATTAGATCACAAACCCCACACCTTGACAAAGAAGAAACAAAAACAACAAAAAATAAACCCCCCCCCCTTCGAATACCAAAAGAACCCACCCTAGAACATCCAACACCTCACACCGATCAAAGGACCCTCAGTTAGAAACATGCAACATCAAAAGCTCACATGCAGGCCATGACCAAGAAGGTCGTGGGCCTGTGCACATTTCCTCGCATGTGACCAAGCATTCTCCCTGATAGTATAATAGCCTTATTGATCACCTAAATAAATTAATTAAGTAGGTATTAATTAATTTATTTAGTTGGAAGGTTTGGGGGCTAAGGTTAGATTTAAATAAATAAAAGTAAATTGATTTAAGGGTGAGATAAGGATGAATAAAATAAATAAATAAATATTATTTAATTAATTAATAGATAGAATGAGCTAAAGTCAAGTGTGGTCAAGTATGGACATATTTAGATGTCTACAAGTAGCACAAAATTTTGTCCTTGGAGAACTGATTTCCCTTTGAAGTAGAAGAACTAAATTTAGAGGAATGGTTAACCTTGTTTTTGATAGTCATTATAGTTTCCTCTATAGTTGAATCATTTTTCTTGGTTCCTTCATCAATCAAGGTAGAGATTATATCTTCTAGAGTAACATCTACTTTGTTCAATGTGAACAAAATAATACCATAGCTAGAGAGCATGTTATTCAATAAAATAACTTCTGCATCCTCATTATTTACCTCGGATTTTATCCTAGCTAGTTGATTCATTAGGGAACAAAACTTACTAATGTGTTTAAACAATATTGTCGCTTTCTATCATTTTAGCTTGAATAACTTTTTCTTTAGGCTCATCTTTGCTCTTGATGCTTGTGATCCAAACAAAGCATTGAGATCATCCCATACTTGCTTTGAGGTCTTTAATAAGTCAATATGGTGGAGGTATGCATCTGAAATTCCAAAACCAATCAAAGTTATTGCTCTTTGATCCTTTGTAGTCCATTTTGTGATTCCATCAACATCAATTAGCTTTGATGTAGCTCCACTCACCACATCTCATAGATCCTTTTCAATAAGGATCAAATTCAACTTGACTTGCCATATATGGAATTCTTTAACTTCAAATTTCTTAATCAATGTGTTATTTTTCCATATTGACTAAGAAAATTAATAATTCTCCCCTTAATTAAAAAATGACCATTTATTTATTTATTTTAGATGCACAAATTTTCATCTAAACATATAATGTATTAAAATTTATGCACTCAATCTTCAAATATACCCATGTATGTACTAATAACAATTTTTTAGTGATATGATAGTTTCATACACAATACAGGGTTTAGTTTTAAACTTGGTTCAAAGATACTCAACCAAATAAGACAAGAATAAGGGGAAGAAAGAGAGGGCAAACATGGTGAACTTTGACATCAAAAGAGTGACACCACTGTTATTCGACTCCGATGACATCTCTATATAGGTAGCATTCTTTGCATCAAATCCATTGTTGTCTCCATGACCTCTTATTGTAACACGAAACCCCTTTTCAAAGCATAAGCTTGGTAATTTATTTTATATGTTGTTGTGATCTCTTTGTGAGGTGGTATGAAAACTAGAATAAGAGATATTTCATTACAACAAAGATTATTTCAATGGTTAGATGACAACAAACACACAATTAAACAAACAACCCCACCATACAAGCCTTAGAAACATAATTTTCTCTTAGGCCTAAATCATGACCTTGTATTGTAGCTTTCAAATGGCATAATTTATTTTAACCCATACTAAAACAAAGATAAATAAGATATGAAATGTCTTTAATACCAAACATATTCAACTCTTTAGGGAGCTATTGTAACACTACTCCAAACTTCACAAAACCTTATTCATGCAGTCATGTGCAAAAACATCAACATTAGGCCATGGATGAGACTAGTATGGGTAGGGTGGAAGGTGAGCCAATTGTAGCGGTCATTGAAGTGCAAATTGATTTGTGCACTAATTAAAATGCTACCTTTGATTTAAGCCAATTAAATAATGAAAATTATCTTCATGAATTGTGTTGGTCCTATACCATGCACATAGGGACACTAGAGTGGCATTTAAAAGACATTGAAAAGCAGAAATTGTTGATCCCATTTTTCACTAACTCCCTATCTTTCGTTGTGTTCTAATTCCCTAATTCAAAACTCCCATCCACTTCTTCAAAGTATTATTTACCCATTCACTTATGGAAAAATCATACACAAAAGCTAAGTATGCTACTCTGATACCATATTAGTAATTTTGGATGATCAAATAAAAAATTTACACTTGAGAAAATGCGTGCTTCTATTCAATTCATACACATTACATATTTATAGGATTTTCATATCCTATAATCTAGGAATCAACCCTTCTAAATATAGGAGTCCCAACAATTTTAGATTTTTCACCTCTTTTTATTTTGGAGTGTGATGCTTCAAGAGAGGGGAGTGGAATAGTTTTGATACAAAGCAAACACCCAATAGCATTTGAGAGTAGAAAGATCAAAGAGTCCAAGAGGATATTTTATATTCGCAACAAGGAGATGCTCACCATCATGCATGCACTAGCCATTTTTAGACAATATTTGATTTGTGGGAGATTTGTGGTGTAAACAAATCATAATAGCTTGAATTTTTTTCTCAATCAGAAGGATTTGAATAATAGACAACAAAAGTGGGTAAGTTACAAGCCTATAATTTTGATACTATGTTAAGGGAAACATAATGTTGTGGTTGATGCATTTTTTAGGAAGTCCTACTTGTGTTCCATGACTGATATATCTGTTGATTGGAGGATTTCTATAATAGTTGAGTATGCCAAGAATACATTTGTGATTGGAATTTTAGAAGGCAAGTTACAAGATGATAGGTACAAAGTGGTTGATAAGCTCGTCCTTTATAAGGATTGGGTGTATCTTGTCCCATAATAAAAAAAATGAAGAAGAAATCTTGAGGGTATGTCATGACACATTATTAGCTAGTCACCTAGGGTATTACAAGACATACAAGCAGGTGAGTGTTTTTCATGAAAGGGACTCAAGGGTGATATTTTAAAGCATGCTAGGGGGTCTTTGGCTTGCTAATAGAACAAAGTGAAACACGTTTTTCTAGCAGGATTGTTGCAGCCCTTGCCCGTGCCAAATCAAATATAAGAAAAAATCTCAATGGATCTTATCACAAATCTTCCAAAAGTGTAGGTTAAGGATTGTATTTTTGTGGTAGTGGATACTCATTAAGTAGGTTTATTTTTATGCTATATCCTCCAAATATGGAGCTCCATAGATAGTTGATTTGTTTTTTAAGAGGTTTTTAAGCTACATGGGCTATCTAGGAACATTGTGAGTAATGAGTACAATATGATCATTAGTTTGTTTTAGAAAGAACTCTTCCACATAACAAGTACAAAATTTACTCCTAGCACTAGTTATCACTCCCAAATAGATGGACAAATGGAGATTGTGAACAAATGGATCAAAGGGTATTTCAAGAATTGTTTTACAAGACAACGAGCAACATGAGTTAAATGGCTCCATCTTGGGGATCATTTCTACAATTTCACTCATATGTTTATAGATATGACTCATTTCAAGGCACTATATGGATATGATACATTATCTTTTATGGATTTGATTCTTTATGATATCAGAGTTCTAGGAGCTAAAGATTTAGTACAACATACTGTAGATGTTTTGAATGCATTGAAGGAAAACTTACAATAAGCCCATAATCAACAAAAGATGAATGTTGATCGCCACCACTTGGAAAAGACGTTTAAGGTTGGATGCGTGGCTTTTTTTTAAGTTGCAGCCTCATAGGTAATTTTGTCTCAATGGGAGTGGTGTTGAGAAGCTTCAGCCATAATTTTTGTAGAAGTTGTCAAAACCAACTTCAGACTCCAAGAACAACTGCATGCAAATGGATACCTATCACAAGGAAGAGAATGGATGGAAAAAACAAACAAGAGTTTGAAACTCTGAAAAATGGAGAAATTATCTTATCAGAACAAAAAAGAATTAATGAAAATACAATGGATCAATCCTTAAGAAGGAGATCATACAAATCCTAAAAGAAACCCTAATAGAAAAACATTTAATAATTAATATAATTATTAAATATCACTTAATGCAAACTAAAGTGAAATCTTATGAAGATAATAAAGGTAACTTAATTAACATAATTAAGTTAAAAACTTTACTCTTAACAATTTTATGGGTCTTATAAAATCAAACGAAGAATAGGAGAGGTTGTATATGAGTCGGAACTATAAAAAAACAACAAAAATTAAGAAAAAAAAATCATGTGGCATGCCTTAAGAAGACACTTGGACATCAAGTCACACCTTCTTTGGAGCTACCACCACTTGATGATGAAGGTAGATTGTTTTCAGAGCTCAAACTAGCGTTAACATGAGAGAGGGGAGGCTAATAAACAGGCTTATCATGGAATACTTGGTGAAGCGGAAAAGTCTTCCACTCGAGGATACTACATGGGAAGGAGTGATGATATTTTATCATCTAAACTTGAAATTGCTCGAGGGTAAGCATTTTAGGGAAGGGGAGATTATCATGTCCTTTTTCTTTTCTCACCAATGATATCACTATTAATAATACTTAAAATAGTGTTAACACTAATATCATATATATAGCCTCAATTTTGGGTGTGAGACCTATCCAAGGAAAGGTATACCTAAAAGTTCCATTGCTTCATTTCATAAGGAAGTTTGTGTGTTGGAATTGAATCAATTTGGAATTCATCTATTGAGCAAGAGAGGATGGAACCCCTTGACTACACTTTGTGAGGTTAGGACAAAAAACCTACCTCTTTCTTGTTAAATCCAAACAAGGTTTACAAATTAGGCTAATTCTGGAAATAGTTTACTTTTAGGGAAAACCATTTGTTGGGTACTATCAATTTAGGGAATTATTAAAAGCACCAATTGGTTAGCAAATCCTAGCCACAAATGCTTGAATACCTGAAGGTCCTTCATAAATCATCTGCTTGGTATAATCAACTTGTCATTTTTTAAGGGTTATAGTTGAAGATCTCTTACTCTAATTTGTGCTTGGGTTTTATACAAATTTGGAGGATCACTAATGTGTCCAACCCAACCACCAAGCAATAGCCAATAAGGATTGGGTCACGACACTTCTAGAGGCAACTACATCAATCACCCTAAACCCTAGCTAGCGATCCAATCAATGAAGATATAAGGGTCAAATTTGGGTGATTTGCATCAAGTGTAGGGTGCTTGCAAAAATTATATCAGAACATACAATCCTCAACAACCACCAATCTTGATCACTTCATATTTCACGCCATGGTATGATGAAAAATCAATAAGCTAATCAATATTCACTTGATTCCTAAACCACTACTATAACAACATTATAATCTTGTACTTGGCCTCACAGCTACTAGACAAACTATTAACATAGAAGATCAACAATTTCTCATGTATGTCACTGATTTGAGAGATACTTTAAGTATTCCACTGATATTTGTAACTAAGTGTCAAAAATTCAGTTTGATAAAGATCAATAATTAAAAATAAATGCAGATGTCATTGCATAAATTTTGAGTTATTCTAGCTTGATAGTTCATTAAATGGCATAAATTTTGAGTTATTCTAGCTTGATAGTTCATTAAATGAAGGTTAAATTAGATTCTACTTAGGGGACAATACACTATACTAAGTAGTCCGATGATGATTCAAACCATGCCAAAAACAAATAGCCTTACCAAACCTCCCTAATTTTTTACCAACCATATTTGAAACATAATTGCTCTAGGCCAATTCCTATAGATCTCCCAATGATGTTTCAAAGGACATTTCAGAGTTGTTGGCAATTAGATCTTCCTCAATTTCAAGTAATAATGGAGTGAGACTAGCCCTAATATGAATAGTGATGCCTAAACTAGAATTATGGTGGTGCCATTTATCAACTTGATGGGTAAGGATTTGGTTAAAATCCACCCTAATAGTGGTTTCGTCTAGGGGAGCCAAATTGGCTTTCTACTCCCTTTCACTAACATCGCATTGTACCTTAAAGGGGGTACCAGATCTGACCTAGCCCACTTTCTTATGCCAGGTTTCCCCTTGTTTGCTCCTTTTTGGACACATTGCCTCAATCACCCAATACTCCTATTGGCGTCTCCTTGTACTTTAGCCTTTCACCACTACTTCACTGCTACTTTTTCTCGCCCCTTGCAGTATGAAAAAATATGCAAAAAATTGCTTAATATATAGTTACCTAAACACATCATTATTAAATCATAATGGGGGGAATATCTTTGGTTCATTATTTTCTACTTTTTCAAATTACAGAAATGTAAAACCTATCATCCATTATTTTCTGCTTTTACAAATTACAGAAATGTAAAACCTATCAGAAGTATGATACGTGTGATTTTTGTTTTGAATTGATATTTGGGTAGGGGAAGGAGAGATAGTGAGAAATTTAGGAAGATTTATGTTTGTACCATCTTTAATTTGGCAAGATGCTCCAGCTACAAGGAAGATTGGATGTAGATCAGTTTGCATAGTGTGTGAAGGTAGCTTGTATGATTTCATGCATTCTTGAAGGGCTGATAAAAGCTTGCTAGGCCTAAGTGATTTGTTGATCTCAATGATAGGCTCTATATGGACTTTACATTGTTAGGTCTATGTGATTTGTTAAGCTCACTGATAGGCACTTTCTTATATTCTTTGGTACCAATGAGATTATTATCTACCAGTGACTGCTATGTTCACTCTCTTTTTTGCGGGTCTAGTGACCCTAACTCTAATTATCTATAGCAAAAAAAAAAATGTAATGTATATATGTTTAAACTTCTGCTAATATAAACTTATAATGATATTGTTTTTTGACCATTTTTTCATAGCTTAATATCATAAAGGTTTATAGATATACGATATAAACTTATATGGTAAGCTTATCTTATTGTGTAAGCTTAAATAATATAGATCTGAAATGTCTGTAACAGGTGCTGAAAACAAATCAAGATTCAGCACATCATCCCCTCATGCACCTTGAACAGGCTCAGCTTCTTCCCTACATGAGTTTAGTAATGAAACAAAACCACCAAATCCTAGCACAAGCTTTTACATCATAGAACCTTCAATGTGTCACTGGAATCACACAAAAACTCTCTTCAATTCATCACTGATGGCATACAGAAAGAGCAGCACAGGTCCATAGATGCTGCTTCTGTTCACTCATCAAGCTGAGGATGAAATGGTGGCACACAGATTGAGCAACACAGAAAAACAGTAACAGCATAAACAACAATCAAGGTAGTGAAAATGAAAAGAAGACCCAAATTCATACCTAAAAATAAACCCTAATTTCTTTTTTATTTTGAATGAAATAAGTTAGCGAAAACATTCACCACAGTGTTAAGTGTTTGAAAAGAAAATGAATAGCATCAAATATATGCACAATATAATATTCTAACTTTAAAACCATACAGATACAAATGTGACGAATTCAATCAGCAAGAAACATTCAATATAGAGGACCAGTCCAAAATTGCAGAATCTAGGATTAAATTTGACAAGTTCTGTGAATTAGGGTGGGAGCCCCCGCCTTCAACTGCATCTCTATCCCACATACTCCTACCATGTACAAATAAATCCAGCCTGCCTATTAAAATGGAACCTCCTTGGCAGATACATGATGACCTCTTCTCTCAAAAAGCTGGAAGCACCCTCCAGGTAGACATCTAAGCCTGAACATCCGAATTGGATTTGCTGGATAGAAGTTATACTTGAGCTTAGAAAGTAACTACAACATCAGCAACCATTGTCCAATAAGTTGTATCAATAGCTTCTGATATGTGTCTGCAAAAGACGTAAATATAATAAGAACTAATTTGCAGTCCAGCTCCTGGAGAAAAACCTCAGCAAATTCTTTGCAGATACACTGAATCCGAATTTCAAATTCTTATGAGTACCATCTCTACTCTGGCAGAAGTCAGCCAAACCAAAAAAAAAAAGATAAACTAATAATTCAGCCACAACCATAAGCATATTCTGCTCCAAATACAAGCCTGCTCCAGATACAAGCACAATAACTAAAAACATCCTGTTAGCTGGCTACAATTTCCATGATCAGATAACACCAAGTGCAAAGAATCAGAGTTCAACAAACGGACTAGCATTTATTAGTCTAATTTGACTTTTCCAGAGCTTACAATATTTTGTCCCTACAAATGTATTCCTCTAATGACATGAGTAGCATCTTTCAAAGAATCAACATCTCTCATCACTATGTAACAAATAATTTACTGAATCATAAGTCTTACCTCTCAAGTTTAGCTCAGCCAGTCCCAATCCTAATCCTTTGGAATTGGAAAATAATGTAAACCAGCAGCACTGTAAGAAAATACCTGAAAAGCTTTTTTGTCAACTTCAATATCAATTTATAAATTTTCAATTAATCATTAAGCAGCTGTTGATATGCCGTTAAATATTAAAGCAGCTTGCAATCAAAGGCATGTAAATATGTTTCGCAAATAATATTAAGCAGCTGTTGATATTTCGTTAATATTAAAGCAGCTTACAATCAAAGGCATGCAAAACATATCCTCTGGCATACTGCCAATCATCTGCCTGTAATTTCTCTTTATACTCCCACAGCTAATAGTAGCTTAGTGTCCTTTCTCTTTGTGCCATTCCCAAGGAGGATAACAAACCGGCACAGAACATAAAGATAATAGGAAGGATTAACATAATAGGCCAGAGGAAAAATAAGAAAAATTTGGTCAAGAGAATATTCAAACGGCTTTACTTACTTTTCTGATATGAAATTATCATAACAGAATTAAACTGCTCTGCCACTTAAAGAATCACTATTAAATGAGATGGTTTAAAAGGGACCTTAATCTTGATCTAGCTGTCTTGCTCTATTTGAATCTTCTTGGTAGCCAAGGTGGAAAGGATCAAAAATACAATATGCAAGATGTTTGTACCTGAAAATATAAGCAAAACAAATAAAAGGGAAGGCATGAAAATGCATGAGGATCAAATTCCCATCACCTCAGTAAAGGAAATAAATGACCCAAATCATATTCAACTCCCTCAAGCTGACCATAAAATAAGCTCAGTCCTGTTGAATGTTTTGACAAAACCGAAACCTTTTCTGATTGATGCATATACAAAGTACAGTTCGACTCGAGCTAAAATAAAATAAACCACTATTTGGCAAATGAATATCACAGCCTCTCAATGGAACTAGCTATAAAATAAAGTGATTGACTAGATATACAGCAGACAAACAAGAGCCTGTCTTGTTTGCACTCTTGAAAAGAGAGTAGATAGCCAAATGTAAACTTTAGATTAGCAACTTAAATGAAGGAATGGGATTGTTTACAGTTCATAAAACAACACATTTTTATATGGACTGCCCAATTCAAAACTTTGCCTTTACATAGAAAGTATCGGCCAAAGAAAAATCTACATTTGTTGACTGACAAGGCAAGAATGAATGCCAACTAATCCAAAACTGTGCCTCTACAAGGACTGAGGCATTTTTATTTGTTCAGAGAACCTGTAATTTGTCAATAAAAACCTTCCGACACATTCTGACAGAATAGAAGAGAGAATTCCTCCACATTCTTCAGCAGACTCAGTTCAGAATCAAAGATCAGTTAATGTGGAAAAAAATAGTACAGTGCAAATGGTGGAAAATGAGGGTTTTAATATTTGTACAAGGACTTTCTGTCCATTCCCTAAGAAATACAACTCAGAAGCTGATCTGAGAAAATTTATAATTTCAAATGAACTTTGTGTTGGAATGGGAACCTTGACTCTACAATTACAAAATGTGTTGCTTTGTTAGCAAACAGGAGGCGGTTGTGATTGTTTCAGTCGCTGCAAAACTTGCTTCATTGTAGGCCTAACTGAAAGTGAATCCACGGTACACATTACAGCAAGATGCAGTGTATCTACTAAATCATCGTGAGGCGCTCCATCCCATAAACCTGCAGTAAAAAGCTCTTTGGCTTGTCCTTGTCGAAGCAGCATACATGCCCAAGCAACAATGTTGAATCCATTACCATAGCTAGAAAATGATGGATCCAGGGCTTTCTTATCAGATAGCAACTCCAGAAGCACAACACCATAGCTATACACATCGGCTTTGTCTGAGACACGACAAGTCATCGCATATTCTGGAGCAACATACCCAAATGTGCCTGCTACATCAGTTGTTGCATGAGTTTCTGAGGTCCCTAGAAGCCTCGCAAGACCAAAGTCAGAAAGATAGGCAGTAAAATTGTTGTCAAGCAGAATATTGCTGGGTTTGATATCCCGATGCAACACACGTGGAACACATTCATCATGTAGATAAGTAAGAGCCTTAGCAATGTCCAGAGCAATTTTGTGAAGCATAGACCAATCAGCCCTTCTTTTAGATCTCTCATTAAGAAATTTCTCTAAGTTACCTCCAGGCAAATAATTATACACAAGAAACATTTCTGACTCACTGGCATGGTAGCCTATTAATGTAACAAGGTTTGGATGGCGTACTCGTCCAAGAGTTCTAATTTCTGCATCAAACTGTTGTGTGCCCTGGAAACGGCCTATGGAAAGCCTTTTAACTGCCACTAACAATCCTTGGACAAGCTCAGCCTTATATGTTGCCCCAAAACCACCATTGCCAATAAAGTTTGCTGCACTAAAATTTCCTGTAGCTCTAACTACACTTTCATAGGTTAGTTGAACACCTATAGGTGTGAATGTGATAACCTCCTTTCTGCCAGATCGATAACCAGGGGTACGAGGTATCCGCCACCTTGTATACTGGAACAGAATAACAAGAACCAGAAGAACAAAAACTATAACAGAACCTGAAGTGATGGCTGCAATCTCAATAGAATTGAACTGGTCATGACTTTTTTCTGGGCTTCCTGATGGAGAGACTGCATATGTGAGAGGTACAGTAGATGAATCACGCTGTTGTGATGACAAGGTGTGACACGGTGGTACAAAATTATTTCCTGCAAAGCTATCACAACTCATTTTGTTCCCAATCTGTGGCATTGGGCCAGATAATCTGTTAAATGACACATTGAATACAGTTAAAGCTGTTAGATCTGCAAAACCATCAGGAACCGGCCCCGAGAGATTATTCCTGTCAAGAAGAAGACTCCTTAACTGTTTCAACTTTGTTAAATCTGCTGGAATTTCTCCTCTTAAAGCATTTGATGAAAGTTCTATTACAATTATCGAAGATATTTTACCTATCTCTCCTGGGATTGCTCCTGTGAGATTGTTATCTGCCAGCCGAAGATATTGCAAATCCTTCAACTGTCCAAACTGACTGGGCAGGGTTCCCTGCAAACCATTCTTGTTCAAGTCAAGATATATGAGAGACTCCAAGTTCCCAAGCGTTGGTGGTATTGGTCCAGTAATCTTATTGACTGATGCCTCTAATTGTTTTAAAGATTTGCAATCTAAAAACAATTGTGGAGGAATTTCACCAAAAATTTGGTTAACACTTATGTTCAGTGCAAAGGCTGTTAACTTTGAGCACGAAGTGAAAAATGATTTGGAAATGTTCCCTGCAAACTGGTTGTTGTTCAAAAGAAGCCCATAAGAAGGCTGTTCTTCCATTAGTTGGTCACCCATCAGAGAGAAAGGAATGATGCCCGTTAAATTGTTCATACTCAAATCATGGAGCACTGGGAAGCCCTCAGATATGAGATAAGGAAGGGAGCTGCTGGCACATGCACCACAATGAGAAAGAGCAGAATACACAGATAGAGAGTCCAATTGAACCTGTGAAACATTTGATAGCAGTTCTTGATATTGTTTAATTGGAAATTGAGGCTGTTTTGGACAATCCTTGTTCGGGAAAGTTGGCAAAACCCCTGTTAACTTGTTTCCGCTGACATTGAAATAAACCATGCAGGAAACAGGAAGTTCTGGGGGAATCTCACCTGTAAGACGACTAGAGCTCAAATCAAGGAAAAGTAATTTCTTGCATTGCCCCAAACCTGCAGGAACCTTACCTGTGAGGAAGTTTTGACCTAAGTTGAGGATTTGCAAGTTGCTACATTCACCCCAATTTTCAGGCAAAGGACCATTTAATGTTGTTCTTGGAGCCCATAGAATCTGAAGCTGTGGAAGCCTGAAAATACTGGCTGGAACTTCCCCTTGAAAGTAATTATACTCATCATTATCACTAAAAGAAAATTCACTTGATGGGTCCACATCAGTGTGGCTCCTTGGGGCATAGTTTAGCAAATTTGAAAGGATAAGCACAGATAGCTGCTGACAATTGGCTAGCACCTCCGGAATCATTCCACTGAAGCTGTTTCTTGAAACATCCAAAATTTGAAGCATAGAAAGCCTACCAATATCTGCTGGAATGCTTCCCTCTAGAAAATTTGAGAACAATAACAGAGACCTCAACCGACTGCAATTCCCCAATTGTGCAGGGATCTCATCTGTCAACAAATTTCCTGAAAGATGGAGGTACTCCAGGAACATACAGCTGTCTGCTAGCTCTGTTGGAATTGACCCAGTGAATTGATTGAAAGACAAAGAGAGCACTTTAAGTTTAGGCAAGCTTCCAAGAAATTTAGGGATAGAACCATTCAATGAATTGCCAGTCAAATCCAGAGTTTCTATTTTGCTGCATTCAGAAAGCTCCTCTGGCACACCGTGAACAAGCATATTGTAACCAAGATTCAGAACACGCAGGAATCTCAAGTTGCCCAACTCTGGTGGCAGTGTGCCAGTGAAGTTGTTCCCTTGAAGGTCAAGTGTTTCCAAAAAACTCAATTTCCCAATCTCTTTAGGAATGTCTCCAGAAAAGGCATTGTAAGGCAAAGACAAAACCCGCAATTCTGTAAGGTCCCCAATGAAATGTGACAGAATACCAGTAAGCTTGCAAGCAATGCGGTCCTGACCCCTGTATCGATCCACAGAATTCACCACCACAGTACCATTCTGGAGGCAAACTCCATTACCAAATGAAAAATTTCCCACAGAATATGACTCTGGAATAAACTCCCGAACATAACAACCTTGTGACAGATCAGCTGCAGATGTCGCCATTGCCCGAAACAGCAAACACGGTGCAAACACAGAACTATTACCACTCCCAAACCCCACCGATGCACAGCCAGACTGTCCCCTGATGCTAAGCCCAACAACACGTCCGGAACTTGAATCACAACTCACCCCATTCCACAAGCAAGGATTATCATCATTCTCATTCCAATTCAAGAAAACTCCAAATGGGTCCCTTCCGACAGACTTCTTGAACTCAATCAGTGCCTTGCCATCAGCAGACAGCGACCACACTGTCCCAACAATGACCCAACCCAGACAACACAGAAGCAACGCACTACAGACTTCTCTCCTTCTCCAAGCTCCGGCCTTCCCTATCACATTCATTATCGGTCCTCTAAACTTTCGACCCAACGCCCAGTAAAGCAAACCCACTTTTCTTCCAGACTATTGAGCTCTTACCCTTGGCAGGACTTCGATGAATACACTAAGTAATCAGATCCCCGAGTTTCGACCTTGGGCGGCTAGCAAATAAGGCCTTGCACCTGAGCCTCGAGCCTTTGACCCTCAACAGGTCAAAATGAAGGACAAAAATACCCAAAAACAATCAAAAAGCCAAAGCCTAAAAATAAACATAAAAAACAAATATCCCAGCCTTGCTGATTAACCCAAGCCCACGCAACAAGACGAACCCTAGACCAAAAACCAGAAGATTTTGCAGCCACCCTGATCAACCAGCCCTAGAAACCCTTGCATTGTATCCTGAAACTAAAAGGAGCAAGGACCGAGCAAAGCCAGAAAATTTAAAATCAAACCTAGGGTTTCAGTTACTTACCCACAATTTGTAGGGCACCTGAAGCTCCTCGTTGCAGATTCTGGCGAAGGCAGTATAACAGATTCAGAGCCCAACAAAATATTAAAAATAATAATGATGCACTGCACGCTTCAAGGGTCTGAAAAGCAAAATTCTGCCCGTCTTTTAGACACCCTCCTTTCCCTTTGTCTTTTCATGTATGTATGCCGATGGGAATGCCCATGATGATGCCATGCTTTCATTCCACGCACAGTCAACATTATCTCAGTGGAGAACCGACAACAAAGACGACCGGTTGACGGGAACGGGTATTTTCTTCAGTCAACGCGGATGCTTCCCTTCATTGGCATTCCACCGGTTGGATCGGTCACTCCTGTCCCCAAGGGATCTATTTCAAAACGATTCCTCGTGGCCCGTGAGAGGGGGGTCCCACGAAGGGGATTTATGGCCTCTAGTATTTTCAGCTTATTGTTTCGCTTTTTTAATGAATTTCACTACTACTTCGGTTAAAGGTTGGTGGGGCCCAGGCGTTAAATTTGATGGCCCTGCCCATTTTCTTTTGTGGGTCACCACCCCTCGCCTGGAAATATCCCCTTCTATCCATTACCATATTCCTTTTCACTACCTACAATGAAACAAAGTATATCCTTACTTCCCCAAATAGGAGCACACCAAATAGTTTTTGGGCATCCCCTTAGTCAATAGGGGTGTGAAAGGGTTTTGTTTTTGTTTTTTTTGGGTTATATTGGTGAAGTTAAATGATTCATTTGAAAGAGTTTATTGGGAATCAAGTTTTTATAGTATTAAAATGAACGAGGATGGGAGCATGTCTCAAGACTTTGGTAAATTCCACTGAAAAAACATATTTGTATCTCTTGCAATTCAATATGTAACTTATTGAATATTTATCTTTGTCATTGTGTAATGCCACTAACTTTGTAACTTGTATAGCATTCAAGTAACATACACCGTGGAATAAGGCAATACTTATATTATTTGTGGCAACATCTAAAGGTGTCATTAAATGGTTGATAGACATATTTATAAATAGTTTTGTGGATTAAGTGTTGCATTTTTATGTTTTTGTGTAAAGAATTCATATTAGTAACAACATCTAAAGGCATTATTAAATGGTTGATAGGCATATATATAAATAGTTTTGTCAATTAAGTGTTGTGTGTTAATGTTTTTTTGGTAAGATTCATTTTCTATTAGTAACGACATTTGTAGGTGTTATTAAATGGTTGATAGGCATGCATACAAATAATTTTGTCAAGTGAGCTATGCATATTTATGGTTTTTAGTAAAGTTAGTTTGTGCAATGCTTGATTGGCAAGATTATCTCTATATGTGCCTATCAACCATTTAATAACACCTTTAGGTGTTGGTTACTATTTTTTTTAAATATCTTGGGTGCAATTATTGGAAAAAAAATTGAATGTATTGTAATTAATCAACCTAGATGATCGTTTTCAAATAATTCAATGCCCTGCCTATGTTAACTCTTGCCTTACCCTAGTCTTGTATTATTGATTGGGTTAAAGTATGTTTTATAGCTAGTTGGCATATGCTCGAAGGATAATCTTTATTTGATGTTTGAGCATTGTCATGCTCATGTTTATATATTTTGTAATGATTATATGTAAATTGTTAAAATATATCTGTTTTATATTTTGGTTATGTTTATTGTAAATGATCTTTAATTAGATGTGGTTATATAACTAAATGTGATTGGATTGTTGTCACATTTTGATATCATGATGTAATTTCAAAGTGGAGGAAGTCCTTGTTTGGTTACATGTTCCATTAAGTTTTATATGTTGTGCTTTGGCTTTAAATTTGATGGCCCTAGCCATTTTCTTTTGTGGGTCACCGCCCTCTTCACTAGAAATACCCCCTTCATCTGTTGCCAAATTTATTTGACTCCAATGAAACAAATTAATCCTTGCTTCCCCAAATAGGAATACACTAAATAGTTTTTGGCTCCCCTTAATCAATATGGGTGTGATAGTCAAAGGGTTTTTGGTATGTTGGTGAAGTGAAATGATTTATTTGAACTAGTTTATTAAGAATTAAGTCTTAATAAATAAAGCCCCCTTAATACTAAAAAGAATGAGGTTGGGATTGTGTCCTAAGTGATTTTGGAAAAATGAATATCCCTTAGTCCTTAACATTAAACCATTTAAATAATTTGATTCTTCATGCACCTGTGATTTGAGCTTTTGATACCTACAAGTTATTATATGATTTATGATGTTTATCATCTCAACAAAATTAAAAAAATAAAAATAAAAATAAAGGTGTGGCAAGCCCCACCATAATGGATTTCATACCCCCAAAAGCATATTTGCACCTCTTGTAACTCAATTTGTAACTTACTAAATATTTATCTTTTCCATTGCATAACACCATTAACTTTGTAACTTGTATAACATTCAAGTAACATACACAATTAAATTAGGCACTCCTTATATTACTAGTAACATCTACAGGGGTTTTTAAATGGTTGATGGGCATATATATAAATAGATTTATTCATTAAGTCTTACATATTTATGTTTTTTTATAAAGTCATTTCATATTAGTAACAACATCTATAGACATTATTAAATGGTTGATAGGCACATATATAAATATTTTTGTCAATTAAGTGTTGCATATTTATATTTTTGGTAAAATTTATTTCTTATTAGTAATGACATCTAAAGGTGTTATTAAATGGTTGATAGGCATATATACAAATAATTTTGTCAACTGAGTTATGCATATTTATATTTTTTAGTAAATTTATTTCATGTAATGCTTGACTAGAAAGGCTATCTCTATATGTGTCTATCATCCATTCAATAACACCTTTAGGTGATGTTACTAATTTTTAAGAATCTCTTAAGGGAGCAATAATTTAAAATATTTTTTTGAATGTATTATAATTAATCAATATAGATGATTGTTTTCAAGGAATTTAATTCCCACCTATGTTAACTCTTGCCTTGTCTTAGTGATGCAAGAGCATCCTTGGGGAAGCAAAGCAATCTCACATCACCAACATTCATTTAGATAGTTTTCTTGTATTTTTTCTTCACCAATCAGTTGTAGAAGATGTCACTATAATTTATCACCTTTCATAATCAATTATTATAGTCTTGGTAGAACATTCAAGAGGAGTATTTGGAGATATTATCCGTGCTTGAGTAAAATTGGATCCATGTAATTACATATTAGGGTTTATGAACTTGAATCAAACTAGCACACTATCATAGTTACTTTTAGTGCTAGAGAATTTGAAGTTTATGACGATCAAGGAAGACATGGGGAGACTTTTTGGACATAGGGGAGATGTAGCATCTTAAATTGTCACCTATGGAAATTTCACACTAGATTTTTCTCCCTCCTATGCGCATGGACCTAATTATACACCTAATTTCCTAAATTATACATATTTTGTGGCCCATTTGAACATTTATCAAGAAATCACATGTACAAAACCAAGACAAACATTTAATATTTTGATCCCAACACTTTACACCCCATAAAATAGGGTTGGGACAATGGTGCCCTAGAAAACTTTGTCCCCCTATTTTGGCTCTAATTTTTAATATGTCGGAGTTGACATTTTATTATTTGAATTTAAATTTTCAAATGTTAGCTATCAATATTTTATTTCTTGAGAAATTAGATTAATTGTATATAAATACCTAGTCATTGCATCATTTGAAAACTAACCAGCAATTATAGCAAGAATTGGAAATCAAGAGCACTATCAAGCAATTATTATCAAGCTAATAGCATTCAAGAGTAGAAATATTACAACATTTCATTGTCAAAGCATCATGTCAAGTTTTATGTGAGTTTGTTCATGTTTATGCATACATTGTGTATGTGAGGACTAACACTTGTAGGTCTTGAAAGAAATTGAAGCCAATTTGCAATCAAGCCTTGAGGAGAGATGCATGACTTGATTCAAAGCAAGAGGATTCACAATTCAACTCATTAGGAACATATCCCACAACAATGGGTTTCAATTAATTCACTCATCTAGGCAATCATCCTTTTAGGCAACTTTCTTTCTCAAATGCTTGGTTCAAGACACCAAAACTGAGTACATGGAAAAAATCCACTTCTTGAATTTCAAAACACCATAAAAAAATTCAAAGTGATTGTCACAAACCCTTACACCAACTCCTACAACTCAAATTTAAATACTTTTCAAATAGACTAACATAAATCAACAATTAGGCCCTTTTAGGCCACACAACAACCAACTACACTAAGCCAAGACATTCTTCCTTCTTGTTGTCTCAAACAAGTGTAAATGTTCCTAAAAAACATGGTTAGTCCATTCCCCACATTGTCTTCAAGAAATTTTAGCAAATACCAATTAAAAACCTCCAATTTCTATTCCCAAGGTTAACTGTGTTAACTCGGTCTAGATAGGACAGTCACTAAAAGAACTCCACAACTTGTAAATATATCAATTCGCATTCTAAAATGGGTTCATCTAGTTCCAAACACCTTCCCAAAACAAAAATAACATAAGAAGAGCTTAAAATCTCTAGCAAACCTCAAACAGACTTCGTTATACACTGGTTTTTCACAGATTTTTCATAAAATTCAGACCTAGGGCATCCAAAACTTCATAGCTATCCTTCTTCATTCGGTCTGATACTTTTAAATTTAAAATAATATATAAAAGCAGACCTCCATACCAGATTTCAAGTGATTCCAATGGTTAAATTAAGAGATATGCAATTTTCTTTGAATTTGTTTTCCCTAGCAAGGGTTTTGAATAGTTTTCACTAAAATCAACATAACTTTCTTAAAACACCATGGATTTGAATGAAACAAAAAGTAAATTAATTTATATTCCTAGATATATCATTCCACATGAATTCCTGATGAAAATATATCTGTACAATTCCATACAACAGCCTGCAAATACACTTTACCAGTCAGAAATAAGAAAATACAAAGTTTATTTATGATTTTCTCTTTACAAAGCCAACTCCCCCTTTGCCTCAACCTATGTGAAGCTTATTTATACATTTCTCACTCCTAAATAACCTCAAACACTATCTACCTACCTTCCATATTCAATTTGACTCTTGAGTTCCCCAAATCTTGCAATTACATTATTGACAAATTTGTCAATTTTGACAATTTTACACATTTTGCATTATTTGCCCCCAAAACATTCTAAACACCACAAAAATGTCCTAATACACTATTTAATGATCAAATATGACCTTATTTACCATATTCCATGGCTTGACTCACTGAACCCCTTAAAACCCATAATTACATAATTTGCCCTTTCAAGCATGATTGACAACATATCACCATTGCTTTACAAGAGGGATCTCAAAATACATTATAATGATCTTTTCAAGACCTTATTGACTCATTTCATAACCTCAAACTCATAATTGAACCTAAATCAATTATGTACAAGTAGGCCTCATGGAGGCTTGAAAACAAACTAGTGCTCCTGCACTATTCTCACCAGGAAGAAAAAACTCAAGTCTCTTGAGTTAGCAAAATGTAAAGCACCTGAAAAAATAAATGAATCTTCACCACCTGCAATCACAAAAAGTTGCATCTTCATTTTGACCCAGGGCTTTGTCATCTTTGAAATCATAAGCACAATAAGTGAACTATGCCTTCCTGTCATCTTATCATCTTGTGCATGCTCACACTCATCCATACACTCTATGCCTTGATTTTCCTTCAGTCCTATTAACCAAAATGTCTCCAAATTTGTTGTCTCAACATAACCAAAAACTTCTATATGGAGAAAACTGAAAATGCCATTAGTCTCATCATGAAACAATGAAGTAAATATCTCATTCTCATACCTTGGTGGCTCTATTTGTAACTGCAAATCTAATTCACCTTTGTCCTCTTCTTCATCAGGTTTAGGCAGCAAATCTTCATCATCTTCTTCCTTTGACATTGAGTCTTCTTCATTTTTTGTCTTCATGTCTTCAAGGTCTTCATTCTCTACTTGCTTGAACTCTTCATTATTATCAATCTCTTCAACTTGTTTGCTTTGTTCTACCTTCACCATGGACTTCATCTTCTTAGCTTGCTTTCTCTCTTGTTTTATTTTCCACATAATCTCCTCAATAGGCCATGTGACCCTTTTCTTGACTGGTAAGTGCCAACTAGATTGTAACTACTTCCATTCAGCCTCAAGTTTGTCTAATCGCATACTTACTGCCTCTAGTTCTTGCTTCCACTCTCTCATCTCTTGATCCTTCTCCTTTTTCTTTTCCTTTTCCTCTTTTCTCTTTTTCTCTTTCAGTGAATCCTCTATTTGCAAAAACCTTCTCAGATACTCCATCTTCACAAGCAAGTCCCTCCTTGCTTCACAACTCTCTCTGCCTCACCTAGGTGTCTCCACTCACCTAGTCTCTTGGGCTTTCTCACTACAACAACCTGCAAACAATCACAAATACAAAACCAAATCTCTTCCCAGAGCCTTCTAGCTCTGATACCAAACTGATGCAAAGAAAGAGGATTCACAATTCAATGCATTAGGAACATATCCCACAATAATGGGTTTCAAATAATTCACCCATCTAGGCAATCATCCTTTTAGGCAACTTTTTTTCTCAAATGCTTGGTTCAAGACACCAAAACTGGGTACATGGAAAAAATCCACTTGTTGACTCTCAAAACACCATAAAAAAAATAAAAGTGATTGGCACAAACCCTTACACCAACTCCTACAACTCAAATTTAAAGACTTTTCAAATAGACTAACAGAAATCAACAATTAGGCACTTTTAGGCCACACAACAACCAACTACACTAAGCCAAGACATTCTTCCTTCTTGTTGTCTCAAAAAAGTGTAAATTTTCCTAAAAAACATGGTTAGTCCATTCCCCACGTTGTCTTCAAGGAATTTTAGCAAATACCAATTAAAAACCTCCAATTTCTATTCCCAAGGTTAACTCTGTCCAGACAAGAAAGTCACTAAAAGAACTCCACAACTTGTAAATATATCAATTCGCATTCTAAAATGGGTTCATCTAGTTGCAAAAACCTTTCCCAAACAAAAATAGCATAAGAAGAGCTTAAAATCTCTAGCAAACCTCAAATAGACTTCATTATACACTAGTTTTTCACAGATTTTTCATAAAATTCAGACCTAGGGCATCCAAAACTTCATAGCTATCCTTCTTCATTTGGTATGAGACTTTTAAATTTAAAATAAGATATAAAAACAGACCTCCATACCAGATTTCAAGTGATTCCAATGGTTAAATTAAGAGATATGCAATTTTCTTTGAATTTGTTTTCCCTAGTTTGAACGGTTTTCACTAAAATCAACATAACTTTCTTAAAACACCATGGATTTGAATGAAACAAAAAGGAAATTAAACTAGATTCTTATATCTATCATTCCACATGACTTCCCCATGAAAGTATATTTGTACAAGACCGTACAAAATCCTGCAAATGCACTTTACCAGTCAGAAATCAAAAAATACAGAGTTTATTCATGATTTTCTCTTTACAAAGCCAACTCCCCCTCTGCGTCGACCTATGTGATGCTTATTTATAAATTTCTCACTCCTAAATACCCTCAAAAACTATCTACCTAGCTTCCATATTCAATTTGACTCTTGAGTTCCCCAAATCTTGCAATTATAGTATTCACAAATTTGTCAATTTTGACAATTTTACACATTTTGCATTATTTGCCCCCAAAACATTCTAAACACCACAAAAATGTCCTAATACACTATTTAATGATCAAATATGACCTTATTTACCATATTCCATGGCTTGACTCACTAAACCCCTTAAAACCCATTATTACATAATTTTCCCTTTCAAGTATGATTGACAACATATCACCATTGCTTTACAAGAGGGATCTCAAAATACATTCTAATGATTGTTTCAAGACCTTATTGACTCATTTCATAACCTCAACCTCCCAATTCAACCTAAATCAATTATGTACAAGTAGGCCTCATGGAGGCTTGAAAAAAAATTGGTGCTCCTGCACCATGACTTCAGTCCTTCAAGGAAATTAGATTTGAGTGGTGAGTAGCATCCAATTGTTGATCCATCCTTAATTTGTCATTTAGCTTCTATCCCTCAAAAGGAGAAGCTCTCTTTCATCAATTTTTCCATTGTGGAGGTAGAAACACCAACACAAGGTTTGACCAAGGCAAGCCCCTATATGGCACAACTCTTTCTCTCTCTTTAAATGTGTAGATTACAAATCTAAAGAATATTTAAGGAAGATTGGAGACCATTTTTTCATTGTTGCATTCAAACCCTACAAATTGACAAGATACGAAAACCCAATTATTTCAAAATCCAATGAAGATTCAACAGTGAGATTCTGAAGGAAGAAGCCTCTAATCAAACACTTAAGGACTATGAAGACAAATTACAAATTCAACTACTTTGACATAGATGCCCTAGGCGACTTTTTCTAGAAACTCAAGCCAAAATTCAAACCACATGTGCACAAAAGTTTTCTTAGTTTGCTTTTGATAATCAAATTTGTCTGTCAGCTTCTAAATTTGTTTTTTTCACATTAGAGTAGTGCATTGTAATTGTTAGCTAGTTGCATCATTGCATTTCATACAAAATCTATTCCAAAACATCCAAGTTCAAATCCTAAGGGTTGATTAACTCACCTTATAGGTTGTAAGTTAATTATATGCCTTGGCCAATCTAAACCCCAATGACCCATGCTTAGAAAGTTGTGAAATCCTAATTACATATCATTTTGGTGAACTTGACACATTAACATTATATACCTTTTGAAATATGAAGCATATCATCTTAGATCTAAGATTAACATTGCATTGTTTTGTATTATTCATCTAGGCATTCATTATTGCATCAAAAAAGCATTAAAAAAAATTAAAAAATTGCATATCATATTGTATTATAGGTTGAGATAGGGTTAATTTCAGTCATCATAGCTCAAATGTACACCTTAGTTGCATTTACAAATCTATGTTAAGTAATTTTAGGTCTAAAATCAAATCTGATAGTGTTCATTTAGGCATTTTGCATATAGTCAAAAAGGTGAAAATTTGTATTGTTTTGTTTCAAAAAGATAAAAAGATCATCATTTTTCGTATTTTGCATATTAGGATCAATCAATTGTTGCATTTCAAATTTGGAAATTATATTTGGAACTCCATTTTATTGTTTGATCATTTTGAAAACTATTTGCACACTTTCATTTTGTATTGCATAATCATAAATTGGACAAATTTTGGAAAAATATTCACTCACACCTGCACAATCACATAAAAGAAACATTAAATAGTATTACATAAATTCAACCTTTGAATTTAGTAGAAATATTTTCCATACAAGGGAGCCCTTGGCAACCTTGTTCATATTTCTATGACAGAACCCTCTCATGATCTTTTGTCCAGATTTGCTTTTAGTTTTTCAGAACACTGTGATATAATAATCTAAACTTTATTGTATACATCATATTGTTATAATGGCTAAATTTTTTGGTTAAATGTTGACTTCTTTGAAATCCTTGGTTGATGTTTCATGTTGTGTGTTTGGAAATGATCCTAATTAAGATGATGAAAATCACATTCCTTCATCTCCCAATGTATATGTCCTCAATGAAGATATCTTGAGGTAAGAGGAGGAATTCATGAATGAATTCATAAATAATACCTTGCCTAGCCTTGAGAAAAATATGACCCTTTATCCTTCAATAGAGTGGCCTACTCACTCATATCAACAATCAATAGCACCTACCATACCACCACTAGAAATGTTTTACACATCAAAAAGGGAAAGTGATTTACAAGTCATACCTCAACCTAGGCACATGGAAGAACCTATGAATAACAATTGCAATGAGGTTATACCACCTAGTGATCCTCAATTCTAAGAAAATAAAGTTACTGACACACTAATTAGCTTGGAATAATGTTATGGCCAAGGCTTTAGGATTTTGACAAAACAAGGATGTGATACAAAGAACGAGCATGAAATCCATTCCCTTTTGGAACAAATACCATTTGAAGATACTAAAGGTATAGGTTACCAAGGTCCTCCACTGTGATATCAAACATTTGCTCCACCACCCAAACCACACAAGATTCATGGTCCTATTAGAAAAGGTTTGTTACCCACTCCACATCCTTTGTCTAAGACAAAGCATACTTTAGACACACTTTTACAATTGGGGTTCATTACATTACCACCTATACATGAAAGAAGAGATACTAAATCGAAGAATAAAAGCACATCCCAATGTGCATATCATAAAACATTTGGACATATTACTGATGAATGCCATGTATTGAAGAACAAATTAAAAGAGCTAGATCCTTACAATGATAAATTCAATAAGATAATAGATTAAAATACATTTGTTGTTGCTCCTTGTCATGTGGTAGTTGTAGTATCACATAATGCTCATTACCATACATGGGGGTATAAACTTGGTTTTATGCAATTATAATTCATTTTCCAAGGAGCAACATGTTCATTTTGGCTCATCTTTGTCCCTACACTTGGGGGGCAAGGGTTAGGTAGCCTTTTTTTGGTGCATTCCTTTCCACAAGGGATCCCTTTGAATCTCTTTAAATATTAGTTTATCAAGCACACTAACATTTTGAGGGGGGCATATGGTCCCCCTCTGTTTACATAAGTAATGGTCCCTTTTTAGTGATGATATCGTACATCTCATAGAAAGTGTGACCTTGTTAGTTAAAAGTGTGGCCTCCTTAATCTATGTTAGTGTACCCTTTGTGGTGATATTGGGCTTGATATCCCCTAAAAGTGTGACTTTTCATGGCATGTTATGTTCCCTTTGGTGGTAATACTATGGCTAGTATGCCCTAAATTGTGATCCTTCATTTCATGATTTGTCCTCTTTTAGTGGTGATGTCATGTGTGATATTCCCTAAGGTGTGACCTTTCATGTATTGAGCAACATCCCTTTAATATTGGTAAGACACCCTTTGTGGTTCATTGTTGATAACACCCCCTAAGGTGTAACTTTGTTTCATTCATCCCCTTGGACATTAAAATTTTATGCACCCCTCGAGGTGCATTTTGTTTATCCCCTTGGATGGTAGTTTTGTTCATCCCCTTGGATGTTAAACTATTATGCACCCCTTAAGGTGAGTTTTGTTGTCCCCTGTGACATTAAGCTTTATGCGCTCCCTAAAGTGAGATTTTGTAAGACAGACCATGGATTTGGCATAATACACCTTATTGGTTCATAAACTTGAGAACCCCTTTTTAACATGGCCACCTAGCATAATACAACTTTATTGCTAGTTGATCCATGTGTTTCATGAGTGTCTTAGTATAATGTATCTTGCTAGCCTTATGGATCCCATCATATTGTATGGACACCTAGCATAACGCAGCTTGCTAGCTAGTAGTTCCATGTAGCTCATGAGTGATATTGCATCCTTATGAGAGCATCCTCTTGACTAACATACATTGAGATATGACGTTTGGCATTTGAGACAGATTTAAGGTTGAGGTCTCTTTGCCTTACCGACTTGAATCTTTTTAGTACTAACCTTGTGTTTTTGTTTATGTTTGTATATTTTTTCTTATTTTCATATCATGTTGTATTATGTTTGTATTGTGTTATGCATTGTCTAGTGTATTGTGTTGTGTTCTTGCAATGTATATTTTATTTTGTCATGTTGTATTACATACATGTGTGTTCCTTTACCCTTATGTTGGTTTTCCATGGGATCTTGAATCCTGAGGGCTTGTGCACTCCCCCTAGATTCATTGTCATCCCATCTTTTCAACATTTGGATAATTGAACCCCTCTTGACATATTTTCAACTTTAGTGTGAGTCTAAGAGTAAGTTCATACTCTCACTAAAGTGGGGGCTAAATGTAGTGTTGTAAATTGTCACCTATGAAAATTTCACACTAGATTTTGCTCCCTCCTATGTGCATGGACCTAATTGTACACCTAATTTCTTAAATTATGTACCCATCTGAACATTTATCTAGAAATCATATGTACAAAACCAAGGAAAACATTTAATATTTTTCTCCCAACACTTTACACCCCATAAAATAGTGGCACCCTAGGTGACTTTGTCCTCTATTTTGGCTCCAATTTTTAATATGTCGGAGTTGGCATTTTATTATTTGATTTTAAAATTTTAAATGTCATGTATTGGGATTTATTTTTTGGGAAATTAGATTAATTGCATAGGAGTATCATCCACAAGGCATGCTTGGATTGGTTTGGGGGGGCAAAGTGCTAGGTGAAAATGGTACAATTTCAAGATAAGCCCTTGATGAAGTGGGACAGGGTGTTTCTCAAGGTTCTTTGCAGAAATATCCATAGCCTCTTTCACAAATAGCTTGAGGGAAGAAAAAAGAAAAAAGAGGAAACTGATGATCATATAGTGTTTGAAATAGTTGAGCAATGACATATGATAAAAATAAAAGCATGTAAACCTACCCTCAAGTGTTAGATACTTCATAATCACCAAACAAACCTAGTCCTATAGTGTTGGCAACTTGTTGCGGTCATACCCTACATGCAACTTGGTGGGGTACTCCTTGTTAGATTTAAAAACTGGTTCATGTTGTTGATATCTTTCACTTGTGTGTGTTTCCTAAGTCTTGATTGCTACAAGAATGGCCAGTCGCTTTCGTTATGACGTCTTCACTAACCTCAAAGGAAATGCCTCCAAGTTTAACCTGCCTATTGTTCTAATCATTAGAAAATTGAATATAGAGATTCACATCATGGTCATTTAGGTACTCCATTAAAGGTGTCAAACCTTCCTCCACAAAAAACGTTCCAAAGCAAGGAATCTCTTCAAAATTGTTCATAGAAGCCAAGCTCTATGCAAACTCTTTTACATCCCATTCTCAAAGTTAGGTTGAACTAGCTCACTTGGCTATGGTGGTCACTGCAATGATTAATGAAATTGAAATAGTCGAAGAGTTGCTAAGGGTTAGGAATAAGCTGGCAGGTTAAATCAAAGAAAAGGGAAATCCAAAAGTCTCCTCTAGCTATCCAAAATGAAGTGACATTTTCGTTGTCATGAATAAATGTGATAACAATTCCTCATGTGCCAATCTTAGCCAAATACCCATAATTATAGCAACATATTTCAAAATGATTGAAAGACAGTGTGTGAGGGGCCTAACAATAAT
This sequence comes from Sequoiadendron giganteum, assembly GCA_007115665.2. Classification (NCBI taxonomy): domain Eukaryota; kingdom Viridiplantae; phylum Streptophyta; class Pinopsida; order Cupressales; family Cupressaceae; genus Sequoiadendron; species Sequoiadendron giganteum. The sequence continues at coordinate 560,180,254 of CM021101.1, read as the reverse complement.
GACCAAACATGCAAAATTTGAATTTCATTTAGTCATCATAGGTCTTGAAACATGATCTTCCCTTTTTTTCATTAATAACTAGAAGTAATGATGATCTCATTAAGATTAGTAAAGGGAGCCTTGTGCAGGCTGGGAGTGACCCTCAAGTTGCATGTTTTCATCCCCTTAATTAAAATATTGACCCACATTAGCTTACCTATCTAATTAGTAGTGGCCCTGAAAGTACATGTGTACAAATCCATTTTTATAATCCAATCCCACTCCAACCTACCTATCAAAAGGGATATGACAAGAGTAAATAAAATAATAATATTTAGAAAAATCATATTGGCCTTTCCACATTTTGGATACTGATATTTTTCTCTTCAAAGATTAAACCTTTGACTTTCGTTGGCAGAGATGAAGAAACTCTCCAACATCTAGTTGAATGCAAGGATATCCCTAAGTTGGCCATGGCGTATGCCACCTTATTACCTTCTCTAAAAATATGAGAAATATTTATGCTTTCCATGTGCAAAAGGATATTTTTTATATCCAATATAATATCAACGCAAGTCCATACAATCATACCTTTTCCTTTTACAACATCAATTATAGTTTTAGAGTCATTTTCCACCTATAGCCTTTTAATTCCTAAGGATAATGTTATTTTGATTCCTCCAAACATAGCCATTGCTTTAGTTGTCATGGAAAAAAATTCCCTAATACCCCCATCAAAACCAACAATAAACTTACCCTTAGAATTTCTTATTATGCTCCACATACTAGCTAGTCCTGCGTTTTCTTTTTTTGCTCCATTAAAGTTATATTTAGATCAACCCAATGGCAGAGGCCTCCATTTGGTGTTATATCTTGCCATATGTTTAGAGTTATAAAAAGAGTTTTGGTCTAGCTATAGGACCCATTTATGGGCAACAATGATCTCCATTTCATTGGGGGTCCTACCCAAGGTTTTCCAAACACATAAAGAAACATTGTCAATTAGAAGCCTAGAGCAAGAACCAAAGACCTCAATGGGAATCATTTATTCATTACAAAATATCCTATTATTCCTTTCCTTCCAAATGTTCCAGCATAAGTTGGGGGGGTTGTCTCCAAATCTCTCTAGTTAGGGGGTGGGTAAAAGGGTAGATCCAATTTTCCACAAGACTTTTGACATTGTTGTTCATAGATCAGTAAATACCCATATTTTACAGGGCATATGCCCAAACCTCAAGATAGAAGGGGCAATGTAATAATAAATGAGGCATGGATTCCTCATCCATTTTGCATAAAGTGCATCTATTAGGGATCTAGAATCCTCTGTTTCTTAAGTTATCTTAGGTGAGGGTTCTGTTGTAGGAAGTTGTCCACCAAAAGAAGTTAATATTGGGTATAAGGTGTCGATTCCATATTTGTTTCCATAATCTACTACAAGGAGCTTGCTCTGACAACATATTATAAGTTGATTTCGTTATTAGATTGCCTTTACTCTCTTTAGCCTAGAAGAAGCTATCATCATTTTGAAACATAAGTATTCAAGTGAATGAAAGGGATTTTTGGAGGGACCAATATTTTTCCCTTAATCCTCAATTGTTGTAGTAGTATCTCTCCATTTTTTTCCATTTTTGGGAACCCAAGCAACTAATGAAGTAATCAACAACATTTCTACCAAAGTGGTTTGAGGCAATACCTTGGAGGTCCTTAAACTCAATTTAGTTGAGGGGTTGTCTCACAATCTAGGAATCATCCCAAAAATTAATTTTGGAACCATCCCCCAACTTCCATCTTAGACCACCCTAAAGTAGTTGTTTTAATTTAAGAACATTGTTCCAAATTAAAGACCCATGGGGTTGTCCTATCATGTAGATACACCAATCCTTATTGTTTCTCAAGAGATCCCAACCAATGTTAGCTAGAAGAGATTTGTTGGTAGTTTGAATTTTTCTAATTCCAAGTCCACCACTGGTTTTAGGAAGGAAAATTGTATCCCGACTAAGTAGAGGAAATTTTTTCTTCTCCTTTGTTTTAGACCAAAGAAAGTTCATTTGAATTGTTTCTAATTTTTCTACTATGCATCTAGGAATTTTGAATAGGGAGAGTAAATAAACAAGTATACCTTGAAGAGAAACAACAAGGAGTTGAATTTTTCTCATATAACTCAAGATTGAACCTTTCCAACTAGTAATTTTTTTCTATAATCTTTCAAACACTGAATTCCAAAAATTAGGGGTGACTTCCTTGATTGTTAGAGGAAGACCTAGATAGATAGCCAAGAGAGGGGGAGCGTGAATAAAAATCATATTATTATGAAAAACCAGAGTGGTGTTAAAGAAGTATATAGAACTTTTCATATAATTTATACATTGGCCAGAAATGGAGGCATGTCTTCCATTTCTTGGCTTCAACAATCGAGGATTTCCCAAAGAGAATTGTATAATCAACAAATTGGTGGATTGTTGAGGGGTCCAAAGAGGTAACATACTTGATTCCCTTGATAGCACCTTCTTGGAGAAGTTTAAAAATATTATTTCTTAAAACATTTGCCACCATAATGAAGAGGTTGGGGATAGGGGGTCATCTTGCCTAGTCCCTTTACCCAAATAGAAGAAGTTGTAGGGAACACCATTAATAAAAAAATAATACTTGACCATAGAAATACATTCTTTGATGAGGTTTATTACAGTCCGATTGAAGCCAAACTTAGCAAGGAACTTTTGGAGAAAATTCCATGACACCTTGTCATAGGATTTTGAGATATCAAGTTTAAAGGCCATACCTTTATTGTTAATTTTATCTATATAATGAAGGATTTCATGTGTGGAGATAGCAGCATCTAGAATTTTATGGCTTGGGGCAAAGCCTTTTTGACAAGGGCTAATCATTTTCTCCAAGAAGGGCTTCAATCTATTAATCAAAATTTTAGAGAAGATTTCATAGATGATATTACATAAGGTTATGGTTATGAAGTCAACCATGGTTTGAGGGTCAGAATTTTTAGGAATGAGTGTTATAAATATTTTGTTTAGTTGTTTCAATATCCTACCAGATTTAAAGAAGTCATTGGAAACAGGTAAAACATCATCCCCCATTATATTCTAGAACTCTCAAAAGAAGGTCGGGGGGAAACCATCATGCCCTAGTCCTTTGTAAGCCCCTATGCTGAAAGATGCAATCTTCACTTCTTCTTGAGTAACAATTTCGAGGATTGAAATATTATCCTCATCGATTATGACATTAGGAGTGTTTTCCAATAGTTGTTCTTCCAATTCTATAGTATGGTTGATAGTAGGTTCCAAGAAGGAATTTTGGAAGTATTTTGAAGCTATTTTCCCAATTTGTTACAACATAATGCTTTCAAACCCATTTTCATCTTTAAGCTTAGTGATTTGATTCCTTTTATTGTGTTTTAGGGTAGAGGTGAAAAAAAGTAGAGTTTTGATTTTTGTTTCCAAAATATTTCTTCTTTCTTGAGCACTTTAGACCAGTCAAGGCGATACTCCTCAAGATGGCAAGTCGATTCACTCACATCACCATTAGCCATTTTTTTTAATATATTTGAGTTTAGTTTTTAAGTCATACTTTTGATGAAAAATATCTCCAAGCACCCTCTTGTTCCATCATTTCACCTTGTTTTTAATATTTTTGAGTTTTTGGGCCACATAATACATTGTAGATCCTTGAATGGGTATATTCCACCAATTGAATAACCTATCTTTGAAATCAATGTGATTTCTCCACATGATATCATATTTGAAGGGGAAAGGCCCAATTTTTGTAGTGTCTTCCCATCTCAACAAGAGGAGTTTATGGTTAGACATTGTCCTAGGGAGAGCTAGGAGGTTGAGATAATGAAGGGTGACCCAATTAGGAGAGGTCAAAATTTTATCAAGTCTAATTTGGATAAGATTTTTTCCAAATTACCTATTTATCTAGGTGAATAGTTGACCTTGAAGGTCAATATCAATAAGTTCAACAACATTTAGAAAGTCAACCAAGTCTGATATATTGTCAATATAATCAATTAGATCCCCACATTTCTCAAATGGGTAGAGAGAGGAGTTGAAGTCCCCCACAAGCATCCATCGTGCCTCCTTATTGCCAAGGATCAAGAAACTTAGCTTGAGCCATAATGTTTTTTGGTCTTTCTCATATTGGGGGCATAGATATTTAGGAAGTTCCAATCTAGACTAGTAGCAAATAACTCAACACCCAAGTAGTGTTTAGACTAAAGTAATTGGGATTCTCTCATCCTATTTGGGTTCAACATTGTAACTAGAGCACCTGAGGCTCCTAAAGACTCACTGATCAAATAATGGGAAGTAGGCCAAATGTTCTTAGCAATGATTTTAAAATTTGTGTTATTCATCTTATCTTCTTGTAATAGGAGAATATCAATCTTGTGCTCCAAGATGCAGTTTTTTAGAGCCAACTACTTGTGTGGGCTATTTATCCCTCTATTATTCCATGATAGTAACTTCATTTAGAGATCTTATTTGAGGAAATTTTGAACGTCCTTTATTTTCCAATAGCTATCTACTTTATAGCTTCTCAATTCCTTGTTTTTCTTTGGGAAGGTTTGTCCACCTTAGTTTCAACCCCAACATTTTCCTTCTTTGATTTACCTTTTCTCTTGGGGGTTATTCAACCATCAAGGCCATGTGGTTGAGTGTCAATCTTGAGACACTCTTCTACCTCTATTTAGATAGATTTATCAGTCTCATATGGATCCTTTGCACTTTCACTTTATGGGAGTGGCTTTTCTACAGGGGTCTAACTATTAAGAGGGTTACAAGCTATTTCCCCTTATTCTAAGTCATTCAACTCAAAAGGTGATCTTTCTTTCATTCATTTATTGACAATATACTCTCTAGTAGATTATCTTTAGGAACTTCTAGGTTCTTGAGATATGTGATTGGGTTTGCTTCCATGTTGGATAACAAAGGAGCTCTATCAATCATATCTTCCCTTTCATCTTGACTTTTTCTTTGGATTTAATTCAATGAAAGAATACTCTCCAATAGACCAACCTTAGACATTTCCATTTCTTTAGCATCTTGTGAAGAGAGAGTGATTGAGTCTAACATTGCTTCCTTAGCCCCAAGTTTAGGAGTAGTAGTAATGATAGTTATGATATCTTTTATGAAGGGATAGCCCTCCAAGGGGTCACCTAGAGGCACTATTGGCCCTTTAAGTTTTTCCTGACCCTTGATCAAGTCTTTGCAATCAAATATTAAATGCCTAGATTTGGAACACTTTTTATAGAATATTGTAGCATTCTCATAGCAAATCAGTTGGGTCCATTTTCCACATTTCAAGTTCAGAGTAATAAAGTTTGGCGAAGTTTTATTAATATCAATATTGACACGAAAGCAAGAAAAGACTAACCTATATTTCATATTTGTAATGATTTTTGTTGTTATTAAATGGCCAAGAGAGTTCTCAATCCGTTGGAATTAGAAAATCATCTCAGAACTCAAATGGCGGTCGAGACAAACGAACCCATATAGGAGCAGATTTGTTAAGATCCATTATAGGGTAAAATCCTAGATTCCACCAACAAAGGGATAGGTTGTTTCCCATAAAACCAAGAGCTTGAGGAGAGGGTCATTAGAAGATCATATTTAGATGTAAACTTGAAAAGGAACAATCTTGTATCCATGATGCTGACCTAAACATTGCCCTTTAAATACCATTTGGTAGTATTCTATCAATAAACCATATCAATGGAAAGGGAAAAGGAAAAAAAATTCCCACCAAAGTTTTTTCCATAGAAGAAAGTATCCTTTCAATAGTGGAGTTCGACATTATTATCCCCTTCTTGAGTTAGACATAGAAAAACAACGTAAAGTGTTTCCCCACTTAGTGCAGTCAAAGGAATCTTGAGATGCACTGATGAGCACATTCTTCTAGCCCTTAAGGTCCAGGATGACAGGAATCACGAGAACCACGTCATGCACCTAAAGTTTTATGGATGGAGGGTCCCTTGAGGATGGGGGGATAGATGTACCAAAATTAATCCAATATCTGACAGGGACAGAGGAGGGGGACCGTGAGGTTCCCCAAGAGAATTGACCACCATGCACACAAGGGATTTGAAAAGTTACAGAGAGGGAAGATTTTACCAATCTTATAGGAACACCTATCAAATTTGTTAGGAATAAGATCACAGAGTAATATACAACAAAATTAATGCAAAACTAAAACATAAAAATAACACAAAAATATGGAGACATAGGCAAACATGGTTCACTAATATGGGCTATGTCCACAAAGAAACATTCAATCATTCCTTTTTATTTACCTAGAAAAATGAATGGATAAAACCTACAACACATTTGTTGCAACTTCCTCTTCTCTATTTCATAGTCTCCACACAAAATACACAAACATAATACAATGGCCTTGTAAAAGAGGGTTTCCTTCTAGGGAAAAAATTCCAACATAAAACTTACCATTAGATATATGACCTAATGATAAATAGTCCAAATTTACTATGAAAAATAATATTTTACGATTTAAATATGTACCTAAAAATTTTCTTTGGGGGCATTTCCTCTTAACCCCTATTGAGGAGATAACCCACTAGACTCCTAATAAGCCCACCCCTCCTTTCATCTCTTGATAATGAAATAGGCTTTGAATATGACTAGGAAAACATGTAAAAAATTAGACCTTTAACAAGATCAAGATCCATTACCAACAATCTCCCACTTTGGAGATTGATTACAACAACTCCATCACCTCTAAATTAGGAAGATAATCAAGCTCCATACAACAACATTTATGAAATGCCTTAAGTGGCCCTCATCAATGATAACATTGTTACCCTATAATTTTGGCACTTTTCCTCTAATCTCATTTGGAATTGGATTAAGGTATCCTAGAATTCCGTAAAACTCTATTTTTTATATATTTATAATACCAATGGTTGTCTTACTGGGGCAAACCTCTAAACATGTCTTCAAGGGTTAGCTCCTATCTTTTTCTTATACCTTCCTATTATTGATGATAGTACCAATTTGGCTACACATTATGTGCATATTGATTTGAAACATTTTGTGCATTGTTTTGATTTATATTCTATTACTGAGCAATATTTTAGTGTCAGTTCATTTGTTGAGCATGGTGAGCTTTCTACAACTTGATTTGGGCTTCCAATTTATGTTTACTTTATCTAAGTTGATTAATTAGGTTTATCTACTAATCTAATTATATTTCTATATGCTTATTTTTTGACTAAGTAGCTACATCAATATCATGTAAAAGAGTTTCCACCTCCTATTCAGTTTTATAAGATGAGGTGGGAGAGTTGTGATGTATAATTTTCCTTGGATTTCTTAGATGTGGAGGTAGAGGTAAATTCATGCCTATATATTTGGTATGTAATTATTGGGATGTACCTATATTTCTTATACTAACTTTTATTTCATTCCTAAGCATATTATAATCATGTCTCTGAGCTATCCTACTAGTTTTAACTCTAAATTGCTAGTTAAGTAATCTATTGTGTACTGGCATTTTTTCCTGAATGCTCCTACCCTACTTGATCTACCTACTAATTTAGTACCTTGAGAGTCATGTTCAAGTAACATACCTAGATTTTTAGCTCTCCACTTAGCATGCCACCTTCCTACTTTAACTGAAACCACATTAGGTTATCTTTGAATTTTGGATAGTTTTTATTTTTTCATTTCATAATTATCTTTCTTGTAAATTATTTATTATTTCTTCCTTGATAGATTCAATAGAATTTTTTATGAAAGTATCAACCAATGGCTAGTTTTCTTGGCTACATTGTAATTGTTGATTAACATGAGTCTTAACATTGAATGCTAATTTAAAATATCCCTAGGAACAATGCCATTTTTTTGGTAATTTGATTTAGGTCCCAAATCCCCAAGACTTGATAATCTTCCTGTAGACATCCAATTTTGACCATTCCCATATGGTCAAATTTGTATCCTTTATTCGTCTATTTCATCAATATTAATTAAATGACTTATTTAATTAATATTTCCCCTTCCTCCAAGGTGTCTACAGTATTTAATTTAACAATTAAATAATTTATCATTTCTTCTCTAAATTAAATAAATATATCCACTTATTTAATTTAGTCATTTACATTTTTTATTTTAAATCAATTTTAAAATTCATTTTTTTCTCTCTCCTTGTCCCATCCTCCATAATCTTCCTCTAATCTGGATTAATTTAATTAATCCATGACTAAGATGTGCACATTCTTAATTGAGATTAATGTCACATCCACCATATTTGGCCATTTGTCTCTAATCCTCATTAATCTTCCTAATCACATGTTTGCACAACCTTAATCTAATCACCTGTCATTTCTAGTATGTCCTCCAAGTCAACCTTTCATAAGTAATTTCCTTATCATACATTGACCTCTTTCCCATGTGAATTTAAAAATTCACATTTTATTCATCCAATGCATTTCTCTCTCCCATAATCCTTCATAGGTCACATTAGTTATGTGGGACAAGGACCTCCTTTATAAGGACCTTGTCTTATCCCCAAGGTACTTCCCAATCATGTGAATTTAAAATTCACATTTATTCTCCCAACAACTTCTCTCATCCCCATGATGATAAGGGGGACTTTTCCAAAATTCCTCATTGTCACCATCATCTCCATATGGAGACAATAACTTCTTTTTTGAGGAAATCTTCCCCTAATCTCAAGGTACTTGCAAGTACCTCCACCTCACATGTCCCATCTCCACCTCACATGTTCTATTTCGACATCACCCATCCTTTTCACATTTCATCTTCCACATGGCAAGATGTGAGGACTTGTGAGTTCTCAACTCACCACAACCCTCCATCTTGTCCATGTTGGCTAAATCCTAGCCATTCAATTCTCTAGAGACTCTTCCCTTGAATTGGAAAAATTGGTCTCATTTTCATTCAATTACACATTATGCATTCAAAACATACAAGCATTCAAGCAACTTAGCACTTAGCACTTTCAAGCATTCATCCACCATTATTGCAGTCTTCAAGCTTTTCATTGCATCCACCTACCATACTTGTCACAATACCCATTTGCATCATTGCAATCCTCATCACCTCCTCTCCATTTTGCATCATTTTCCATTGAAAGAGCACACAATCAAGCATAAAAAAGGGCCAACCAAACTCATCAATTCAAACAAGGTAAAAGGTTCCATTTTCTTTGTATTTTGTTTGGATTCAACTTAGGCCTAATCTTGAGTGTTTGTTAGTGTTTTTCTCTTTGCATTTCATCTTGTTTTGCATCTTAGGGTAGTAAAAACACTTGCACACATTTTTGGCATGCCTGATGGGACCCACAAACGGGTCTATTTTCTTTCACGTTTGCTATGTTTTTGACATTTTGCAGGTTTAAGTTACATAGAGGTGACCTAGCCCTAACAAGGGCGACCTAGCCGTAACAGAGGCGGCCTAGCCCTAACAAAGGCAACCTATCCCTAACAGGGGTGACTTGGCCCTAACAAAGGTGGCCTAGCCTTGACAGGGGCAACTTGACTCTAACACAGAGGCAACCTGGCTCCAACACAAAGGCGACCTGGCCCTGGACAAAGGTAACTAAGCTAAAAACAAAGACTTAAAGTTTATTTTCAGAGTTCATTTATTGTTGTTTTTCTTAGTACTGACCCTCTAACCTACTTTGTTGGTGAGTGTGCTTGTTTTTACTAACGTTTGTGTAGCTATTTCATGTTTGTTGAAGGCTAAACACTTAAACTTCTAGCTTTTCTTACTGTAGGAGGATACAACCACTTTCATTAGTTAGATTTTTTTTTATCGCTTTCATATTAGTTAGACACATAGATCTAATTAGGGGAGTCAACGAACTTATTTGTTGTGCTTGAAAGGTGGACTATTGATGTATCTAATCCCCTTTCACCATTTGGAAATCCTCGATGAAGAGAAATCATAGTCCACTTAGTCCTTTGTGTTCACCTTTCTTTCTAACAGGACCTGCTTGAGGATTTCATCACCCCAAGGGACGATCCCAACCACATGTTACCAACAGGGTATATAAAGGGGGGAGAGTGAAAGTTGTATCTCAATCCAGTCATGTCATGTTTGGCGAAGCGTCGAAGCTAGGGTGATACCTAGATAAGATGTGAAGAGTTGGTCTGAGCTTCTAGTACCTCACTGGAAGTTCCTGACTCACGCTTGTGATGGGCTAGTGTTCATGGTTGTGCCCCACATACCATGCGTATATCGAAGACTCCCTAGTTGCTTTGTTCAACCTAGTTAGAGGATCGTGTTGGCCATACCCTTCACACTAAACTTAATATTGTGTTGTTTGAACTGTCTTCTTTATGCAAAACCGGTGTGTCTATTTAGACAAGTCAATCTTGGCCTTCTGCTTGTTGTTTTCTATTTTTTTGTCCTTTTACATAGTTATTTTTGTCTAAATCAAGTCTAATTCAACTGAACAAGGGTGACCTGGCCCTTCTGTCTAAGTCGTTTCCTAGTTTGTTCTTGTTAAAATTGCCCATTTTTCATAGAAAAGCTGACTTGACCCTCAATAGGGGCGACCTGGCCCTGAGTTGGGTGACTCGACCCCAAAATAGGTGACCTTGCACTAACAGGGGTGACCTAGCTCTAAGTTGGGCGACCCAACCCCAAGATAGGCGACCTTGTCCTCCAGATAGGTGACCTTGCCCTGAACAGTCAATCTCACCTTCAGTCTGTTAGTCCATTTTCCCATTTCGAGCATACGTTTGCCCATTTCGAACATCCGTTCGGCCATTCCGAACATCCGTCCACCCATCCTGAACATCTGTTTACCCATTTCGAGCATCCGTTTTCCCATTTTGAACATCCATTTTCTTATTTTGAGCATCTGTTTTCCCATTTTGAGCATTCATTTTCCCACTCTAAGCATCTATTTCCCCATTCTGAACGTTTGTTTGCCTAGTCTAAGCATTTTTTTCCTGTTTCGATAGTCCGTTCACTTGTTCTAAGCATTCATTTCCCCATTCTGATAGTCTGTTTTCCCGTCTTGGTAGTCCGTCTGCCCATTCATCTTGTTTATTGACATCACTTGGCTATTTCTCAAATTTAGACAAGTCCAGAAACTGTTTAGACAGGTCTGTCACCAAATTGGGTGACCCGGCCCCAAGTTGGGTGACCTGGCCCTAACTTGGGTGACCCGACCCCAAAGTTGGGTGACCTTGCACCTGTTACATGAGTCTAATCTTTTTCCAGAAGGTTAATCTATTGGGATCCCAAAAAGCTTGCTATTTTCTAAACCATCTGCATCTTTCGCCCACTCATAATCCTCACTTTAGTCCATCTGCATCCCAAACTATCTACATCCAATCATCATCTAGGTCATACAGGTACATCCTTAATCATTCCTAAGCTACATATTCATCATCATTTTCTTAATCTAAATCCTCTAAACTTCGTTTGAAGTTATTATCTGAATTGACCTAGGTGTCTGAAATTGATCATCATCCTTCAACATTTTCTTAGGATGTCTATTTATCCTAAGTCAATCATCATCCTTGGCCCAATCAATCCCCTTCCATCTCAAGATGGATTCGGTGTCATAATCATCTATTCATCCTTTAATCCGATCAATCAACACCTTAAGTCACCTAGGGTGATTTCTGAACTCACTTTAGAATCCCTTTCAATCATCCAATCTCATACAATCTTATCAATTGTTTTATAAGTCTATCTTATCCAATATAATCCAATCACATCCTTATCTAATTATCCAATAAATTAATCCCTCATCCAATTTGATCACTTAGGTCATCTTTGCATTGCATCATAGAATTTAACTACATTTGGTAGCCTTGCACTTTCATGCCCATTCAGACTTGATCACAAGCAAGGAAGCAAATGGCATAGCAACAAGCTTAGGGTTCCCAACCGAATATCCCACAAGATCCCAACAACATCACAAACACCCCACAATATCCCCATAACGGTGCTTTGTCATAGTCCAATACTGACATTCAAAACGACCCATTGCTCGGTGATGAAAACATGGTCAATCAACCTGAAGTCATAGTTGACGAATACCTTAGTGATCCTATCAATGTTCAGATGATGAATTGCCTCCTCAATAAGCGTGGGGATAATATTATCGCCACTCTGATCATGAAAGAGGTCAAACTCCCATCCAATTTCAATATGTCACAATATTCTGGTACCCACACCTTTCCAACACCTCTAGACCTGCAGACTTCGCAAAATGTTCCAGGGAATTCATATGTCACTGAAGGTGCACCCACAAAAAAATGGTATCATCCTGAGTTTGGAAATGTTGTCATACATCAAGTTATAAGTTATCCTCGCATCCCAGCCACAACCTCTACCACACAACCTAATCCTAATGACCCCTACGCCTATGGCATGCCACAGTACATTCCATCCATTCCACCACTTCTGGCTCAACATCCTGGTCAACCACCCGTCAATATTGGGGGCACACCTATCCTTGCGTTGATTCCACCTCCAGAATCTACACTTGCTGGTAATTTACCACCACCCACATTCCAACAACCTTCTGTTAATCCTCAACAATACACTGCATTGCAGGCACCGCGCCAACATATTGTTGTTGTTGTTGCCTCGTCCCAACCACCTCATCAAAAACCACCACATAAAAATGTCACAATCTCACAACAGAACATCACAATCCCACAACAAAACATTTTGATTCCTCAGCCACACTCTACCGCTCCTACCCAACCACAACACCAAGTGATGCAAACTACATCACAACCTCCACAACCGCCCCATGGTGCCTCTGTAGCACTCCCACAACATCAATGTATCCCATCTCGCCCATCTTACCAACAACCATCACAACAAAAATATCCACCCCAGCATACACACGTTCTCACACAAACACAACACAATCCTCTCACACAATATCTCTACCATCCGTCCAACATGTATACCGCCTATATTGCTCCATCCAATCCTAATCCAAATCTCCATCCGGCCTCTCAGAATCCACCCCAGACTCAACCACCTCCTTATACCAACCCTCCACAATCACACACGAATCCTTACCAACAACCATCAAATCCACAACCACCTCCATATGTCACACAACAACCCACCATTGCGTATCACTACCAATCCAATCCATCCTACCATCAACATCAACACTCATAACAACAAGGTGCTTCATCCACATCATACATTCAACAACAACCATCTTATCAACAAGGTGCTCCATCCACCTCTTATTATCAACAATCATCGCCATATCAACAAGGGGTTTCCACCTCTTCATACTATCAAAATACTACACAATATCAGTAGGGTGTCCCATCTACTGCATATTATCAACAACAACCACCTTACCAACAAGTAGTTTCCACCTCTTACCATCAAAATTCATCATCCTCATATCCACCTTACGTTAATATGTAATCCGCTTACATCAATCAAAGTCATCAAACACCTCCATATATACCTCAACTCGCTTACAATCCAACTGTTGCTGCATCGTCCTCATAATATCAACAATATCCTCCATACAATCAGCCCAATCCATCTAATTTGACTCCCACAGTGCCTATCAACAAGGATTTGGAAGAAGTAAAAGCTACGCTAAAGGATTTGCAAGCAGGGATCGACAAATAGTTGTTTAAATTTGAAGACATTTGTCCTTATCCATTTGACCCCTTTATTTCATTGGTACCTTTCCCTAAGAATTTTGAAATTCCAAAATTCGATAAGTATAAAGGAACCAAAGACCCCAAGGCTCACCTTCAAGAGTTCTATGCCCATTGTCAAGAAGTCATGCATAATGACAATTACCTCATGCGATTGTTTCCTAGGAGTTTGTAGGGAATAACTCTTGACTGGTTTATGGGACTCGAGAAGGGATTTATTAAATCCTTTGCACAACTTTCAGAAGAGTTTGTCTCCCACTTTTCCTTTAATCTAGAGAAGGATATTGATATGTTAGATCTCTTGAAAGAAAAATAGCGTGAGGGAGAAACTTTTGCAAGCTATCTTCAAAGATGGTGAACTTTAGCCAGTCATATGAAATCCCCACCTAGGGAGAAAGACATGGTCACTCTATTTATTGAAAACTCCCATCTAGATATGGCCCACAATTTCAGACTCCATTGTGTCACAACCTTCGTGACTATAGTAGAGAAAGGTCCTATCCTAGAGAGAGATCTTATTGCTAAAGGGAAAGTCAAAATCTTCAACTCCGATAAAGAGAGGTCATCTAGGGATAAGCCTTGTTATTGGAACAAGAACAAAAATTCTATCAATGATGGCATCACTGACACCAAACATGTCCAAGTGGCTAATGCCTAGCAGAAGCTGCAATATCCTCCTCCATAACAGTCAATTCCAAATTCCATATTAGTGCCACAAGGGGCACCTCGTCCTCCCCAACAGTCCAATCAAAAAAACCAAGGGGGGAAACAAATGCCAATTTACTCAATTAGGAGAACCCCTAAATTTCATGTTTAATAGACTCCTTCAAGCCAATTACTCGATCACATATCCTATGACTAAGCCCCTAGACGAATCCAATCCTAAACCAACCTGGTTTAAAGAAAATGAGTATTGTGAGTTCCATAAGATTAAAGGGCATACATTGAATAAGTGCCAAGGGCTGAAAACGTGCATCCAAGATCTCATAGATCGGGGTGACATACATGTGGATGCCAACATGACACCCTCATCTAATGCTCAACTGCAAATATATTAGAATGTTTTCCCTAAGCATAACTAAGGTCCTAGTACATCAAACTCCAATCCAGGGCCTAGCAACAATAATAATCAGAATAACAACACCAACAACATTAGTTAAAAAAATATGCCATTCAATTATCAAGGCCTCGTCAAGCACATCAAACAAGCAGAACCACGTGTACCTATGATATACGTCAAAGGAAAGGACTTGCAATGTGCTGTCACAACCCATCGTACCCGTATCACAGTCTTGAGAGCTTCCACATCCACTCAACCACCATTTGTAAGTTCACAATACAACATTCTTGATCACCTAGGAAAGACCTCAACTCAAATTTCTATTCTGGATTTTCTTAAGTCTTCTCTTGTCCACAAATAAATTCTAAACAAGGCCTTACAGGACACCCAAGTTCCCAATGACACATACCCTACACAATTTTAATCATTGGTAGGACACCTCTCAGCAACCTACCAATTAGGATTTAGTCAAAGTGATATGCCTTGCATTGACTCGAACCATAGTTGTCCCCTTCATCTTGAGTTTATTGTGAATTATCATAAAGTATAAAGGGTCTTGGTAGATAATGGTTCTGCCCTAAATCTTTGCACATTAAAATTCATAAAATAGGTGGGATACACTCATGCTAACTTAACTAATCAAGTCATCACCATCAAGGTGTATGATAATGCAGAGCGTGATTCTGAAGGGACAATATGTCTTCCAATCCAGGTTGGGTCAATTGTGCAATACACTACATGTCATGTACTTGATTTGGACCTCCCCTATAACCTCCTCTTCAATCTTCCATGGATCCACACCATGCAAACCATTCCGTCCACATACCGTCTATGTATGAAATTCCCATTCAATGAGGTATACCATACCCTTGAAACCTCAACCATTTGAATATTGCCATGCATTGGAAGCTTCTTTTCCCCATTCTCATTATTGTCCTAGAGTAGAAATGGGACCACCATAGAAATCATCATCCCATTCATCCACCAACGCGCTAGCCACCACTTCATCCACATCTGATTCCACCCTTACCAAAGTCTAGATCATCGACAAGAGGTGTGGTGAATATGAAATGTGCACAACATTAAATGTGGCAACTATGCCACCCTCACTACACACATACGACCAACCTTCTCAATTTGTCCCAAAAGAAGAAGAGAAGACCATCACCCTCAATGCTCCAAATGTGGGATCCAGTACCTTCCGCTCTCCTAGGTTAAGGCAAGACATGCCAAAATACGACATTAGCTAGTGGGTATATCGTGAGGAACCTGAACCCTCTCCCCCTTTGAAAGAATATTTCTAAGATGTCTATCCTTGGCCTTCTAAGTTTGTAGAAAAACACAATTATCGGGAGGGAGGCCTTGGTGTCAAAGAATAAGGAAGATGACAGCCGATAAAAGCTTTTGTGCATCTAAGAAAGTTGGGCTTGGGCTATGATACCAAATAAAAAGGTCCTATGGCATCATCTAGTGCCTCTAACAACATCAGTGTGGACAATAGTCCCATTGAAGACATACTAGAGGAAGAATCCATTATACACACGTATGATGATGTAGATCAAATTAACTTCCTTCCATGTTTGAATGCTTGTCCATTTGCACCATTAGCCTATCCCTTAAACATCCTAAACTTATAGACTATGACCTACATGGTAGCACATCTATAAACACCTTTCCCTCAGTGGATCAGTACATACATCTTATGGGATTGGGGAAGATGAACGCCCTAACCGCAAAAGTAAAAAGAAGCAAAATCAAAAAGGGTCATCTAGTGAAAACCTCTCTGAGGTGCTTTGTGACTTCAAAAAAGTAAAAACAAAGGGTGTATCTGATAGCAAAAACCTCAATGAGGTGCTAGAAGATGGGGACATTCATCTTCCCCTTGTAGGAACTCAGTTATTTGGACGATCATCCATCTTGATCGAGGAAACACAAGCAGTAAATTTGGGAACTGAAGAGAATCCCAAAATCACATATGTTGCCAAAGCACTATCAGAAGATGAATATTCTACCATCACGAAGCTTCTTAGAGAAGGCATCATCAATTTTGCATGGACATATTCAGACATGCCAAGGCTTGATCCCGCTTTAGTAGTACATCACCTAGACATACATCCTGATGCCAAACTTGTCAAGCAAAAACTCCAAAAAATGCACCCCCAAGTGGCTATACTAGTCAAGAAAGAGCTAGAGAATCTATTAGACATTGGATTCATTAGACCCATTGACTATTCTAACTGGATCTCCAACATAGTTCCAGTTGCCAAACTGAACGGGGATATCAGGATTTGCACAGATTTTCGGGATCTCAACAAAGCTTGCCCTAAGGATGACTTCCCTTTGCCAAAAATCAACATGTTAGTAGACTTAACTGTAGGACATGAGATCCTTTCCCTCATGGATGACTTCTACGGGTATAATCATATTAGAAGTACGCCTGAAGACCAACATAAAACAACTTTCACCACACCATGGGGCACCTTTTGTTATTGTAGACATGGAAAATATACAATTCGATCCTACACACCTGATCATGATCACTAACATCGTTTCATCTCGAATCACTTTCTTAGCTTGTCATCACCTTTAATTAAATAAATCATTATTTATCTAATTAAATCATTCTTCCCTATTGATTAAATTAATCAATTTAATTTAATTAACCTTATATCTCTATTTAATTAAATAATACATTTTAATTAATTAATCTCTAAAAGTCATCCTATTAAATGGAATAAATTAAACCTTTTTCTATTTAATCTAACATCATCATTCCTCTTTAATTAAAAAAATCAAATCCCTTTATTTAATTAAATCTATCTCTCATCATTTTGATTTAAATCAACACATAAATCTAAGTCAAATTTGTCACATCATCTAATTTCCTATTAAATTGATCAAATCTTGATTAATTTAATCCAAATCACTCCAATCCTCTAGATTTTGCAACTTGCACGATAAATCAATTTATTTGATTTATTAAATCATCAATTTCCATTCAAAAGGGCATCTTTTGTGAAATATTCCTCCAATTCAAAAATCCCTCCAAAAGGGGATGGGTACTTCCAACAAGGCATTTAAGGCCTCTTACATGTCCTTGGCCTTGAGCCAAGTGACATTAACTCCATTTCCTTCTCCCTCCAACATGTCACATTCAAATTTCAAATTTGAATCTCATGGCATTTATCATGCACATTGACCAAAATGTGCTCATTCTTCATCCAATCACATGTGGACAAGTGGCCTTCTCTCATTGGTTGGTCTTTTATCCCACATTCATCCAAATCTCTCATTCTTCCAATTTGGAAATCTATAAATGAGAGACTCATCCTCTCATTCTATCATCCACAATTTGAGTAAACTTATTATACTCAATGTCATCTCCAAGCATAACCATTTTTATCTATTTTTATTAAGTTCTTAGCTAGGTTATGCAGGAATTCAACCATCAAGTGGATAAATCATCATCAATCTTACAAAGGAGTTGAGAAAAGGACCATCAAGTGGATAAATCATCATCAATCTTACAAAGGAGTTGAGAAAAGGGCCAATTTCAACACATCAATTGGCACCAACTCCCCCATGGGATCAAGAGTTTGCATGCTTAATTAGGATTTTACTTATCTACACATGTTTTGTTCTTCATTTTCCTATTTTGAGCTTTGTAAATGGATTTCATGGGGAATCCTTGTTTTATCTTGCATATGAACCTAACTATGTGTTTTTTTGTTGTGTTTATGTAGGAATAGGATTGGGGTTCACATTTTGGCGCAAGAAGGAGGGCAAATTTGGAGAAAAATTCATCACTTTTTTCCAAAATTCCATTATTTTTGACATTGTTTGTGCTTACAGGAAACTGTGCCGCTTATAGTCACGCAGTGCCATATTGCACCGCTTTTAGATAGGCAGCGCTATATTGCACCGCTCTAACTTCAAACTCCGCCACACTTGCTTTCTCGTCCAGGAATTTCAAAATTATAAACTGTGTCGCTCTCCAAACTGCGCCGCATGCTGAAATAGCATCGCATTTGCGCCCTCTATTTGCTGCAGAGCACCGCACTCAGTCAACATGCAATGCTATATTGTGCTACTAGATTTATAAACTTTGTCGCATTTGCTAACTACGCCGCACCTGCGGATTGCGCCGCTGGAGTTGGGTCAAAGATAAAATTTTGAAATTTTTTTTAACATTTTTTTTGATGCAGGAACTTCCCGAGGTCATAACTTTTGACTCGGATGTGGGTTTTGGCTGACATTTACAGACGATTTCATTATGAGGTGGCATGTCGTTTGCTAACCACCATTTTGACACATTTCCAGGGCTTGAAACTTTCATCTTGACCCTCAAAATGACAATTTAGTGTTTTTTCCTAATTTTTTAAAAGTTGTTTTTTATTATAACTCAAAGATCATGTTTCAAATTTAGGATGCTAGTTGGCAATTCATCCTATCTTAGTTTTAGAGATTTTTTGGGAAAAAATAGGACTCTCAAAGTTATGCATGCAAAATTACCAAAAATGGAAAAATCTAACAATTGTTGAAATCTGCCAAAAAAGAAAATTTCTTGATCAAAAGTGTTGGAAGGAAAATGAAGACCAAGGGTTCTTTATGATTTTATCATCTCATTGTATCAAGTGTTTTTAAACACTTTGGGAGAACTTATAATCCCTTCTTAAGGATTTGATTGCCTTTATGCTTTTAGAAACACTAAATTTCTTTTGGGCTCTAAAAAGAACACTACAAATTTTCTTTCAATTTTTGCAACAAAGGCTTAAAAAGAACCTTAGAAACAATTTACTAGATTTGGCTTGAGGTTTAATAATTGAACAAGGCAAATTCCACATTTGATTTGGTGCTTTAAAAAAAATTCATTTTTGCTTTGTGGGTTTAAAATGAACAAGTGTTGCTTTGTTTTGTAATTATTTATTCAAAATAATATCATCAAAAGGACGTATGCGCTTCTCTCACACCTCACGACGATCTTGAGAATCAAAATCTCTTTTGGTGATCTTAAGTTGAGTAAAATATTTTCCTCCACATTTCATTTTGGATTAAAATTGAACCAATCATGCGAGTGTGAGCGTGGTATATTGCGAGTGTTCTCCCTTTGTTTTTCAATGAAGGTCAATTGAAATATGAGATATGCTTGCTTGCTTTTGTTTATCTTAGCGGGTTTTCCTTGTGGGAAAAAGTAATCACCCAAGGGAATGACCAAACTAGGAACACGCTAAAGCCAAGCGACTTCCACCTGGGATATAAGTGAGGATATTGGAACAAAGGCCAATATCAAGAGGATTATTTTGACGAGAAGGGCATCAATGGTCTCTCGTCGTACTGGATAGTCCCCCATGAGTGAAATGATCACATTAAAACCTCTTGTTTAGCAAAGGCCAAAATCATATCTATTTGTTGGTGCAAAAGGTCATGTCCTTTGGAGCCGCCCCATGCATACATGCAGTTCTGTTGTAGAGATGGAAAGTATGCCATGGGAGATTCATGGGTACTGATGCTTGACTGACCTGAGAAGCAAGTGTACTATAAGGGGGAGCTTGTGTGGTCAAGCATCTAATTATCTGCACTGAATATGCGCAGCTGGATTCATCCAAGTGGGAACCCAACAAATATTGTCTTTTCAACCTAGAGATTGTACATGTTCTTGAAATAAAAACACTTTGCTTGGATCTAAAAAAACATTGAGAAACAAACATTCACAAAGAGCTTCAAAATTTCAAACCCTTTGGAGGAAACAAATATCCTTTGACAAATCTAAGTGCTTTTGCTTGCCCTAGGGATTCTATCCTTAGAAGTTTCTAAGTGCTCGGGTTTAATCATCATTTGTTTCTCCCAAAGTCAGCACTAGGAAACCTTTACCTTGATTTCCACATAATGCACTTTGTGGGATGAAATAAAATTAGGACATTGGACATTCCGTTTGAAAAACACTAAGCAAGAAGTGATTGTGGTAAAAAACAAGTCATTAATCAAGATTAACCCCAATTGAACCCCACACATGTGCTTGCAATATTCTATCTTATGGTTTTCCATACAAACATTGATCTTTTGGTTTGAAATACTCTTAGGGAAAAGAATGTTCTTCAAAACCTTGGTCTTGTAAACAAGTCCTCTTAGGTTCATCTAGGATCAAGTCAAACACCTCATCCATCCAAACATTTATCAAAACCCCATTTCACCAACAACTTTTGGAACCTTGGAAAACATCACTTATGCTAGACTTTTAGGAAAACATCAACATCACCTTGTTTGGCTTAACACACTTAGCCAAATTATCCTTTTGTGTATGAGTTTACTCTAGGATAACACAACTTCTTAGGGTTTACAAGATCATTATCACTTTGTTTGGCTTAACACACTTAGTCAAATTACCCAATCCATTATCACTTTGTTTGACTTAACACACTTAGTCAAACTATCCTCTTGTGTACGAGTTAATCTAGGATAACACAACTTCATAGAGTTTACAAGTGCATTATTATCTTGTTTGAATTAACACACATATTCAAACTATCTACAATCAAAATCGAATCAAAACAAGTCCTAAAGTCTAGCATTGATCCAAAGTTCCTAAAAGTTTAAACACCCATATCATTCACCCCTTTCATCCTTCATCTCATCATTGGTCTTAAATCCCTTAAGAGATCAACAAGGTCAAAACACAAGAGGAACATGGAATATAAACTTTATTCATCCATCATGAGTAATCCAATTCAACCAAACTGTCCAAGCCTTACAATGCCAATTGATTTTCAAAACTTGCATTGTACAATCCATACATGGGATCATTATCTCCTCTAAACATCAATGGTACAACAAATGTGAGTATTGCCCAATCTAAATCTTGGAACACCTTTCCCTTTGGTAGATTTAAATCAAAGTCAAAACTTACAAATCTATCAACCAAACAATCAAGGCATGAGCCTTCCGAGCAATACTCCAATCATAAAGCAAAACATCATACCAAATCCTCTCATCTTGCCATCAATATCACAACAACAGATGATAACCATCCAAGCAACCCCAATGGTTAACACATCTACCATCCCTCAAGTGTCTCAAGGACCAAGCATCTCAATCACACCATTCACCACTCAAACCCTAACAATCAATGCGACCGTTCCTCTCATCACAATGATCAACACCATTCCCAATCCACCACCATTGCCAAAACACATGGGAAATTCATTCTCCATCATGTTGCAAGCCACTCAACAAGCTACCTACCAAAAGGCGCTCCAAAACCAATAAGTTGCACAACTAGCTGCTCAGCAAGCGCAAGTGCAATTAGCCGCCCAACAAGCTGCACAAGCCGCACAAGTTGCGCAAGCAACACAAGCAACCCAACAAGCACAAGCTCAAGCTCAAGCCCAACACCAGACTCGAAAGGCACACGCACAATACTGGGCACAATTACAAGCAATCAATCAACAAGTGTATCAACAAGTAGCTCAATAGAAATCCCAACAACAAGCATTGTTGGCACAACAACGCAACCAACAACAAGCATTGTTGGCTCAATAGAAAATGTAGGCATTACTCGCTCAACAAAGCTTGCAATAGATTCCCACCACAATTGTTGAAAATAATGATCAATATCTATCCATCGATGAACACTTTGAAGATGTTTCCAACTCATCCAATGATCAAATCAACATACGTCAAGAGCCATTTTTGACTCATGATCAAGACCCCTCCTACAAAGATCTATTTCAAGGAGTGTTGATGTTATTTGATCCTATTGACATAATCCAAAATCCATCCACCAATGATCGCGTTGACAATGTCTCTACATCACCTAACAAGTTAGAGGACATATCTCAAGAATTTATTCCAAAGCATGATCATCATCTATCACCAAGGTCTAGAAATGGTCCTTCCCAAGACACATTGACATCCTTTGACCTCATGGTTACAGATAGTGAAGGAATCATCAACTCACCATTTGATCCAAGTCCACTCAAAGATCAAGAGGATATTAAGCCACTTTCCATGCCTAATGAAGACATCCAAGAACCCTTTATAAGTAATCCATCCTTTGAAATTGACCCATGTCAAGAACTTGATCCAAAGCATGTTGAAAGCAGTTCCGACATTAACCAAGATCAACAATTAATATATCTAAGATACTTCAATGAGGTAATGGAAACTCTCCTATCTATACAAGATGTCGCAAATAAGGATCATGTCCATATAACACATACCCCTAAGTCTACCTATGAGATGCTTTCTTTAGATGGACATGTAGATGATCTTCATTCAAAACATGAGTCTCATATTCTTGATATCATTACCAAGGAACAAGAATATCTTACTCTTAACATTTATACACATGGTCAAGATATGGAGAAATCTAGAGACATATCAGAAATGTGTCATGAAGAAGGATCCTACAGAAGTGGTAAATTAGAAAAACCTTGTGGAATGAATTATGAGGAATAATTTTATGTGGATAGTGAATCATCAACACCTCTTGAAGAAGCATTAAAATATGATATTTCACAAGATCAAGCCAAAGATATCAATCAGGAATTTATCCCACATATGGAGGATCTTATCACTTATAAACTTGGATCACTTACCTTTTTTAGGGCAAGCTGTCTCATCAATAAAGAAACTGTCACTTTTGAAGATCCACCACAGAACAGAGAAGGATTAGCACCTTGTTTCCAAGGTAAATCATATCCTATTGCAGATAATTTTTTTGAGTAGATGAATTATCAAGGCAAAGGATTAGGTCTGCATGAACAAGGTATCATAGAACCAGTGCAGATTGTTGGCAATCCTAAGCATCAAGGTATTGGTTATTCGACAATTAAGGGATCTAAACATGTAAGTGATACCTCTATAAAACTGGGGGCAACATCATCTCAAGCAAGCATCAATATAGGGGGCACAAAGAATCCTTATGGAGAAACCAATGCCAATACTACAACCAGCCACGTCATGAATCTTCATCCACCCATCACCCCATCCATGAATTGGGACCAACATCAAAAGAAATATTTGAATCAAAGCATGAAGAACGACATCACAAAAAAAGAAGTAGCGAAGGATGAAGGACAAATAAAATACATATGGATACCAAAAAATACAAAGAAAGATGCTCCCTATCATACTCCATTAGTCAAAAAATCTATGGGGAAAAATAAAAAAAGGGAAAAGTATCCATCAAATATTTCCACAAAGGAAAAAACATGCTTCTCTAATGACATACAAAGTGTATCGAGTTGTTGGTCCTAATTCCACGCACACTTCCGTATCCACCCATCATTGCTCATCTTCCCAAGTTTGGAGAGTTAAAGGTTCCAAACTGTCAACCAATCCATCTTATATTCCTAAACACACAACTCCATCCACGCCTCCACGCATGATATCCAATTCTCACATTGACCATGTATTGGCAACCACCTTTCATCATAAGGATTCAGAAGGTACTCTATCACGATGTGCGTAAAAAGACAAAGTTAACTCTGGTATCGACAAAGTAGATCGAGAATCTCAAAAGTTGCATTCAAGTGCACGTATCTAAGCAAAGCAGCTTCTTCAAGCAGGATATCGATGGCACATTATGAAAAAAACATCTACATCGACAAAACTAGGTGGTTCAGCATAAGCTTAAAATCTTTCAGCAAAAATCCATAAAAATCCAAAAAATATCAGAAAAAAGATTGAAAATAGTAAAGAAAAAAATCGTCCTCTAGTGAAAACCACTTCGGTAGCACTTTGGGTAGGTACCATGATGAAAAACTGGCAAACAGGCATCATGTGTAGAATCGAGCATCTACGTGCATCATTTCAGGAGAAATCATCTTATCACATCCATGATAAAGCCAC
The DNA here is from genome assembly GCA_007115665.2 of Sequoiadendron giganteum. Classification (NCBI taxonomy): domain Eukaryota; kingdom Viridiplantae; phylum Streptophyta; class Pinopsida; order Cupressales; family Cupressaceae; genus Sequoiadendron; species Sequoiadendron giganteum. Next base: position 560,155,706 of record CM021101.1, on the reverse strand, counting down.
CATTCCATCGATAATAAATTAATTCATCCATGAACCATTTATCCAATCCATTTTCATCCATATTTCAAGTTATCTTGATCTTGACCAAATTTGGTGCACACTTTATACTTGCTTATGGTGAACATCTTGACATGGGTCATTTTCCTAGATCCCATCCTACCCAATGCTATCTGATCCTTAAAGCACTATCCAAATGAGCATCCTCTGTTTGAACACCCTATCTTGTCTCAAGACAATCCTTGGAATCCTTTGCATCCTTACCATAACCATCCATCCATCTATCCAAGCGTCCACCCATGGCCTTCCATACATTGCTAGACACTGGGGGCAGATATTTGCATCTTGCTTCGGGAATAAATCTTGATATATATCCTCCAGCTTATGTGGTGACCTGAACATTGGAAAACGTGAAATCAAATTGGTTAAAGAATTTGTGAGCCAAAATCCAAATCACTAGCCCATGGCATATTTTGACAAGACGATGTTCCTTATCAAGCTTTATCTTTCATCGAACATCAATCTAAACAATCAATATTAGTCGCATCTAATGTGTACTTCAATGTCACATCAAATCATTCAAAACAAATTTTGTTTCAAATCAAACTATCAACCAATCAATCCATCATCATCTTGGTATATCCTTCCCGACGGTCCTTGTGTTGTTTAACACTATCCTTGCATTGTTGTGTACCCTCAACAATGTTATCATCATCAATCTCAAAATCCTTGTGTTGCTTAACACTATCCTTGCATTGTTGTGCATCCTCAACAATGTTATCATCACAAATCCATCAATTCGATCAATCAACCCTAGCTTGGTTTTCAAAACAATCCTAAAACAGAGCACTGATATCATCACATATCCATATCCAAATCGTCAAAATCATATCAAAATCCAAAACATGTCAAAAATAAAAAAAATAGTCATCCTACCAAACTACGTCGTCTCTGAGGTTGAATGTAGGCAAGGTTGATCTTTGATTATCCCCCGAGACATTTTAGGTCAGTCCTTTAGGCGTCCGTTGCAGTGGCAATCCGTTTGCCCATCTATTTCACACCCTAGGTCAATCCTTTAGGCGCTCGTCACAATAATTTGGCAATCTGTTTGCCCATCTTTCTCATCATCAAGTATCATCAATCAAACTATGTTGTCTATGAGCTTAAACGTAGGCAAGGCCATCCTTGATCAGCCCCCAAGACACAAAATCCAAAAACATTCATAAAATCTCAAAAATCCAAAAAAAAATTGAAACATCTCAAAATACCAAAAATAGCCTCAAAACATTCAATTTTTTTCAAAAACATCCAAATATCTAAAAAGTCCAAAATGGTGCACCTGTCTCATCTCGCTTTCACCTGCAATAATCACCGTTCATAATAAAATCAATCATCACCTTCATCCTTTGGTGAGTCAATCAGAAACAAGCCTAGCAGGTTCAAAAGTGAACACCTAATCGTCAAGGTCTCAAGTCTAGGTCAATAAGCAAGCAAGTTAATCAACTTAGAGTATCAATAGCTTATCATCCAATCAATCTAACCAAAGCCCTGATCACAACATGTCCTAGGATGTATCTTTCCCACGATGGACATAAGCATCAAGTATCCCACCTTAGTTTAGCCTTGGCTAGTGGTATAAAGAACATCAGCTTGTTTGTTTACTTTATCCTTTCTTTTGATTTATCTTATTGCGCTCATTCCAAGGACCTCTCGATGATGCCTAATCAAAACAGGTTTAGAGAGAAAGGAATGGGGCAACGATCATTATCTTTTTTATCTGTTGTGCTTGTGGGATACTCTTGTAAAATAACATGGCGAATACTTGCTTTGTTAGGTCCGTCCTAGCAAGGTTTTCATATGTCAAGTGTGAACAAGAGTACTCCTATCTGATTGTCGAGTCAAAGTCCATCACATTAGGTAAAAAACCATCCCGATCCTTTATAGCTTAATGCATTGTACCTAGGTGTGTTATCAAACATAAAGTAATTGGTCCTTTTAAAATCCCAACTCCTGGTAAGAAAATCATTACCATCATCATTAATAGTGTAGGCTTGTGGATCCTCCTTTCATCATCTTATTCATCTTATTCTTCTATCTTTACTAACATTTCTATTTAAAGTAGGTGTATTGTATCAAAATATACATGAGGCTATCCATGGCCGATGACTGTTTATACATCATCAGAATTATCTACTTCAAAGAATTATCTTTCGTTCTCTGATCAATAGAACCACTCCTCTTGCATTTTATCGCGATCTTGATCAAAAAATCGAACGTTTCCGCTCGATCTATCGAGGGGGAAATATACCAACATAATCCTTCCACTGGGGCAATATTGGGGCATCTGGAAAAATCGAAGAAATTTTTAACTTTGATCACAACAGTTTATTCTTTGAATCAATGCAACAAGTACATTGCTTCAAAGAGGGGAAAAATGTAGACATGGAAAATATATAATTCGATCCTACACACCTAATCCTGATCACTAACATCGTTTCATCCTGAATCACCTTCTTGTCTTGTCATCACCTTTAATTAAATAAATCATTATTTATCTAATTAAACAATTCTTCCCTATTGATTAAATTAATCAATTTAATTTAATTAACCTTATATCTCTATTTAATTAAATAATACATTTTATTTAATTAATCTCTAAAAGTCATCCTATTAAATGGAATAAATTAAACCTTTTTCTATTTAATCTAACATCATCATTCCTCTTTAATTAAAAAAATCAAATCCCTTTATTTAATTAAATCTATCTCTCATCCTTTTGATTTAAATCAACATATAAATCTAAGTCAAATTTGTCACATCATCTAATTTCCTATGAAATTGATCAAATCTTGATTAATTTAATCCAAATCACTCCAATCCTCTAGATTTTGCAACTTGCACGATAAATCAATTTATTTGATTTATTAAATCATCAATTTCCATTCAAAAGGGCATCTTTTGTGGAATATTCCTCCAATTCAAAAATCCCTCCAAAAGGGGATGGGTACTTCCAACAAGGCATTTAAGGCCTCTTACATGTCCTTGGCCTTGAGCCAAGTGACATTAACTCCATTTCCTTCTCCCTCCAACATGTCACATTCAAATTTCAAATTTGAATCTCATGGCATTTATCATGCACATTGACCAAAATGTGCTCATTCTTCATCCAATCACATGTGGACAAGTGGCCTTCTCTCATTGGTTGGTCTTTTATCCCATATTCATCCAAATCTCTCATTCTTCCAATTTGGAAATCTATAAATGAGAGACTCTTCCTCTCATTCTATCATCCACAAATTGAGTAAACTTACTATACTCAACTTCACCCTCATCCACACTTAGAGAAAAGTTACTCTCTTCACATTGAGAGCTAATTTTGTCGATTTCATAGATAGGTTATGCTAAAATATCATCAAAAAGATTCAATCATCTAAAAATCATCAAAGAGTTTACAAAGGAGTTGGGAAAGGGCCAATTTTAACACATCAATTGGCACCAACTCCCCCACGGGATCAATAGTTTGCATGCTTAATTAAGATTTTACTTATCTTCACAATGTTTTGTTCTTCATTTTCCTATTTTGAGCTTTGTAAATGGATTTCATGGGGAATCCTTGTTTTATCTTGCATATGAACCTAACTATGTGTTTGTTTGTTGTGTTTATGCAGGAATAAGATTGGGGTTCATAGTTATAATGTTATGCCCTTTGGTCTTAAAAATGCAGGTGCAACTGATCAACGAGCCATGACCATCATCTTCCATGACCTAATTCACATCATAATGGAAGATTATGTTGATGATTTATTAGGGAAATCAAGAACAAGGGAAGAGCACTCAACAATCCTTAAGAAGATCTTTGAGCATCTAAAACAATATAAGCTACGACTAAATCCGAAGATATGGAATTCCATCCACTATCCTCACTAACAATGGAAAGCCTTTCAAGAACCAATCCTTGAAACACCTTTGCAAAACCTTCCATGTTCAACATCGTTGGTCCATGCCCTATTACCCTCAAGGTAACGGATAGGTCGACTCCACCAATAGAACTCTGAACAAGATCCTCAAAAAGGTGGTCAATAACATTGGTCGAGATTGGTACCTTCATATCCATCCTGCCCTTTGGGCTTATCGCACCTCCATCCGCATCCCTATCGGCGCTACCCCGTATTCTCTCATTTATGGTTCCAATGCCATCTTACCGATTGAGGTAGAAATTCCATTGCTGAGAATATCCCTAAAGAATCTTATCAGTGATGAAGACGCTTGGGTTGCAAGACTCAACTAGTTGGAACTCCTCGATGAAAGAAGGATCAAAGCATATGGCCATATTTAGGCATATTAAAATTGTCTGAAAAGAATCTACAACAAGAAGGTCCATCCTTGTAAATTCAATGTTGGTGATTTAGTTCTTAAGGAGAATCAACGCACTCAGTAGGATCGAGAAAAGAAGGGCAAGTTCGAAGCAAATTGGTTGGGCCCTTACATTATCACAACAAAATATGGATTAGGAGCATATAGACTTGCTACACCTAAAAGAGAGCCCCTAGAGGAGCCCATTAATATTATGCACCTAAAAAGGTTTTACACTTACGTTAGCTAGGGTGTCCTATCTTGTAACAATCCACAAAAAACAAAAAAAAGTAAAAAATACAAAAAAATACAAAAAAATCCAAAAATCCAAAAAATCCAAAAATAGTAGAGAGAAATAATTCATCTTATGGTGAAAAAAACCCATAGTGGCACCTTGGATATGTATGTTTGGTGAAAACCTAGCCACAGGCACCATTCGTATGGGGCTTAATCATTATCTACCTTGCGTCCTAGTTATTTTATGCTTCCACCCATCCTGATCTCATATACCCATCATCCTATCAATCTTATCCTCTCATCTACATGCATCATCCAGTCACTTGGTATATTTTGGTTGAGCATTGGACAAACTTCATTGGCTATCCATCATCTTAAGCTTTTACCCTAATATGAGCTTGTGTCATCCGTCTTTTTGTTTTGTCCGTCTTCCACTTCCATCTAGGTTCTTTCATCGTATCGATCTTCATTTAGATCCCATCCTGTCATGTCGGTCTTTTCATCCTAGAAAAACTATGTTACCCCTGTGCTTTCACGTAGGCAAGGCTGATCATTTGATCCAACCCCAGGGCATTTTTTCCATCTAATTTTGGTCATGTATCCTTTGTCCCCACTGTCCCCTTTTCGCTCTTATCCATCATTGGTCTTTCGTCCTATCCGAACTACGTTGCCCCTATGCTTTCATGTAGGAAAGGTCGATCATATGATCCACCCTTGGGGCTTTGGTTTTTCTTTTCTTTGTTTTTGGTCAGTCTGGTCATTTTCCTCCATCATATGTCTTCATCGTCCTCTTTCTGCTTTTATCCATGGTCTTTTCTTGAACTACGAGGGCTCTACGCTTTCACATAGGCAAGGCTAATCTTTGGTTAGCCCCCGAGCCCCTAGTTCTTTAGGGTGTGCCAGTCTTGTGTCTTGTGTCTTGTGTCTTGTTCCTTGTGTCATGTTGTCAAGTATGTCCTTATCTAGCCGATTCCTCACAAACAGGACCCATTCATATCATGATATTTAATCGGTTTTAGAATCTCCTGCATCATAATCGATCTTTTAGTTTAGTATCCATCTTTGGTATCAACAGGATGTATCCTTCCTAACAGACCTCATCAACCCCATCCATCCTCTCAATCCTATGGAAAAGGATGTTTTGAAATTGATTACAATCTTTTGATGCTTTTGGCTTCTATTTATCATTTGAGCTCCCTATCATCACTCATCAAAGCCACCATGATCTATCATATGATGGTGTGTTTTGACTAGTTAACATAGGGGCATATCTTGATCTTTGTTTGTTGTTGTATTCTTGGTTGTCCCACATGGTATCCACCAAGATCCTTGAGGTCTTGTGTTATGTTGGGGCATCCTTTTGTGCTTGTGGTTATCCCAATGCCTAGCCCAACCAAAGTCATCATGACTTTGGGGTGTTGGGATAGCCTCCTTGTTTGTTGTGTTTGTGCATGTATTAGACACTAATCCACCTTGGTTCCACATACCATGGTACCTGGTGTCTTATGCTATAGTAGAAATTAGTGCTCTAAAAATGGAAAATTGCATTAGGATTGCATCTCATTTTCTCTTCCATTGCATTGCATGTATCCTCCACCCCTTCTTTCTCCAACCCATGACTTTTGATTTTGTTTGTGCAAACATCGATTCCTTCCATTTCCCTTTCCCCTCATGATAGCTATGGTTCTTGATAGGTGAAACTTCACACCCATCATTATGCAAGCCCTTATTTACACTCATGTGCACATTGCATTTCATTTACTTAAGGAATTTAATTGTATTTTATCCCACATTTTAGGCTTATTAAGTTGCATTTTATCCCATATTCATTATCATGTTATCATCATTTTAGGTTGTTTAGATTTAATTTTAACTAATTAGTCTACACATATTACATTTATTTTATTATTAATCCATTGCATTAACATATTCATCTTAGTCCATATCATCAACATCTCCCATACATCATCACCTACATCACAAATTGTTAGGTCCACATCCACATTCATAGTATATAGCATCATAAATCATTCATCACATCCTGCATCATAAACATTAGACATCATACTTATCATCCATATTATCCATATAGGCATAAACATAAATCATTATAGGCATATCCATACATCACATCATCATACTCATCCATAATAAAACCATGAACATACACATATGCATAAATAAATTATCCATCACATAAACATCACATCATGTCAATAAGGGCTCTTGCATAACATATAAACATAAAAATAAAATGTCCATCACATAGTCCATAATAATGTCCTTCATATAATCAAAATACATATCCATCACATATGTCATCAAATAAAGTACGAGTACAAGGCTCTGGCTCAACTCTGATCTCTGCTTCTCTGTACTGTACATCCATCCTACACCTGTCAAGCATCGAAATCCTATCCCTCCTGCCCTCTGAACCATGAGCTTCCCACATCCAACCTCTGTGGTGACTCTAACACTCCTCCTCTGCATGGTAGAGTCTCTCTCCAACGACTATATCCATGGGTATGTATCCCTACTGACTGATATGGGGTTGGCATCTCTAGCGTCACTCGAACGTAGGTAGGTACTCGTTGTCCTGGATTTGGAACTACTGTAAAATAGGCACACATATAGTACCTGGCCTCTCACATATAATCATCCTGCTCGGCCGCCTGATACCTGGATGAATCTTGCTTTGCCCTATACCTATCCCAGAATACACATATGGATCTCCTTTCCTGTGTCCATACACCCTGTGCCAACCACAACTGCTCAACCTCTGCTCCCATCCAGGACACCTCATCTATAGCTCTATCCCTCTCATCTTGCATGGCCTATACCTATGCCTGTAATCTCTACACCTCTATCCCCATCTCGCTACTCTCACCCTACACTACCTATGCTTGAGCCTATAATGCATCCCTCTCTTTGCAAACTGTATCTGTGCCACTACCACATCCCTCTCATCCTGTAGGGTTTGTACCTACATCTTGTGTTGCATCCCTCTCTATCTCCAATGCCTTTACTTGGGCCCTCATGGCCTCCTCCCTCTCCTGCATCAGCCCCATGTCTCCCACTATCTGCTCTGCTACCTTGACTCTGTTGCAGAGATCATCTCGCTCCTATCTCAACTCATTCCTCTCTCTCAGTAGCCCCTCTACCTGCCTCCTCAAATCATCCATATCCCTCTCCGCCTCTGCTAGGGTCTCTACTGATACCTACTTTGTCACCCCTTTAGGCTCTCGCTAACCCCCCACCTGTAGTATGGTCACCACTACCTCTAGTCTCTCTCACTCCCATCTCGCTGTCTTCCTCACCTCACACTCCCTGGACACCTCTCCCTCCAAAGGTGTCACCTCTGCTCATAGCTTGCCCACCTCGACTTAGAGACTATCTCTCTCCATTCGTATCTCCTCATGCTATGAAACTACCTCGGCTATAGCCCTGAAATCCCTCTCACCCTCTGCCTGCACTCTGGCTACCTCTTCTCGTAGCATGCTCACCTCGGCCTCCAACCTGCATCTCACAACCTTTGTATCCCTCGGTCTCTACTCGATGATCTGTAATCTCTCCACGACCCCTCTCAACAACATGGTCGGATCCTCTAGTATCGTTGGTACCATGGTCAATGGGGGAATATCATGCACATCCATATCCATATCCATTGCCTTTGCCTCTGCCTCCTCCCATATCCATCACCTCCACCTTTGCCTTCTTTCTCTCATCCATCGCCTTCACCTTTGCCTCATCTCCCTCCTCCTCTGCCTCGATCTTGACTTGGCTCTCCTCCTCCTCCTCCCCATCCTTCGCTGACCTCCTGCCTCACCATCCTCCTATCCTCTCCCCTGCTACCCCTTGGATCTGGCCACCTCCAACCCTCTCTTCTACTGTCCTCCTACTCCGTTCGACTTCATATCTCTCCTTTTTGTCCCCTCCCCCTCCCTCTCCTCTTCTTTGCCAGCCTCAGCTCATCCTTTGGCCCAAACCCTATTGCCTTTGTAATAGGCTCCTTTGGCATAATCCATGGGGGTCGGTGACGGGAAAACCACATGACAAACCTAACTGCCACCCTTGCCTCTACCATCCCTTTGATCTTACCTGGATAGGGCACTAGATCCAATGTCTCCCAATGCTCCCTTGCAAACTTCTGCATAATCGACTCCCCCATGGTCACTCTTGTGTAATCCGTTCAAAGCTCTCTGCTCAACATGGAATTTCCAATGGTAGCCCAAACTATCTCACCCTATATAACATCGGGTATAGAAGTGTCCTCTGTGTCTCTCCTCATCTCTCCTCCATCTGGAAAACCGTTGTGTCATATATGGCCTCCACACTATCTCCTCCTCCTGTAGATCATCTAATAGCCTCCTCCATCCATCCAAATCCATAGAACCTTGATAACGCCATACCCAACCATATTCTGAACCATACCAATAAGCCACTAGTAGTGTCTCATCCTCCAATCCTGCTCTCACCACATCTGGCCCGACCACACTAATGTGCTCTCACGCCCATACCTATAGCAACGCCACTTGTGTCACATTGAGACCCTCTCAGTAACACACAACATGCATGTCCCTGTATAGCTACGCTAGGACACATGGACCCCATGCGAACCCCCCCTCTCTCCCTTCAAAAATATGTTGAATCACCTCCATGTAGCTTAGGCCACAAAAGTGTCCAATCCTATCTGGTATCAATAACCCATTGATCAAACCGCACAGGTATAGTGGTAATGTTGGTACCCCCAACCCCAAGCATTTGTCCATATTCAATCCCTGCTTCTGCACCGAAAGGTCCTCTCACCCGAATAAGACCCATAAAGTCTGATCCAGTGTCACCCCCTTTGCTCTTGTCATGCTCACTAGGCAACCTGTTGTAGGTAGCCTTAGTATTTGCTATATGTCCTCTAGGGTCACCGTCATCTCCCCTGTCGGGAGATGGAAGGTCGAGGTCACTAAATCCCAATGCTCAATAAGGGTTGTCAGCATCGCCTGATGAGCTCTGATCGTCGGGTATCCTAGTAAACACAAAATCCTTACTCGTGACAGGGCCTCATGGTTTGCTTCATTCAAATCTCGTCTCTTCACCTCCAATACCTTTGATCACCTCTCACGCATCCGCAAACTATTGAACTGCTACATCCATATCACACAAAATGTCAGTCATCTTGTCCTTTCCTTCATCTATTCCTCTTCTCTCATTTCTTGGCCCTGGGTTCTCTTCTCACTAATTTTTTCTTCCCCCCTTCTTTGGACAAATTACCCAATTTATCCCAATTTTTCGTTTATTTTTTGTCCATTCTTTTTCTCATCCCCCCTTTTTTTCTTTCCTCTTGGCCCTCTTTGAGGTGGATTCACCCCTATGGGGGCACGACTACCCCTTCAAGGGCGTCACCGCCAATCAAGGGGTGGGGTCGCCCCTTTTGGGGGTGCGGTCACCCCTTTCGGGGGTGCAACCACCCTTTGAGGAGGTGCATCCATCCCTTTCCCCTTTTCTCCAATGCCTCTACTGGGTGTTTCTATCTATTTGATGGGCGACATTATCCTTTCGCCTTCTAGCCATTTTTCTAAACTATCCTAATCCCAAAACCCATGTTTTTAAATTCCATTAAAACTTAAAGATAAATCTGAAAATGCTTAAAATCACAAAGAGGGTTTTGGGCCTAACCTGGCGTGGAACCGCACACTCGTGGTAGAACCGTCGCACCTCATTCCCCAGGTGAATGATGTCATCATCGTAGTCCTCCAGCATCTTCTCTCCTCATCTCCTTCTTCTCCTCTCTTCTCTCTCTCACTCAATTTCCAGGTGTGCAAATGAGGAATAGTAATTTCTAAAATTACTATTTATAACTTTCCCCTCTTTTTCCCTTTTTAAATTAACGACATTTTTCCCCTTTATTTAACTTTTTTTTAAATTCAACTAATCCCCTAATTTCTTGAGGTTTCCATTTGCACACCGTGTGTCTGTTTGACTCTGTTCAAAAGCAAATCTTCATGATTTTTCGAGCTCTATCCAACAGTACCTTTTGTTTCTTCATATCGACAAATCACTCAGGGCCCCCTTTTTCTTCCCCAATTGCCCTCTCGAGGGGGCATACCCTACAATTTTCATCCATTCCTCCTTAGTCACTTTCTCGCAAGATTGGGACATCTCCCTTCACTTCCCTCCATTTGGGCAGCTCACATAACCTATCCCATGCCGGGGCATCAGTTTCTAGTCACTTCCTCTATAGAGTCATTTGCATTTTTCTTCAAAAAACTGTTATTCTAAAAATATTTCGAAGAGAGGAAAAATGTAGACATCCAAATTTGACCACTCCCATATGGTCAAATTTGTATCCTTTATTCATCTATTTCATCAATATTAATTAAATGACTTATTTAATTAATATTTCCCCTTCCTCCAAGGTGTCTAAAGTATTTAATTTAACAATTAAATACTTTATCATTTCTTCTCTAAATTAAATAAATATATCCATTTATTTAATTTAGTCATTTACCTTTTTGAATTTAAATCAATTTTAAATTTATTTTTTTCTCTCTCCTTGTCCCATCCTCCATAGTCTTCCTCTAATCTGGATTAATTTAATTAATCCATGACTAAGATATGCACATCCTTAATCAAGATTAATGCCACATCCTCCATATTTGGCCACTTGTCTCTAATCCTCATTAATCTTCTTAATCACATGTTTGCACAACCTTAATCTAATCACCTGCCATTTCTGGTATGTCCTCCAAGTCAACCTTGCATAGGTACTTTCCTTATTAGGCATTGATCTCTTTCCCATGTGAATTTAAAAATTCACATTTTATTCATCCAATGCATTTCTCTTCCCCATAATCCTTCATAGGTCACATTAGTTATGTGGGACAAGGACCTCCTTTATGAGGACCTTGTTTTATCCCCAAGGTACTTCCCAATCAAATTCACATTTATTCCCCTAACAACTTCTCTCATCCTCATGATGATAGAGAGGACTTTCTAAAATTTCTCACTTGTCACCATCATCCCCATATGGGGACAAGAACTTCCTTTTTGAGGAAATCCTTTCCTAATCACAAGATACTTGCAAGTACCTCCACCTCACATGTCCTATCTCCACCTCACATGTCTCTTTCCACATCACCAATCCTTTTCACATTTCATTTTCCGCATGGCAAGATGTGAGGACTTGTGAGTTCTCAACTCACCACAACCCTCCATCTTGTCCATGTTGGCTAAATCCTAGCCATTTAATTCTCTAGAGACTCTTCCCTTAAATTGAAATACTTGGTCTCATTTTCATTCAATTACACACATTATGCATTCAAAATATACAAGCATTCAAGCAACTTAGCACTTAGCACTTTCAAGCATTCATCCACCATTATTGCAGTCTTCAAGCTTTTCATTGCATCCATCTAGCATACTTTTCACAATACCCATTTGCATCATTGTAATCCTCATCACCTCCTCTCTATTTTGCATCCATTTTGGCATCATTTTCCATTGAAGGAGCACATAATCAAGCATAAAAAAGGGCCAACCAAACTCATCAATTCAAACAAGGTAAAAGGTTCCATTTTCTTTGTATTTTCTTTGGATTCAACTTATGCCTAATCTTGAGTGTTTGTTAGTGTTTTTCTCTGTGCATTTCATCTTGTTTTGCATCTTAGGGTAGGAAAAACACTTGCACACACTTCCAAAGACTAGGAATGTCAAACTTGGGAAGAATACCACAAAACCTATGTTTAGAATTGGAAACTAAGGACTAATTATTTAGGTGGGTAAGACCTTCAATTTTTTCAACAAGACCAAGGGGTTTTTCCTAAGGTGTTGAGTTATATAATATCAAATGTACTAAATAATTATCTTACCACAACTATACCCAATTCATAGTGTACACCTATTGGTTGTCACAAGCTACCTATGTGCTAGTTTAAAAAAATAAGTTTATGCACTTTTCGAACAAAAAAAACTTACTGATTAAAATGTTAAAAATATAGATATAATAACCCATATTATTTTATGCACTTATACATGGAATTTGAGAGGAACAACACAACTAAAGTGACTATAAAACAATTTATTTATTTTAGTGCATTGAACTAATGGAATGGGGAACAAATTATAGACTAGTATTTATATCCAATGTGCACAAAGTATTGGACTTATATAAAACATGTGGTTGTTGAAACCAAATGGAATACCATAATAAAGATACACCCAAATACTTTATTTACTCAAATAAACATATAAAATGGGTTCTACACATGCACATTAATAAATAACAAAAGTTGTGAAACTTTATATGATCCTACTTAATAATCCAACAATAAACCTATGTATTCATTTATATATCTTAAGAATATATTACAAAAAGTTTTAGAATACCATTACAACCTATATGACCAACTACTAAAACGCATCAAGAAAATACATAAAAAATATTCCTAGAGACACTCAAGAAATGTTGGATCTACTAGTTACACTTGTTCTTCAAAGTTAGATTGTTCCTATTACATATTCCAGAAAAACCCACATCAATATAGTCTCAAAATTACAGTACATAAAACAAGAAAAAATGAAAACCTTGAGCTTCCTACAATATCTTCTTCTTGGCAACTTTGCAAATACCCACTTCTCTATTTTTCCATCCCTTTAAATGTCATCAGTTTTTGTCTTTTATTCTCCCGAGAGATATGCCAAGATTTGTAATAATTATGTAGAACTAAAAAATGATGTGTTGCAATTGATGCCAATGCCAATCAAACATCATTTTTCATAATGCCTTGCAAATTGCACTATAAATCTACCTTGATGTATTGGGAAAATATTTAGATAACGTTCTTCCTCAATTTATGTGTGTTTTCTTCACTAATTTTCCCACTAATTATGCAATGCAAGTCAAGAAAGAGTTTGTGAAGTATGTTGGAATAGTCATAAAGCTTCACCTACTATATTAAAAATATTATAAAAAAATTCCATTTTTTCTATCATTGGAAATATGTGAATCCATGCCCATTCTAGAAAATAATTACTTTTTGGTGGGAAAATCTGATTTGGAAGTTCACCACACAAAATTAGGTCATTAGTGGCATTTTAGATGCCTAGTATGGTAGGTGATTTTGAATACTAAAAATCATGAGAGTTTTAGAATTTGAGGCTTAGGGATATCTTATGCTTTATTCCTTTGGTTTGGGAATTGGGGTTGCAAGTGATGAGTGTTAGGGTTAGAAGTCAAATTTCTATCAGTTAAATGCAAATTTAATCAATAAAACAAACAAAAAATTATAGCGGCAATAAGAGAACACAAATATTTAATGTGGTTCACCCAAAACCAGGCTACATCCACCAATAGTACAGGGTCCAATATATATTAAACTTCAAGTAAATAACCTTTACAAAGCTTGCAGTAACCACTGCAACCTGCAACAATGTTTTCCTCCATGTTTTAACACTATTTTTACACAACCTTTGTTGTGTGTACCAATGACTCTTCCTGCGTTTTTCCAGCCATAGAACTATAATTTTTTGTTGATGCTTTTCATGACCTGCTACCCTCAAAACTCACCACTGAGTGTTTGTATATATTCCCACACATGTCCCATTAATTACAAATGAAGCATGGCCATTTGTTGTGCCTCATGCACCCAATAACACTCTCCTTTTGGGCAATTCCATTTAATATTTTCAACCATCTTATAACTTTATATTAAAAAATTGTAACTATACATTTCCAACATTTAATATTGGTTTGTAACCGTCCTTTTAGATACAAGTGCAACATAAATATTTAATAAGTGCAATTGATTATTTAATGAAAAAAACATAAATATTTTGCATCCGAGTCTGATTGGTCTCCACAACACAACAATCTCCCACTCGAAGACTAATTAGACTCCACTCCATTCCATAGCCCACTTGGAGATTGATCATAATACCATTACCCCTACAACTCCCATTGGAAATCAACACCTTTGACCTTGCTATTCTGTTTTACTTAAATTCAACCTTGAAGGCCAACTAAAGCTGAAGAGGAGCTCGACTTCTCCCTTGTCACTGCCTTTGTAAACATATCCGCTGGATTGTCATCCATATGAATCTTTTTCAGTCTTACTTGTCCATCCTCCAACATTGATCGAATAAAATGATATCTCAGTTGCATGTGTTTGATTTTCAAGTGCAAAGCATAATTATTTGCAAGATGTATAACACTCTGACTATTTGTAAATAAGTAACCTTTAGGATTTTGTTTGCCCAACTCTTCCATGAAAAGTTGCAGCCATATCGTCTCTTTTCTTGCCTCTATTGCAACTACATACTCTACCTTCGTGGTGGATAATGAAACCACCTTTTTCAACCAAGAAATCCAACTCAGTGCTATCCCACCAACTATAAATGCATAACCTATATTACTCCACCTAGTATCTATATCCCCTACCAAATCCGAGTCAACATGCCTTTTAAATCAAGATTATAGCCCTCAAAACATAAAAAATTATTTGATGTACCTCTCAAATACTTGAGAACCCATTTTACTATATTCCAATGCTCCATTTTAGGATTACTCATATACTTGCTAACAACTCCTATGACATGTGTAATATCCGATCTTGTACATACTATGACGTACACTAAATTGCATACAACTAAAGCATATGGTACCTTGGAAATTTTTTCTTTTTCCTCTTGTGTCTTTGGACACATATCCTTAATTTGAAATGACTAGGCAAAGATGTGCTAACGACATTTGTATTTTCCATATGAAATCTCTGCAACACCTTATCAATATAATCAACCTGAGATAGAGACAATTTTATGTTTTTCCTATCTATAGTAATCTTCATACCAAGGATTTGTTTTGCTACCCCCAAATCCTTCATAGCAAACAAATTTGCTAACTGTTGTTTTAACTCCCTTATGTGATCCATGTTAAACCCCACTACAAGCATATCATCAACATATAAACATAAAACAATATAGCTATCATCATATAACCTCTTAAAATAAACACAATGGTCTGAATTACATCGGTTGTAGCCTTGATTAGCCATAGAACTATCAAATTTAAGATACCATTGCCGAGGTGCTTGCTTCAATCCATATAAATTTTTCTTCAATCTGCACACCAATTTCTCCTTATCTTTGACGTAAAATCCTTGTAGTTGTTCCATATATATTTCCTCTTCCAAATCACCATGGAGAAAGGTGGTTTTAACATCAAGTTGTTCTAAATGCAAATCTTTAGCAATTGCAATACTTAACATAGTATGAATAGAAGTCATTTTAACAACCAGAGAAAAAATCTCATCAAAGTCTATGCCTTTTTTTGTGTAATTCTTTTTAGAACTAACCTAGTTTTAAATATTTTCTTACCTTCATTTTCCTCTTTTAGCCAAACTTGCATAGTTCCCAAGTCTAAAATTTCAGCAAGGAGTCCATTTCTTCTTCCATTCCATTCTCCCATTGAACCTTGGTATCCACTTGCATAACTTTATCATAAAATTTTGGTGTACCAACATTAGTCAATAAAATAGAATACAAAAAGGGAGATTTTTTTTTGGAAGTCTACTTATCCTTGATGATCATCTAACATTCATTGGAGTTTATGGTATTTTTTTTTTTTTTGTTGTTGTTGTGGAGCATGAGGAACCACTAGAACATTATTGTTGAGAGTATCATCCAACACTGCATAATCATTTTCTTTCTTCTCATGCTGTTGTGACTGATCTTTGTATAACATCTCATTGAATATGACATCCCTACTTACAATTTTCTGATTTTCAAAATCCCAAAACCTATAACCAAATTCATCAATGCCATATCCAATAAATATATATTTCTTTGACTTAGCATCAAACTCAGTTCTATTTTTCAAAATCTACATGTGCAAATGCTTCACAACTAAAGGTCTTGAGAAAAGAGTAATTCACCTTCTTACCTGTCCATACTTCCTCTGGAATACCACATCCCAAAGGATTAGAAGGACCTCTACCGATTAAATAAACATTGGTATTAACAACCTTTACCCACATGTTTAAAGGCAACCCAACATGCAATCTCATACTCCTTGCACACTCCATTATTGTCCTATTCATGCGCTCAACCACTCCATTTTCTTGTGGAGTCCTTGGAACCATTTTTTTCCTATGGATACCATTAGAGGAACAATAATCTTCAAACTCTTTGCTGTAATACTCACCACCATTATCAGATCTGAAACATTTCAACTTTTTACCCATCTCATTCTCAACCAAACTTCTCCATTTTTTAAAATTTTCAAAAACATCAGATTTCTACCTTAGGATATAAATTCATACCTTCCTAGTTGCATCATCTATATGAATGTAACATGTAGGCACGCAAAAATGGTCTGAGCATCACATTAATTAAATACTAGCTATTTGATTAATTCCTCTACTGTTATAAATAAATTGTGAAATTTATTTATATGGTTCATGGTCTATTTACTCTTTTCACAATCCACCTTCTTTCTAAAATTAATTGAAAGGACGAATTAATCAATTTGTTACTTAATTAATTTTCCCCTCTTCCTTTTAAATTTGAATTTAGAACATTCTTCCAAAATTAGTTAAGATGCACAAAGAATTTACTTGTTATTTTTACTAATTTACCTCTCTCCTATTAAATTGAATTTTCAAATCCAATTTAAGCACATTTCTACAACTTTCTTCTAGCCTCCTCCAACTCACCTGCCACCTCATTGTGTATCTCATAAATGGATTTTTATAAATTGAAAATGTGGAATATCCTCAACAAATTTGTAACCAATTTTGAACAATCTGAGACACATGGCTTCTCTCGCTCTTTGATTCCTTCCTACACTTGGCAAGTTATCTTGTGGGAGGGAACCATCTCCCTGATTCCCTCTAACCTCCTGATGCTCTATCGTTGATGCCGCAGGATCACAATCCAGACTGTCCGTTGTTGCCACATCACCTTGAGGCTTGAAAAATCTATAAATGGAGCCTTGGCTACAACATTTCATAATGAAGAGGAAGATTAGGCAAGTTTATGCTACTAAGTGTAATTTGTGAGAGAATTGGAGAGTATTTAGCTTAGTTGGCATCTTTAGTGCATTTTTAATATCATAATGGCATTTTCAATTTGGTAGTTTAATTCCTTTCATCCCCCATTTAGCATTTGTATTTCATCTTCATCATCATCTCAGTACCTAGATTTAGCATCATTTTTGTCCTATAATCATATAGCTTTACGCGTCAAGTTATTGAAGAATCCAAAAATATAGGCATGTACATTCATGTTAAGCATTTCGTTTCTTGAGTTGTCAATATTTGCAGGTTATTGTACAAACATAATAAGATTTGAGAGCATAACTTTCAGGATTCCTTGGGATTAGAGAGCCATGGGATGAGTTAGAAGGATAGGCTGTAGTTTCATTTATTGTTGCTTTTGATTTCCTTTTAAGTAATGCATTCCATGAAGGTGTGTTGTCATAACAATGCAGGATACATATTTTCCATACACACATAACATAATACCAAGAGCCATCAAGAGATGATGCCTGAGTTGGTCCTCATACATCCATATGCGCAAGCTTTGACTTCTCATCTTTTGTTTTTCTTCCCATCCTTGAGAAAACTAACCCTCTTTTGTTTGCCATACACACAACTTTCATAGAAATCCATATTAACACATTTTAGAATTGGTATAACTTTCTTTGAATGAAGCTCTTTCATACCTTTTTCACTCATGTGCCCAAGTCTATTATGCCATAGTGTTGTTTCACCTGCATCAACCTTTCATCCCCCATTTAGCATTTGTATTTCATCTTCATCATCATCTCAGTACCTAGATTTAGCATCATTTTTGTCCTATAATCATATAGCTTTACGCGTCAAGTTATTGAAGAATCCAAAAATATAGGCATGTACATTCATGTTAAGCATTTCGTTTCTTGAGTTGTCAATATTTGCAGGTTATTGTACAAACATAATAAGATTTGAGAGCATAACTTTCAGGATTCCTTGGGATTAGAGAGCCATGGGATGAGTTAGAAGGATAGGCTGTAGTTTCATTTATTGTTGCTTTTGATTTCCTTTTAAGTAATGCATTCCATGAAGGTGTGTTGTCATAACAATGCAGGATACATATTTTCCATACACACATAACATAATACCAAGAGCCATCAAGAGATGATGCCTGAGTTGGTCCTCATACATCCATATGCGCAAGCTTTGACTTCTCATCTTTTGTTTTTCTTCCCATCCTTGAGAAAACTAACCCTCTTTTGTTTGCCATACACACAACTTTCATAGAAATCCATATTAACACATTTTAGAATTGGTATAACTTTCTTTGAATGAAGCTCTTTCATACCTTTTTCACTCATGTGCCCAAGTCTATTATGCCATAGTGTTGTTTCACCTGCATCAACTGCTATTTTTTTCCTATTGACCTGTAACAACTATTCCTAAAACTATTATAGAACCCACAACAACCGCTGTAGCTATTTTTCCAACAACTTCCCTGTTTAATTTTTATCTACAATAAATAAAGTAGAAGGAATAGTATGACCTATACAAAGATATAAGGTGCCTACTTTCACACATTTTTCTACCACTAAGGCACCTTTTGTAACCTTCCAATTTTTATCACTAAATGTAACAACACAACCTTCATCATCTAGTTGCCCTACTAAAATCGAACTTTTACTTAACCTTGGAACATGCCTTACCTCTTGTATTAGCCAATGATTCCCATTCTATAGCTTAATCTTGATTCTTCCCTTTCCAACAATTTGACAAGGTTCATTATCTCCCAAATAAACCAACCCAAAATCCCCTTGGACATAATCAAGAAAATAACTGCTATGGGGCATAGGATGAAATGAAGCCCCCAAATCTAATAGCTAAGAATCATCAACATTATCAAGGGAAAGAATCAAAACATCCTCATCAGATTTATTACTTACCACATTTGCCTCTTTATTACCTTCCTTTTTGTCTCCTTATTTTTCTGAGATCAACAATCTTTCTTTAAATGACCCGAATTACCACAGTACCAACAATCTCTTTTGTCTCTAGATTGAAACCTCTTGTCCTTTGATTTTCCTCATGACTTATCATGACCTCCAAAATTATTTCCTTTCCTTTGTTTTGCTCCTACGTTTTCCATTCAAAACATTGCCTAATGTGGATGAACCACCCGAGATTTTCCTATGAATTTTCTCACTCAAAATAACACCAACAACATCATCAAATTTCAGTGTATTTGAACTAGAAACAAAATTACTAACCGCCATTACCAAGCTATTCCAACTTTCAGGAAAAGAACACAGAATCAAAAGAGCCCTAACTTCTTCATCAAAGTTTACATTTATAGAAGTTAGTTGACCGGTAACTGTATTAAACTCATTTAAATAATCAACAAATGACGCACCTTCTACCATTTTCATATTAAATAAACATTTCATAAGAAATACCTTATTCAAAGTTGAAGGATTTTCACATAGCTTTGCTAGGGTCTGCATCAAATTTGTCGTTGTCTTTGTTTTTGAAATATTAAATGCCACCAATTGTGCTAGGCATAAACAAATACTACCAAGTGCTTTTTTGTCCAAAATATCCCAATCCTCATCAGACATTGCTGATGGTTTCTTGGCTTTCCCTTCCAATGGCTGCCATAAATAATTTTGATAGAGATAGTCCTCCATCTACATCTCCCATAACTAGTAGTTCTACCCATTAAATTTTTCTACCTTCAGCTTACCCTCGTTTGCCATAATTCCCACTCAATTGTGAGACTCCCACTAAGCCATGAGATTTCCTATAGAGGATAACTAAACACAAACCCACTTTGATACCAATTGTTAGGATTAGACAGAAAATTTCTATTAGTTAAATGCAAATTTGATTAATAAAATAAAGAAATAGAACACACATAAAATTATAGCAATAATAAGACAACATAAAGATATAATGTGGTTCACCCAAAACTAGGCTACATCCACCAACACAGGGTCCAATATATATTAAAATTCCAGTAAATAACCTTTACAAAGATTGCATCAACCAGTGCAACCCACAACAACGTTTTTCTCCATGTTTTACCACTGTTGTTTTTACATAGCCTTTGTTGTGTTTACCCACAACTCTTCCTACGTTTTTTCAACCTCAAAACTATAAATTTCTTCTAACATTCTTCACAACCTGTCGCCCTCAGAACTCATCATCGAGTGTTTGTATATATTCCCACACATGTCCCATTAATTACAAATGAAGAGTAGCCATTGGTTGTGCCTTATGCACCGAATAAAACTCTCCTTTTGGGCGGTTACATTTGATAGTTTCAACCATCTTATAACTTTATATTAAAATATTGCAAATATACATTTTCAACATTTAATATTTGTTTGTAACCTTCTTTTTAGATACAAGTGCAAAAAATTATTTAATGAAAATAATATGGAGATTTTGCGTCTGAGTCTAATTGGTCTCCATAACACAACAATCTCCCACTTGGAGACATATTAGACTCCACTCCATTCCATCTCCCACTTGGAGACTGATCATAACATTGCTACCCCTACAACTCCCACTAGAAATCAACACCTTGGACCTTGCTATTTTGTTTTACTTAAATTCAACTTTGAAGGCCAACCAAAGTTGAAGAGGATCTTAGCTTCTCCCTTGTCATTGCTTTCATAAACATATCTATTGGATTGTCATCCATATGAATCTTTTCCAGCCTTACCTGTCCATTCTCCAACACCGATAGAATAAAATGATATCTCATCTGTATGTGTTTGGTTTTCGAGTGCAAAGCATAATTCTTTGCAATATGTATAGCACTTTGATTGTCCATAAATAAGTAAATTTTAGCCTGTTGTTTTCCCAATTCTTCCATGAAAATTTGTAGCCATATCATATTTTTTCTTGCCTTTATTGTAGCTACATACTCTACCTCCTTGGTGGATAAAGCAACCACCTTTTGTAATCGAAAAATCCAACTCATTGCTATCCCACCAATTGTAAATACATAACCTGTAGTACTCCACCTAGTATCTATATCCTCTTCCAAATCCGAATCAATATAACCTTTTAAATCAATATTAGAGCCCCCAAAATATAAACACTTATTTGATGTACCTCTCAAATACTTGAGAATCTATTTTACTGTATTTCAATGCTCCATTTTGGGATTACTCATATATCTACTAAGAACTCCTACGACATCTGCAATATCCGATCTCGTGCATACCATGGCGTACATTAAACTACCTACAACTAAAGAATATGGTACCTTGGACATTTTGTCTTTCCCCTCTTGTGTCTTTGGACACATATCCTTAGTCAATTTGAAATGACTAGGAAAAGATATGCTAACAAAATTTGCATTTTCCATATGAAATCTTTGCAACACCTTATCAATAAAATCAACCTAGGATAAAAACGATTTTTTGTTTTTCCTATCTTTAGTAATCTTCATACCAAGGATTTATTTTTCTACCCCCAAATCCTTCATAGCAAATGAATTTTCTAACTATTATTTTAACTCCCCTACATGATCCATGTTAGACCCCACTACAAGCATATCATCAACATATAAACATAAAATTATGTAGCTATCATCATCTAACCTCTTAAAATAAACAAAATGGTCAAAATTACACTGACTAGCTCTAGCCTTGATTAGCCATAAATATCAAATTTAAGATACCAATGCCGAGGTGCTTGCTTTAAGCCATATAAAATTTTCTTCAATTTGCACATCAATTTGTCTTTACCTTTGACCTCAAATCCTTGTGGTTGTTCCATATATATTTCCTCTTCCAAATCACCATGGAGAAAGGTTGTTTTAACATCAAGTTGTTCTAAATGCAAATCTTCAGCAACCACAATACTTAGCACAATATGAATAGAAGTCATTTTAACAATCAAAGAAAGAAAACATCAAAGTCTATGCCTTTTTTCTATAAAATCCTTTTACAACTAGCTTGACTTTAAATCCTTTCTTACCTCCATCTTCCTCTTTCAGCCAAACTTGCATAATTCTCAAGTCTGAAATTTCATAAAGGAGTCCATTTATTCTTCCATTCCATGCTCCCACTGAACCTTGGTATCCACTTGCATAAATTCATCATAACATTTTGGTTCACCAACATTAATCAATAAAATAGAATACAAACATGGAGATTTTTTTTTTTGGAGATCTACTTATCCTTGATGATTGTCTAACATCCATTGGAGTTTTTGTTGTTGTTTTGGAGCATGAGGAACCAATGAAACATTGCTGTTTAGAGTATCATCCAACACTACATAATCATTTTTTTCTTCTCATGTTGCTGCAACTAATCTTTGTACAACATATACTCATTGAATATGACATCCTTGCTTCTTACAATTTTCTGGTTTTCAAAATCTCAAAGTCTATAACCAAATTCATCAATGCTATATCCAACAAATATACATTTTTTTGACTTAGCATCAAGTTTGGTTCTATTTTTTAGAATCTACATGTGCAAATGCTTCACAACCAAAGGTCTTGAGAAAATAATAACTCACCTTCTTACTTGTCCATGCTTCCTCTGGAATACCACAACCTAAAGGATTAGAAGGAATTATATTGATTAAATAAACATCAATATTAACAACCTCTACCCACATGTTTAAAGGCATCCCAACATGCAATTTCATACTCCTTGCACACTCCATTATTGTCCTATTCATGCACTTAACCACTCCATTTTCTTGTGGAGTCCTTGGAACCATTTTCTACCTACAAATACTATTAAAGGAACAATAATCTTCAAAATCTTTGCTGTAATACTCACCACCATTATCATATCTGAGACATTTCAACTTTTTACCCGTCTCATTCTTAATCAAGCTTCTCCATTTTTTTAAAGTTTCAAAAACATTAGATTTCTGTCTTAGGAAATAAATCCATACCTTCTTGGTTGCATCATCTATGAATGTAACATAATATCGAGAGACATTGAGAGAAGATACTTGAGTTGGTCCCCATACATCCATATGCACAAGCTCTAACTTCACATCTTTCTTTTGCTTCCTATCCTTAGGAAAACTAACCCTCTTTTATTTTCCATACACACAACTTTCATAGAAATCCATATTAACACATTTTAGACTTGGTAAAATTTTCTTTGAATGAAGCACTTTCATACCTTTTTCACTCATATGCCCAAGTCTATTATGCCACAGAGTTGTTTCACCCATAGCAACTACTTGATTTTTTGCCTGCTGACTTGCAACAACTGTTATCGAACCCACAACAACTACTATAATTGTTTTTCCAACAACTTACCTGTTTGATTTTTATTTGTAATAGCTAAAGTAGAAGGAATAGTATGACCTGTACAAAGATATAAGGTGCTTACTTTCACACCTTTTGCTATCACTAAGGCACCTTTTGTAACCTTCCAATTTTTATCATTAAATGTAACAACACAACCTTCATCATCTAATTGCCCTGTTAAAATTAAATTTCTACTTAACCTTGGAACATGTATTACCTCTTGTAGTATCCAATGATTCTTATTTTGCAACTTAATCTTGATTCTTCCCTTTCCAAAAATTTGACAAGATTTGTTATCTCCCAAATAAACCAACCCAAAATCCCCTTGGACATAATCAAGAAAATAACTTCTATGGGGCATAACATGAAATGAAGCCCCTGAATCTAACACCCAAGAATCATCACCATTATCAAGGGAAAGAATCAAAGCATCCTCATCAGATTTATTACTTACCATATTTGCCTCTTCATTGCCTTCCTTTTTGTATCCTTCTTTAGTTTTTTGAGACCAACAATCTTTCTTTAAAAGACCTGACTTACCATAGTACCGACAATCCCTCTTGTCTCACTACACGGAGGCGGCTGCAGTCTATCATGGACTCAAATTGGCTGAAAGAAAAGGGTATAGGAAGGTCTGGGTGGAAAGTGACTCTCTGAATATTATAAACAATTTGAAGAATGCCTCACCTCCGTCTTGAGCTATTGAGGCCTTGGTCAGGGACTCTATTGAAATTATCAAATCCTTGGATAATGTTTATATCTCTCATATATTGAGAGAGGGAAATATGTTAGCTGATTTTTTTGCTAACTTTGCTGTTAGAGAAAAAAAAAGGCGTGGGATTTAAATGATCCCATCCCTTTTGAAGCAACAACTATTATTAATAATGAATGCTAATCTTAGTTTTCTTTGAGGGGTGCATGTCCTTAATCACATGGCCGAATGTTTTGAATGAGGATGTTAAAGCTATGAGTATGGGGGATGGATTTCACAAGGACTGGAGTTATAATTCATTATTGCATATCCGTCCTTTGGCTAGCTTCGCAAGGATTCTAGGTGATATTTTCCTTAGTTTTTGGAGTCTTCTGCTGATTATTCTCGCTTTGGGTGGTGTTTGTCTCAGTCTCATTAGGTTTCGGCTGTGTGCTTCACTTCTGTTTGTGATGGGTGGGGACAAAAATAATCTCAAGCCTAAGTCCTATGTTTCTACTAAGTAGAGGAAGGAGGTGTGGGAGATTTTAGAGAAGGGTGGCTTAATTGTGTATATGGAGAAATTACATGGCTACAATCCTCAGGTCACAGATTTGGTTGCTCAAGGGTGGAATGAGAGAACCCTGCATTTGGGTAGTAGGGAAGTTGTGGTTGATGAAGAATTCATAGCCCAAATTACTGGTTTGGCTATGCAAGGTATGAAGGTGTTTAGAGACAAGAAAGAATCACATGATGCAATGTCTATTTTCTTCAAAGGGAATGAGGCTGCTATTTAGAAAAAGGTGAAGAGTGGTGGTTATCAGAGGAGCTCTTTGAAAGTGCTATGGCATGATGTGGCAGAAGAGATTATGAGGTATGTCACCTTGGAAGGAAGGTATACGATGATTAACACTTACTATTTCCTTTTGCTGAACCATTTTCAACATAAGAAATGGGTTTCCTTTCCTTACTATCTGTTGATGTTGCTTGACATGGGGATTAAGGAACATATGAAAAATCCCAAGAACCTTGTATTGCATGTGGGATTAATTCTCCCAATTTATGAACATGTCAAAGTGCATGAGGTGCATAAAACTCTTGTGTCTCTGAAGGGAAATATTGCTAAACCCCGGGAGGGTTATGAGACGAATTCAGGAGAGGAAAGGGTTAGTAAAAAATCTAAGAAGAGGAGGCTTATTTTGAACAAAGAGTCTGAGTCTGACAGGGATGATGATGCTAACTATGTTCTAGATTCCTATGCCTCTTTTGAGGAGGGCCCCTCTTCCCTTGTTTCGGGTAAAATTGGGAATAGGAAGCTGAATGATAAAGAGGGTTATATTAATTGTAGTGATGATGTGGTTGCAAATGATCATCCTAAGGGGGTTAAGGACAATAATGAACTTTATGAGGGAAGCTTCCTCTCCTCCCCCATTGTCTAGACAAGTGTAGGAGACTAAGGAGGGGAGCCGAAAGAGAAGGGTGTTGAGAAATGATAGAAAAATCTTGGAGAAGGTTTTCCCTCTCTCCTTGGCTAGAGGTATCTATGGTGAGGCCTCTCTAAGTGTTGATATTGGGATGAAGCAGGGGAAGGAAAGGGCTGTGGGTGGTGGACATGCTGTGGGAACTAGCAAAGCAAATGGGGATAGGATGTTGAAAAGGAAGACTATTGCAGATGAAATTGCTTGCTCCATTCGAAAGATGAAGTCTCATGTCTCCGCTGGAAAAGGTAAGGATATGTCTACTGATAAGGTTCATGTTAGTTCTTTTGATGAGGATGTTGCTATAGGGAAATAGGCTGAAAATTTTGATAGGGAGGAGTTGTTTGATGTGTTGGGCTCGGCCCATGAGAGTGCTAATGTGCAGTTTAAAATTTTTAAGTGGTTCTTTCATGAGATTAATAGGATTAATGTTAGAATTAGATGTGTTGCTAGTAAGGCTAAGGACCCTGCTATCCAAAGAAAAATTGATAATCTGATGGAGTCTCTTAATGTCATGGCTAATACTGTGGTAGAGGAAACCATCAATTTGAAACAAAATTTGGAAGATAGAATCTTATCCCTTGAGGATAAATTTGATAAAATGTGGAAAGTTGTGATGAAGAGTGGGGATGCCTCTAAGGTTTTGGGTATTTCAGATTTTGCCAAAGTGATCTCCCTTGTGATTATTGTGAAGAAGAGAAAAGAGACTATGTTTGCTAATGATACTACTTCTGGGGGTAAGTTGCTTGATGTGGGTTGTGCTGGTGAGAAGGATGTTGTTATTGGTAGTGTTTTGAGTGATGAGGTTCAAACTGGTGGGTCGGGGGTCAGAACTAGAAACATAATGAAAGCTCAGGTCGGGGCCTCTGGTATAGAGGTGTCTAATACTATAGATAACACACATAAGATGGTTGCTATTGATATGGAAGCTATAGAGATTCTGAACAATATGTAGTGCTATTGGCTGGCTTCCTTCTTTTTGGCTACTTTTGGCTGTTGGTTCACTGTCATTGGGCTGATGGCTGCGTATTGATGTTTTCTTTTTCTATCAACTGCTTTATTTTGGAAAAGGTTTCGGGCCCCTTCAAAACCTATTTTTTACCTCTAATCAAAACAATCCCTCTTGTCTTTGGATTGGGACCTCTTGTCCTTTGATTTTCCTCGTGACTTACCATGACCTCCAAAATTCTTTCCTCTCTCCTTTGGTTTTCCCTTGCTTTTTGCATTCAAAACACTATCTGATGTGGATGAACCACCTAAAATTTTCCTTCAAAATTCCTCACTCAAAATAACACCAACAACATCATAAAATTTTAGTGTATTTGAACTAGAAACAAAATAAGTAACCGCCATTACCAAGCTATTCTAACTTTCAAGAAAAGAACACATAATCAAAAGAGCCCTAACTTCTTCATCACAGTTTACATTTACAAAAGTTAATTTATTTGTAATTGTATTAAACTCATTTAAATGACCAACAATTGACCCACCTTCTACCATTTTCATATTAAGTAAATGCTTCATAAGAAATACCTTATTCAAAGCGGAAGGATTTTCATATAACTTTTCCAAAGTCTACATCAAATTTGTCACTGTATTTTTTATTGAAATATTAAATGTCGTCAATTATGCTTGACATTTATGAATACTTCCAAGTGCTTTTCTGTCCAAAATATCTCAATCCTCATCAAAAATTGTTGATGGTTTGTTGGCTTTCCCTTCCAATGGTCATCGCAAATCCTTCTAATAGCGATAGTCCTCAATCTGCATCTTCTATAACCAATAATTTTTCCCATTAAATTTTTCTACCTTCAACTTACCCTCATTTGCTATAACTCCCACTTATTCATGAGGCTCCCACTTAGCTGTGAGATCTTCCTGTAGAGGATAACTGAACACAAACCTACTCTGATACCAATTTTTAGGGTTAGAAGGTAGATTTCTATCAGTTAAATGCAATTTCGATGAATAAAACAGAGAAATAGAACACAAAAAAATTTATAGTAGTAATAAGACAACACAAATATTTAACGTGGTTCACCCAAAACTGGGCTACATCAACCAACATATGGTCCAATACATATTAAAATTTCAATAAATAACCTTTACAAATCTTGCATCAACCACTACAACCCGCAACAAAAATTTTCTCCATGTTTTACTATTGATGTTTTTACATAACCTTTGTTACATGTTCCCATGGCTCTTCTTGCATTTTTCCAACCATAGAACTATAAATTTTTGCTAATGTTTTTCATGAACTGTTTCCCTTAAAACTCATCACCAAGTGTTTGTATATATTCCCACACATGTCTCATTAATTAAAAATGAAGAGTGGCCATTGGTTGTGCCTCATACACCCAATAACACTCTCCTTTTGGGTGGTTACATTTAATATATTCAACTATCTTATAGCTTTATATTCAAATATTGTAGCTATACATTTCCAACACTTAATATTTGTTTGTAATCGTCCTTTTAGATACAAGTGCAACATAAATATTTAATAAGTGCAACAAATTATTTAATGAAAATAATATGAAGATTTTGCATCTGAGTCTGATTGGTCTCCATAACACAACAATGAAGAACTCATTAAGGTATGTGGAATGAGAGAAGTTTAAAAAAAAACCCCAAAAGGTAAGATAATACCAAAATGTCAAGGATTGAGAGTCAATAATATCTTATGACAAGTACCTATGAGAGGGAAGGTCAAAAATTTTACTATGAAGGAACAATTAGAAAAAAAAATAGAAGTCAAGGGGGTCAGAGTTTGGGGAGAAAGTATGAAAAGAAGGAAAATTTTGAAAAATATACTTAGGAAACTTTCAAAGGGCACAAATTCAAGATGTTAGGGATGACATGGAAATGGTAGTCAATTAAATGGAACAAATTAGACTTTGATATAAAACTTTGAAAAAACATTGAGTTGGGAGTCATAAATTAGGGGAGATCCATATAAGGTACCTAGGTAAGGGATGGTCTGAAACTCTGGTCTAAAAGAGAGACAAATTTCTAACTACAAAGGGATGATAGGTCAAGGGTGAGGGGAAAAGGTATACTAGGAAGGAGAAGTTTGATGAGCCAATAACAATAGAGGGGAAGGGTAGGTATGAGTGGAGTGGCATATCGAGATGGAAAACCTTGAAAGTTCAAAACTCTAACAACTTGCATAGATTTAAGAAATGACCCAAATAGACACAACACATACTTTTTTGATTTTTTTTGTAACCTTGGACACATGATAAGTAAAAAGGGAGTTAAATGATGTAGAATTTATGAAATTATGACTAAATGGAAACCCACATATACTATCTTAGATCGATTATAAAAGGTGGGTTAACATAAGGCAATATTCACAATACATGAGCAAATAAAGAAAATAAAGTTGGAAAAATGGAGCGTAAAAAATGAGTTTACAAGTGATGAAGGTGGTTAGTTTTACACATGTGAGTATGTTGGTGTATGTGAGAAAATAGAATATTAGACTCGTTCCAATGATGATGAGCTTCTTCAATGCGACTTCATCAATGCTTTTATCGAGTAAAAAATAACATCTCATGAATTTTATCACCTTAAGGAAATTATACAATAGTGATATAAGACCTATATATTTTTCAAGGATGAAATTAAATCCTATTATAGAGGATATTTTTATACAAATGCAAAGTGTCTATCAAACAAGAAATAGGTGGTTTGATGATAGAAATGATGCCAATGTTGTGTTAGAGTAATCATGCATTAGCTAATAATTAGTTAATCACTAATTGATTATTAGGCTAATTCATTTCATGCACTTAAGCTAAACTTAGGAGTTCTTTTTTTATGTTAACTTAAGTGAGGTATTATTAGATCATTTTGTCTCATCACATAGGATTTTGACACTTGTCATGATCTAATCCCTTTATCATTTAGGGTTTCTCCTATAAAGCACTCACCCTCATTGTATTATCTCAAGAAGACCTCAATGAAGATTCTTGAGGTTCATTCTATAAGTATTTTCTTGTTGAGGACAATTAAATCATTATTTGTAACTCTCTTTGTGTGGAAGGTGTTTTTGTTCATTATTTGATCTTGTGTTTCATGTTTATTCATAATTTTAACATGGTATCAAAGCATGGATTTAGCAAACCCTTCTTGATTTTTGAGTTTTTTTCAACTAGGGTTATAGGAGCAAATTTGAAATCTTCATTGTTTTTTTTGCAAAATAAGCAAAATTGAGATAATTGGCATAACGTTTTGCTTATTTATCGAATAAGGAAAACAATATATTGAGGAAACTTCAATCTAAGAACTATCCAATGGTGTTAGTTTTTATTAGATTCTTCTACTAGTACATTATATAGCCTGTCAAGTCAAAGGTGTTGTTTTCTTTCTCAAGCTCACAAATTTTGACCTGTTTCTCCATTTTTTCATGATTTTAGTGGTGTTGGGATGGTATTTCAGAGCTCTTCACAACCATCTATGCAATTTTTCTAGATTTTTCTTTAGGTACATTTTAATTTTATTTATGTTTTCACATTCTAGTGAATTAATTGGATGTTTTAGGTTCTAGAATCTTGTTTTTTGTATGGGATGACTTATTTTAGGCTATTCTACATGTGTTTATAGTAGTTTTTCCTATTTGGGTATTGTAGATATATTTTTCGCGCAACTTATTTTTTGTAGATGCCACTGAGATAAAGTGCTATTCTAGCATATACCTATTAGGGATTTCACATATCATGTTGTGTCTTTTGTACTCACACTATGATATAAATGTCATGGGTGAGTTATGAGTGCCTTTGTTTTTCTATCACGCCTTTGTCAAGTGACTATTCCTTTTATGAAAACATCAAATTCTAGTGATTATTGTCTCATGCGTGTGTGCCCTAGTTTGTAGACACTTTTATTTTTCAATACTCTTTTGTACACATTCAAATGCTATTTTTTCTCCTACATACACTTCTTGATTACACATAGTTTCATTAGAACTATCTTGGCTCTCCCTTTTTGTATTATGGGGGGTTTCTATTATTGGTGCTAATTCTTCCTTGGTTTCACGTCAAAGCAATCTATGTATCTAGTTCTTATTCCTATATACTAGGTAGATACAATAGTTGGTTACCCATGCATTTCAGTGATATGGAGCATTTACCATATGGAAATTCTTGGATTCCTATTTCTAGAGGAGAGCTTCTATTTTCACTTGATTAGTATTCTTCAAACTATTGGTAGCTATGCCATTTATGTCTTTGACTTCTAGATGTTTTCCATTTGATTCGAGTAGTATCATAGGGGCACTCATGCAAATTTTTATCTTCTTGATTTGGATCATCATCTATTTTAGAGGAGGTTCTTTATTTCAACACTATAACAATCATCATTCAACAGTTGTCTATAGATTCTTCATGCTTCAGTGATGTTCTTCATGTTCCTATTCTTTTTGGAACACTAATTTAGAGGCTTTTTTCAGTCCTTCATTCACCTTTCTCTCATTTGGAGAGGAGTTTTTCCCATGAAGTTTTCTCCCTTTTTCTCTAGTTGTGAGAGATTAGATTGTTTATACATGGGTACCTCATCATGCCTTGTTTGTTGGGACCCATCATTCATTCTTTTATTTTTACGCATTAGATTTTTAGGATTTTTAGGTACTCCCTAAGTTCACCTTAAGGGGGGATGCTAGAGTAATCATGCATTAGATAATAATTAATTATTATTTAATTGGTTTTTAGACTAATTCATTTCATGAACTTAAGCTAAACCTAGTTCTTTTTTATGTTAACTAAAGTGAGTTATTATTAGATTATTTTGTCTCATCACATAGGATGTTGACACTTGTCATGATCAAATCCATTTATCATTTAGGGTTACTCCTATAAACAACTCGCCCTCATTGTATTATCTCAAGATCTCCATGAATATTTTTGAGGTTCATTTTGTAAATATTTTCTTGTTGAGGATGTAGCAAATCATTATTTGCAACTCTCTTTGTGTGGAAGGTGTTTTTGTTCATTGTTTGATCTTGTGTTTCATGTTTATTCACAATTATAACTTGTTGTAGTCAAACCAAATGTTGTTATCCCTAATTTGCATATGTAGGTGAATAAAAGGTAGATGTTGAAGCCAAGAATAATATCGCTATAGCAAAGGTAGTTCATAGCATAAGAAATCCCACATTAACCCAATAGTATAAAATAAATTAATCCCAAGTAATGAGAAGACTAAGATAATTTATAGTAAGATTAAGGTTAAAAAATAATCGATTGTGATTCCTAATCCAAATTAATTAAACAAAGACCCTTAACAAGGGAATACACCACTAGAAAGAGGGTGATATTGTCATTAATAAATAAAATTTTAATATTGGTATTTAGGTAATACAATTTATTACTCATGTTCATCCCATCAGTATACCTAAAACCACTATCTTCCTAAATTGTGTCCTTATTGACATGATCATTTCTCTAAGCCAAATAAAAGTATAATTTCTGCTAAGTGAACTCAATAGAATCCCCTAGCATAAAAATAAGGTTCTATCTTACATCATTGTCCCTACCTTGTTTTACTAGATTTCTATATTCTACAATGACCCTAAGGTTGATTCAAATTTCTAAGAAACACCTAATATGTGCTTAGGTACACCATTAGTGGTAAGTACAAACCCATAATATTGAATTTGGTGCCTCAAGAAATATCACACCCTTGAAGTTATGAATGGTATTCTAGATTTAAATTTTCTAAATCTTATGATATATGAGTTGTCATTTGTTGGTGCTCATATTTTTAGATTCTCAAATTACTAAATTTTTTTCATTTATTGAGTACCAAGGGAATCAAACTTAGGGTAAAATGCCTATGATCAAACAAGACTTGACCATGAGCCAATTTTTAAGAGTGGGTAATCTATCCTTCACTTTGGACTTAGCTAGACAAGGGGGATTCCCTAGAGGTATCCTTAACAAGATTAATGATAACTCTAGATGAATAATTTGAAATTAATACAATAGTACCTAGTGTATTATTTGTCCCAAAGGGTTTCACTAGACCAAAATATAACTTACTACACATAGGACTTCTTATTAATCTAATAAACTAATTGTTGCACCAAGGTAAGATGTGGGAATGTAGAACATGTTTCTCTAGGATAAGAAATCTCATGGGTCACTACACATATTTCCCCTTGTTAAATAACTAAACCATGATGTGCATACAAATTACATTCCTACTACCAATATATTCGTGAAAGATCTATTCAATTTGAGCATATGGTGGACCATTACTTCGAAGATTGGTGCTTAGTCTATTAGGTTACAAAGTAAAAAATACCATAAGAAACAACATAATGAAATCATAAAATAATATGAGTTTTACAAATACACATCACAAATAAAAAAAATATTTATTCATCCTAGACTATAGAATTGCATATGTAATGAAGAAGACATTATTACAAAGATTGTAAAAAATTAAAAGGATATTAGATTCATCAAATATTCACTACTCATACCAATGAAGTAGAAAGTTAAATAACTAAACATATCATTTCTCTCAAGATCCACAAATAGAACCATAAAGATAGTTGCATACAATGATTACAATATTAATACCTCCTTGTGATTTAAAAAATATGTTTTTCTAATTTCAAATATATTTGCAAGAGTTGAAACCTTAGGAGCTCCTTAACACTTATAGTTTCATGTAAAAGAGAAATGACCAACAATTATTTTGTCAAATGAACTCATATTTGTAGTACTTTATTTGGTTGTTGAATTCTCATAGGAACTTCAATGAGAACTAGATATCATTATTGTGGTATGTGAAACAAGTCAAAATCCATTTAAATTCACTAAAATTTTAGCTTAGAGGTTAATGGAAACCATCTATATCATAAATTCAACAATCACATTAATAGAAGCATTGTGTTCTTCATCATCCAACATTGATTTTGAACTTGGATTCATAACCTTGGGATGAACAATGCTTTCTAGGAGGGAAAGAATAATATTGTAGTTATAAGGTCAAGTATTACATTAATGCCACTTCTAAGAGGTTTCAGGAGTACAAGAGATAAATAGAAATAAATTTGGGATCTAAAGAGAAATTGAATGTGAGAAATAGATATGCAAGTTTTCAAGTCAAGACTAAAAGATCGAAACTAGATGAGGGAATGAAAATATTAATGTCTAATGAAACTTTGCAAAAGGGGTAAAACAAAAAATATGAGGCATGTAAAAAATAAATGTGAGAAATTATGTGGAAATTTATATTAGGAAAGTATGTTTATGTCAAAAAAAGGATGTCTAGAAGTTAGCTTGAACTTTGCACATGAGGAAATAAATAAAAAAAGTGGTGGGATCATTTGTGGTATATCGATGTAGAAGTGAACATGGGAACTAGACATTTAGAAGTAATTCTAGAAATCCACTTAAAGTAAGCATGAAAATAAATGATAAAAAATGGGAAAATCATATGATATTGGATGGAGGAAGTCAAGGTAGGATATGAGAAAGTCCAAAGGTCTAGAGGGGCAAAGGAATTATACAAAAGTGAAGTTGAATAGAAAACAATGATTGGGAGTAGGACTATAAGAGGTAAGTGGACATGGGATGAGGAATAAGATTTATATCCTCTAAAAGTATATAAAATAAAAAGATGGGAGATTGCAAGAAAAATGGGAAGAATAAGAGGTGCATATTTTTGATGTGTGAATGGAGGTGGGAAGTGGATATGAGGAAAAAAACTGAAATCACAACAAAAATCTATAAATAGATGCAAATGAATGAGATGAGAATGTAGGGAAAAATGTGAAACTAGACAAGAGAATTGGAGGAAATGGAAGGGGAAAAGAAGAAGTTTAGTTCCACTCTAAAAGTCTATAAAGAAGACATAACGAAGGGATGTAGGGATGTAGGAAAGGAAATGAGGTCTGAACATAGGGATAGGAAAGGGAATTCTAAACCACCACTAGGATTCTACAAATATGAAAAGTAGAGAAATGTGAACATGTGGGGAAAACATGTGAAAGTGAATAGGATAGTATGAGAGACCAATTTCTAGAGGAATGTATGCAATCCTAAAGCGATATAATGAAGGAAAATTAAAGGAGGGGACCTAATAATCCAAGTATGGAGATTTTATGTAGGAAAAGAGGTTGAAACTGTAAGATTTATGAAAAATACACAAGACATAAAATCAAATAGAAAAAAAGAACACCTTCCATGCACACGAGTTGCAAATAATAATTTCTATTTCTTCAAAAATAAAGTACTTACATAATGAAATAATACAATTAAGGAGAGTTCTTATAAGAAAAAACACTAAATGATAAAGGGATTAGATCATGATTTTTTTTTCATCCTATGTGATGAGATAAAATGATCTAATAGAAGCACACTTTGATAAAAAAACACTCTTAAGTTTTAGCTTAAGTGGATGAAGTAAAAATTATCCTAATAATCAATTAAAGATTAATTAATTATTAACTAATAGATGATTACTCTAACACCCCCCTTAAGTGTAACTTAGGGAGTAGCTAAAAACTCTAAAAATTCAAAGCATAAAAATCAAATAAATCATGAATAATACTAGCAATAAGTCGTAATGAGGTACCCATGTACAATAAAACAAATCTCTCATAATTGGAGAAAAGGAGAAAAACTCATGGGAACAAATCCTTTCTTAAAGAGAGGAAAGAGTGTATAAAAACATGAAGGAAGGAAACCTGATACAGGGGCATCACTTTTCTGATATGAACATTTTGGTTTTCTTTTTCTTTTTATGTTTTGCGTCTGGCTTTTCTTGTCTCTTATGACAAGTGGAAATAAGTAAATGGTTGTTCTCTCCATATCAAGCAAAACTAGAGAGGGGAAGTTAGATCGATCAAGGAAAAGAAAGAGAGGCAACACAACTTGATAATTGTTCTTGAAAAGGAGAGATCAGTCGAGTCAGTTAGAGTTTAGATTGTTGCATGTAAAGACAAGGGTGGCTTGATACCTGGGAAATGAAGAAGATAAAAACATGGCAAATTAAATTTGGAAGGAGGAACAGAGAGAACAATGGAGGAGGTGTGTAATTGACCACAAAGCATAGAGATCGAGGACAAGCCATGTTAGGAGACAACAAAGGTTGTGATTGGGGTTGGGTGGTTTTGTGTGGGAGTTGGGAAACTTTAAAATTTCTGTTATTAACATTTAAGAATTCAATTGTGGTTTATTTCTATTCGTTGTTCACAATGATTCAACCAAAGTAAAAATGTCCCATCTCTTTGTGGATAGCTACTTTAGTGTTTGGGTATTGTTCCCTCTCCTTGTAAGATTGCAGTTTGGCTATAATTCAACCACTGTCATCATTTACAATTGGGGATTGTTTCCATTCTTATTTCTTTAATTGATGCATGGAATTGCAAATGTTTGTTGGCACTGGTGTGATGAACTTTGTAGTCTCTTGCTTGAATTAGGAATGAGAATTTGTTGTTTCTTACTAACTATTGTTGGAAGTGTTTTGTATTCTATAGAGAAACTTCATAGAGTGTGGATAACTATCATAGATCCTTTCCTCTGAGTATTGCAGATTTTTGTGTTGCAAAAAATCATCAAAACCTCATGAAGACCCCCCAAGGATATCTTCCTTCACCCCAAGCAACAATTACAACTGGAGGTAACTAGGCAATACTAAAGTTTTCATGAATATGTATACAACCTGATCCTATGTAGGCATGTAATCCAAAGGTAAGAAAACCATCCTAAATCGACCATCGAATGAAGTGCATGCGTATCTCTATGTGCTTAGTACACTAATGATCCATTGGGTTGTGAGAAATGTGAATAGCACTTTGATTGTCACACCAAAGAATAGTGGAACTATTAGGAGGAAAATTGAACTTTGTCAATGACTGATGAAGCCACAAAACCTCTTGGCTGGCCAAAATCGTTACACAATACTCAACCTCTATGGATGATAATGCAATAAAATATTGCTTCTTGTAAGACCATGTAATGGGGCCATACAAAAATAAAGTTAGAAGTGGACTTTCTATCATTGACATCACCAACCCAATCTAAGTCAATGAAGCCAACTATCCAAGAATCTCTTGATGTATGGTGAATATCATAATGTGGGTTGTCATAAATATATCTCAAAATACATTTGGAAGCTTATCAATGACTCTCATGTGAATCATTTTGGAATCATAAGACAAGACCAACCAAAAAAGAAATATCAGGATGTGAATATGTTAGGTACAAAATATTGTCAACCAACTTCCTATATAATGTAGCATCTACTGCAAGAGTAATAAAAGTGGAATACAATAGTACACTTGAGTGAAATGGTGTGGGGTAAGGCTTGAAATCAAGCATACCAAATTTTTGAAGCATGTCAAGACAATACTTCTACTAGAAAATGGAAATCTCATAAAAAAATTAAATAACCTATAAAATAAGAAAGTAGTATAGAAGATTGATATTTGCTATCTCAAATTTATCCATCAAAGCTTGTTGATACCATGTTAGATTTGTGAAAATCACACAAGACAGAAGATCAAACAACAAATGATAACACCTTCCATGCATGAGTTGCAAATAATGATTTATTATTTTTCTAAAAAGAAAATAGTTACATAATAAAATAATACAATGGAGAGTGCTTATAAGAGAAAACCCTAAATGATAAAGGGATTAGATCATGACAAGTGTCATCATCCTATGTGACAAGATAGAATGATCTAATAATAGTTCACTCTAATAAAATAAAAAGAACTCCTAAGTTTTAGCTTAAGTACATGAAGTGAAATTAGCCTAATAATCAATTAAAAAATAATTAATTATTATATAATAAATTATCACTCTAACAAGAAATAGATACTACATGAATAGGAAATGATTAGTACTTCATATTAGCTCCACAAAATCACAAGAACACTAAAAAATATCCAAAACACCAAATACTTAGAATTTTCTTATATTTTGGTAAATCCCAATGCATAATAGAAATATAAGGGATAAGGAGGAAGAAAATATATGCAACTTTGAACAAGGACAACTTATTTAGAATGATCTCAATTTAGTTATAAGTGATAAGAAAATGAGGGGAAATGAACAAAGGTGGCTTGAACAACCAATTTAAGCATTGCATTGCAAGGTTGGGCACCAAAATAGGTTTTAGTTTGAGATGTGTGCCTCTTGTAAGAACAACAAGAATCCTACTATATATAATAGTAGACCACAAAAAGGGACAAGGAGGGGACCGATAAAAATACACTTTATCATGACCAATAGGGGTCAAGATTTCAAAAATATAAAATGCAATATATACAAGGCAAGACCATTAATTACAAGAAGTAATATTTAGTCCATAGTTTTATGAACTAGCAGCTTCACAAGATACCAAGTGAAACTCCCAAGTTAGAGTTCACTATGATAAAAAAAATTTAGCAACTTCATATGGCCATGCCACAAGATATTTTCATCTTCATTTTGAGAATTTGATAATAGCTCATTATGATCTTTCCACAATAAACTAGTATCTACCAATGCATACCTTAGTGATTACAACTTAGGTGTTCCTTGTCAATCATCATTCCTTCCAAGGGGAAAATTCATGTTTTATACAAAATACTTTATCCCTATATGCTAGATCATTTTTTAGGTGAAAAAATGTGGATGCTCCTCATGCCAAGGGATTGTCTCTTCATTCATTTCCTCAACAAGAGAAAGACAAAGGAAGAAATTAGTAATGGATTAATATTTCTAATCATGATATCCCAAGATAAATTCTAGACCAACAGTAAATGATGACAAGTCATTGGTAATCTCATAGTTGTCCTCCATAATGTGCAGTTGTTTCTCTTCCCTTTACAAGCTGAAATCCTTGTATGTTAGGTCCATTCAATCATGTGGGAAGTTCGATTAATTTGCATTAGGAATGCAAGGCATGGACTGAATATAAGAAGTAAAACTTGGTTCCTCCTTCTCATTGCCTACACAATACACTTCTAGTTGTTGGGGTTGAACTTATCATTTAGATTTTCTCATTCTGGGACACCTTGTTCATAAGCTCTTGAATATCTTTATTTTTCACTACCCACAACTATACTAGATATTTATTTCTCTCTATCACCCTCTTTGTAACATTGTTGTTCCTTATTTTAGTTTCTTCTCTATGCTTCTTCTTATTGTTGTATATATTATTTTTATTTAATCTAGCAATAGTAGCAATGCTTAGTGCACATACATGCAAACATCTTAACTAATATCCACTTTGTGCATTCACCATTGTTGCATCTATATGGTTTGTTCTATCAATGCATGAAATCTTGGAATTAAGGGTTTTAGTTGTATGAGTTCCCTTGGATGTTCAATATGATGAATGAAAACTTATATTGATGTGGACCGATACTATGGACACATAGGAGACTTGGATCAACATCCTAATCACCATATTTTATTTCTCCTTCCATGGAGTTATACCCAAATGCATCATACTAATCATCATCATCTTCATAGTGTTGAATATAACCTCCCTCATAATTAATTTCTTATGTTCTCACTATGACACAATTTGTATGTTCAAGTGTGAAATGTAAAAAAAGTGAGACCCTGGGATTCTCACCCTAGGATTTCAATGGTTTCTTTTCCATACATTTCATTTAGTATTTGAGGTAGTAGGGGTTTGATAAATTTGGACAAGATATAGGATTGACTTACAACTTGAAAGGTGAGTCAAGTTTCCCTTGACCAAATCTAAAATGAACTTAAGGATGAAATGCAATGATTTAACTAGCCTAATGATGCAAATTATTGTTTTGATGCAAATGCAACAAACACACAAAGTCACAAACAAATTTAGAATTTGGAAATAGACTAAGCATAACACTGTGCACCTGTGATATGAATTTGGAGCTGATTTCTGAGGACCTCGTCACCTTAGGTGACTATGTCCTATTAGGAGGGTCTCATATCTAATTTCATAGTCCTCTGGTGCCAAATCAAAGCCTTCATTTTTTGGTTGTCACATTGTAAGATCATTGCTAGATATTATTGTAATCGAGTTTCCATTTGTTTTCAAGGTACATGGTTTGATTATAACAATGAATAATTAACCTTCAAACTTCTCCCAATCTTCTTCGAATTTGAAACTTGCAAATTCAAAGAGAGAGGAAGGGTTGTGCCATTTAGGGACTTTTCTTAGTCAAATCCCTTATTAGTGTTTCCATTTCCACAATGGTAATTGTAGTGTAGAAAAAAGTATCCCTTTTTCACACTTAATTTGGGAATAATTAATATTAAATTGAGCCTAATGTTGCCTTGATCTAGTGCTGCAATGTGTTTTACACATTCACATTAGGTTTAGGGCCCTTTTTAATTGAATGGACCTAATTTTTCCTTAATTTAGTGTTGTAAAGTGTATTTATTTACATATTCACACTAAGTTTTGGACCCTCTTGCATTTATGACCTTCACATAATCATTAATAGGCCCTTAAGACACTTTATTATGCATCCCGAGGCTTATTTCAACCAAAATCCTAACATATTCAATAAATACACTTAATATTCTAACCCCCTGACATTTCCTTAGCCTGAAAAGCTAGGGTGGGACCCATACACCACCTTGGGCGTATGAGTCCCATTTGGACCCTTTTTAGGGTTTTGAGCGGGAAATCAAGGTTTTCAATTCAAATTTTATGAATGTCATCATTTGGGATCTAATAAATGATAAATTAGATGGAGTGCCTATATAATTAAGGTTTCAAATCATTATTTCACCTAGCAATTTGGAGTCAAACATCCTAATATTTCACAAGAGCATTCAAGAGCATCCAAGGGAAAATTTGAAGAAGATTATTGCAACATTCAAGATACATTATCATGTCAAAGGCTTGATGCATCATGCATGTAGTTTGGAGCTAATTTTGTGATGTATTGTTTAAGATCAATTCAAGTATTCAAAGGCATTATCCTTCATCAAGAATCATGATCAAGATCTACATCCATTAAGGCCACTTCATGCTTGTTTGCAAATCTACAAGATTTCAAATGAGATTCTATTGTTTCATCTTATGTTTCATGTTTCATTTATTATTAAGGTGTAATTA
This sequence comes from Sequoiadendron giganteum, assembly GCA_007115665.2. Taxonomy (NCBI): domain Eukaryota; kingdom Viridiplantae; phylum Streptophyta; class Pinopsida; order Cupressales; family Cupressaceae; genus Sequoiadendron; species Sequoiadendron giganteum. Next base: position 560,114,588 of record CM021101.1, on the reverse strand, counting down.
CCAAAATGGGGTTTGCCTTGGGAAAACTCCCATTTCCTAACAAAACAACATTTTTTACTCTCTTTGTATGTTGTGGGTTTATAGGTTGAAGAAAAAGTGGATTTGAAGCCTTCAAAAGTACCAAAGCTACAAAGTTGTAAAAGTTACAAAAGTTGTGAGAATAAGTTGTCAAGGCTTAAAAAAACCCAAATCTAGAGCAAGATATTCAACCTATTTTGCATGAAACTAGTGGGAAAGTGCTTATTTAATCCATCTTCAGAGACTCACAATGTTTTATCTCAAAATTATGCTCTTGGGACACTTTACAAAGAAATGTCACTTTGCAATAGTTTGGGCATATGAGTCCCAATACTACCTTTTTTTCAGTCTTTTGTAGATCCAAAATGGTCACTGTGAGATTCCAGATCCTACCCAGAAACCCTGGACTAAGACTAAATCACCCAGTATGGTGTATGAGTCCCAATGTACTTCTAAAAGTAGAATCTTAGGGTTTTAGACCTTATTTCAACATCAATCTTCTAGGTACCTTTTTGTTTCATTCTCTTTTATCAGTCTGATTTCAAGTTCTTAATTTTCTAGGTTTCATAGTTATATTTACATATTAATTTCATATTTTTCTTTCTAAGCATTTTATTAATGGTGAACCCCCCTTTTAATCACACCTAAGGAGACCTTGTAGCAGTCTCTTTTCCTAATTGGATCATTAGGTTGAGATCTCAAGGGTTTCCTTGAATGAACTAAGAGTGAAATAGGCTCCTCGTGTATTCCATCTCCTAAAAAGGTGGAGCACCCCCTATTTCCTCATGTTCATTTTGGTGAATCCGACTTTAGAAATCTTCATTTTTAATTTGGAGTACATTAAAGTCCTAGATCTAGCTTACATTAACTTTGCATTAGATCTTGCATTAGTTAATTCACATTTAGAGTTTCTAAACTTTATATTAGTGAAAGTGCATATAGGTTGCATTTTTGCATCTTAGATCATTCAATTTTAGTGAAATTATGCAATTGTAAATATTCAAGTCAACATACAAGTCAAAAACCTTAGAAACAACTTAGAATTTGTTGAATTTGGTGCAAAAACCCTAATCTAGGACTCATTCACCCCTCTAGGCAATTTAGTCCCTATACAAGTAGTTTTCCTAGATTTATGGGAATTTTTTGTTGTGTGTTTTTCAAAATTTGAACCCTCCAAAAACCCTAACTGGGACTCATTCACCCCTCTAGGCAATTTAGTCCTAGATTAGACCTAAAATTGCATTTTACAACGTTAAAAACATCATTTTTGTGTTTTTGTTTACTATTGTTAGATATCTATTTTAGTTTGTTGAGTTTCTATTTCATTCATTTAATTAGACCTAGCTTAATTCAGTTTATTTAGTGCATTGCTTAATTTTGAATTTTCATTTACAACATTTCATTTTCAGATTGTTGCATAGTGTAATCAACAAGTTGCCTTCTTTAGAATCTGAATATTGCATTTCATTCTAGGTCATTAAGTTTGTATACATTACTTTTCACAAATGTTATTATCTTTCTTTTCCAATTTTGTAAAGAAAAAGTTCATCGATAAGCATGTTAGTCATTCATTCAATACATTTCCTAGTTATGAGAGTCTCTTAGTTCGAGAGAATGGAAACGTTAACACAATTCCTCATATCTCTCCTATTTGTGGGAATGATGTGATAGAAGAAGATGAAAGCATAGACAATCATGATAACCATAGTTTCTCTTCTCCTAATACCTCTCCTACATGTGATGAAGGTATTTTGGTGTTAGAAGATGCACTCATTGAGAATCATTACAATTTTGAAAGCTCCTCTTCTATAAGCTCTCCTACATTGGAAGATATTATAGCAGAAGAGAATGAGATCCTAGACACATTTCTAAACATCACCTTACCTAATTTCCATTCACCTATTTCTTGTGAGAATTTTTTAGTGAAAGAGGATGCAATTGTAAGAAATTATGACAATCGTATTATTTGTGAGGAGGATATGTTGGTGTTAGATGATCAAATCTTTAAGATCTATGCCAAACCATTTATTTTTCTTCCCCTATCTTTCCTATTTTGGAAGACATTATGGGACAAAGGAATATAATCATAGATAACCATGACAATCACATTTTTCCTTCTCCTAGTATCTCTCCTAGTTGTGAAGAAAATATTTTTGTGTTAGAAGATAAAACCAATGAGTCATGAGAATCCTATTTGCCTCTCTTCCCCTAGAGAACACATTGTTGAAAAAGAGAATTACATCATTAATAAAAAAGAAAATACAACCATTGACAACCCCCTTACTTACATGATGAAGTCATTTTAGAAGAACTAACCTTTGAATGTTATGAACATCTATTTTTTAGTTCTCCTAAAAAATCCCCTACTAGAGAGGATATCATGGTGCAAGAAAATGAGAACATTGACACGTCTTTTAAACAATAGTGATGTGGCTTCCTTAGATGAAGATGATGAAGTGAAATTAGACTCCCCTTCACTAAAAGATCATAAAAATAAGGATAAATATTTTGAGGTTATGCACATTAGATATCTCTTGTAGTACTATCCTGAGCTTGAAATTATCCTTTATCCACCTTCACAATGACCGCAAAGTCAAAACAAGCCCATCTTCATCCTCGAACCACCTAAGAATAATGTTTCACAAAAATTGAATTATAATACCATTTCTTATACATATAACAATAGAAAAAATGCATAACCAAGACAAACACCTTCAACATCCCTCCCATTTCTTAATCCTATCTTGCCTAGTGCTCCTCATTTGCCTCTACAAAGTGGAAAGGACTATGACCATGTTGAACAACTTAAGAATACTCCTGCTAAGATATCCTTATGGGACCTTATTTAAGCCTCTCCTCATTATCATAACATGATTCAAAGTTCCTTACAACAAGTTCCTACCCCTCCTAATGTGCAATCAAATGAAGTAGCAGCCCAAATTCAAGCTATAACATTGAACAACTTAGACATTACTTTCCATCAAGATGAATTACCTTCGTTAGAAGTGCAAAAACAAAATGAATCTTTCATGATAATATCTAGATACAATAGGACAAGGTTAAAGTGAACCCTTGTAGATAATGGTTGAGCCCTTAATGTGTGTAGTGTAACCCTTTTGGATAGGCTTGGTGTGGATAAATCAAGAGTTCAACTTGCCTCTTTATCTATTAGTGGGTTTGATAACTTGGGAAAATGACCGCTTGGTGTGATCACTTTGCCTATTTCAGTTGGAAAGGATACATTTCAAACCCCAATCCATGTTATGCCTCATGATTTGTCATATAATCTTCTTTTAGGCAGACCATGGATTTATGAGAAGCATGTGGTGCCTTCTACCCTTCATCGAAAAATAAAATATGTCTACAACAACAAAGTGTACACACGTGATGATGATCATGAGCCTTACAGTGTTTTACAACTTGAAAAAGACAAGGACAATCCTTTTAAAACATTGACACCAACTATACAAGTGGAACCCGTGCAAGAGAAAGACAAAGAAAATCATAATGAAGAAGTTACAAAGTTATTGGAAGATGATTGGGGTTCCTTAGATTTACAACATTCATGGGAGAATACAAGATCATAAACAAAGTCTGAATAGGGAAAAGAAAAAGTGATAATGTCAACAAAAAATTTGAAAGCATCCACCTCAAACACTTTAGAAGAAAATATAGCATACACAACAAACTTTGATGAACTTGACTATGAACAACCACCAGATTTGAAAGAAATGAAAAAGATTTATAGATAAAGGTTATGAACTTATGAAACAACTTGGTTATAGTGGAAAAGGATGTGGTTCTAGAGAACAAGGTATCTGTGTCCCTATAGAACCTAACACACGTGAAACAACTAATGTTCTTGGTTATTGTCCCTCGAGAGAAACAAACAAGCCTTCACTTATTATCAACACTCTTATAAAAGATTATTCTAATCCAACTTTAACATTAGTGCATCCTAAACTGATAGACACTAGTGGTCTTGATTATTACCTTTGAAAGAAATGAAAGGAATAGAGAAATCTTTGCTTAATATCAATTTCATCACACAAAAACTAATTATTCGAATTTGATAGATTTTACACCCTCCTATAAAGGAGAGTAAAAAAATATCACAATCTAAAGAGTCTTGTGTAAGTATGACACCTTGTACTAAGCAAGAGATATCTTTGTCACAAAATAAAGGAACATCTTATACTATTGATCAAGAGAGTATCTTGTCGAGACTCCTCCAAGATTGTTTGATATTCCTCCAAGAACATGAAATAAATTTTACTACAAGAGTTCATTTTGTGCATATCATAGAATTCATGGCCATTCAACATTTTAAGGATTGTGATTCTCTTCATTGCATTGAAGCACCTAGTTCTTCTAATTGATATTGATTTTCATGTTTCTCATCAATTATCTCAGCTCATCCTTGTCTTAAACTAAGTGGGGGCAAGGGGTTAGGCAACGTTGTCCTTGTATGAAACTTGTCATTGTCTCTTTTGGCTAGTTGACTTCATTCCATCTATATATAGGAGAAAGGTTGGGATGTTGAAAACATACCTTAAGTTAGCTTGCATGTGGCATACTGAGTTATCTTTAATTTTAGGGGCAACCCTTTATTCATGATGTAGTTTCATTTAGGAACATATGACTTGGCATAGGGATTTCCAAATAACCTCTCATGTCTTCTTCTACTTTAAAGAAATTTCTCACAACAATGGTGCTAGCAACCGCTTTGAAGTGGGGGAATACATCGACACTCATGTTTCAATGTGTGATTTTCCTTATTCTTGTGACACGTCCTTTTCTTGGTGGCTTCATTGGGTTTGATTTCCTCTGAGAGCATTATATTTCTTTGATTTGTCCTCCCTTGGAGACATTAGTCATGATGTTACCTAAGAAGAGACCTTACATGAACTAAGAAAAACCCCTTTGAACATACCTTACACTATTCCGCATTTACAATAACTTTTAAATGGCCACCTTTCATAACACACTTTGCTTGCCTATAGAGCCATCTTGTTTTTTCATGAGTATCAAGCATATGAAGTTTTTCTTGCCTCAAGGATATTTATGTGGAACCTTATAAAATTTATCAAGAGGTATAGATTTGCTATGGTTAGTATGATGAGAAGCCTAAACAAGGGCAAGACTTTCTCATTGTACGGTGAGAAGCCGATATAGAGGCATGACTTTCTCACTAAGCCACCCTTTTTGGATACTCACCCAATGGACAACCTAAAATTTTGTTGCCTCAGAGTGAGCATGAATTTTGGACAAATAGTTGAGGCTTGATCCACATTGTGTTGGAAAAATAGTCGTGGCTTGATCCACCTCTTTTTATTTTTATTTTTTCTTGTTTTTCTAAATGTTAGTCACTGAAATTATATGTTTGTGTATCTTGATGCTGCATATCATACACCCTATGTGTGTCCCTTTGTGTTTATGTTGGTTTGACGTAGGATATTGGATCTTGATGGCTTGGCCACCTCATTTTATCTTTGTTATCCTATACCATCCACATTAGTACACTTGGACCCCTCTTGATGCAAATTTGTCTACTTTAGTGTGAGTTTGAAGCAAGTTCCCCCTCTCACTAAAGTGGGGGCTAAATGTAGTGTAAAAAAAAAGTATCCCTTTTTCACACTTAATTTGGAAATAATTAATATTAAATTGAGCCTAATGTTGCCTTGATCTAGTGTGTAATGTGTTTTACACATTCACATTAGGTTTAGGGCCCTTTTTAACTAAATAGACCTAATTTCGCCTTAATTTAGTGTTGTAAAGTGTATTTATTTACATCTTCACACTATTTTTTGGGCCCTCTTGCATTTATGACCTTCACATAATCATTAATAGGCCCTTAAGATCCTTTATTATGCATCCCGAGGCTTATTTCAACAGAAATCTTGATATATTCAATAAATACATTTAATATTCTAACCCACTGACATTTCCTCAGCTCGAAAAGCTAGGGTGGGACACATACACCACCTTGGGTGTATGAGTCCCCCTAGGTGGGATCCATATGCCACCTTGGGCATATGAGTCCCATTTGGCCCCTTTTTTAGTGTTTTGAGAATGAAATTAGGGTTTTCAATTCAAATTTTATTAATGTCGACATTTGGGATCTACTAAACGGTAAATTAGATGGAGTGCCTATAAGATGCTACCCTAAATTGCATTCTTTTTTTTGAATTTTATCAACTAATTGGTCCAGGCATTTCATCAAACACTTGACTCTTTATTGTGCTGAACTTGTTTACAATTTGAACTCAAAACTTGAAGATTGTATAGTGTAGAACATTCATCACATAAAACCAACCTCATTTATAATGTTACTTAGATAGATATTATATTTACATTGTAGCATAACAAATAATTAATTCAAAATAATATATGACCAACTCATAAACAAACTCCCTTGAACCCCAAACTCATGGCATGGGTATGAATAGATTCAACTGATAACCTTCATCTCAAAATTATAGAATGTAAATGTCCAAAGATTATTACATGCAATATTGAACATTATTATACTGGTGACCTGGTATTGAAATTGAAAGCTCCATGAGGTTTGTTTCATCTGCTAGCACCCAGAATTATCAATCCAAATATCGTCTTATCACCATCAAAAATAATTTGAGTTATAGGACGATTGGCAGTAGCTACTAAATATGCATTGTTTAATATTAAAAATAACCACCTGAAGCTTCAATGATAAAATATATGCCTTGTGTCCCAACGGTTGTATGACACTTCAAACCAAGAAACTCGATACTCACTAAGAACTTCAACATATATTACCCACCTCCCCAAACATGCTCGATGCCTCCAGATTTGAATATTATTTTTCTTTGTTAATAGTTGGTAGTGCAATTTTCTTTTTCCAATCGCCTTTGAATGAAAATCATTCCCCTTCGTGATCTTTGAAGGACCCATCAAAGAAAATGGTGCCATCTTTTAAATATTCTTTGATTGAAATTAACTCAAACCCTTCATCATAAGCCTTCAAAATATTAAATAATCACTTCTCCCATAGCTTCATGAAGTGACATCAGTGATTAATTTCACTCACCAAAAATTGGCAATTAATCAAAAGGAAAGTTTGCTAAATATTAGGGAGGCATTTCAAACAAGATAACTGATGCACATGAAATACTAAGTGTATGTCTTCCTTGACCCATGGAATTCAAAAATTCACCACGTTACTCTTCCTGTTGTCTACACATCACCAATCCCTTCCTACTAAAAAATATAAAATAATAGATTCTTTACTTAACACTGGCGTTTCTTGGAATTTAATGGCGATTTATTCAATGATGCTTAATGAGATGGCCTTTTTCATCACTTGCTCGATGCTCCTCAAATTAAGTGCCTAAAATGAATAACTAATCAATTGCTCGATACTAAAACTTGACACTCAATGCTTCAAAAATAGCTTCGATAATTTTCCTCAACTCACATTCTCATAAAGCTTCTATTAACTTTGACACCTTGCAATTCTATTGCTTAATTCAACCTCTTCCTAAGATGCATGGTGTGGTCTTGAAGAATGTTGTTTTTGCATCACCCGATACTCTCACAATATCTTTCCTTACTTATCAAATGTATGGTGACATAGCTTGCACATATTGACTTATAGTTTGGTAGGCTTTATATCACAATCCTTAACATTCACTTTTAATCCCAAAAAGGATGCAATTAATCCCTCTCACTGATCCTCCCAATCACATGCCATTTTAATAATAGGAAAAATTTAGAATGACTTCTCTTGTATTGCCTTAAAAAACATGAATTAGTCGGATATTAATTAAAGCTGAGTTAATGAGCTCAAACACCTTAAAAATTATAAAACCTGAATTCATCTAGAGTTACTTGGTGGTATTCATTCATTAAATGATATTCAAACCCTTTTTCTCTTCTTAGTTTTGTAACTTGTTCATAGATGCAACCTCCTTGGATAATTTGCATCAGCTAGCATTTAAAGTCAAGGAAATATCAAAGGTCTACTACAAGGTTATGTCTGCACTGACTCAATTCCTTATCCAAAGGGCGTATTCACATGAAAGTTGCCCGAACTAGCCTAGAAACAACTCTTTTATCAACTCCTTATACAAATCTTCATATTCTGCTCAAACCTCTTAACAAATTTCATTAAATTAGCATAATTAAACCCATCACAACCCCTGAAATAGGACTATCAACAATCATCTAGGGGGTATCTTCCAACACCAAAGATGATATCCTTCATGAATAATTTTTTCCCCACAAAGTTCTAGAGATTATCCAACCAAAAAATTGTTCCCAAAAAAACCAAAATCCAACATAGTTGCAAAATGCTCTCCCACAACTTTTATTCTTCTTCACTTTGTAACTCCTGACGTGTCTTCTTGCCTTCTCCTCTTTTCTCATTTCACTTTTAATTTGAATTCTATTTGAAAATAAAAAATAACTTTATTTAATTTATTTAACTATTCTAATCTTAAGTTACTTTTGTTCCACTTAAATAATTAATTTAAGTTGTCTTCCTTAATTCATCCGTTTTTGACAACATTAAATGAATTATTTACTTGCAATGCTAACTTATAAAATTGGGGACATTACAATCCGCCCTTCTCAAATATTTCTTGTCCTCAAGCAATGTTAGCACAACCACAAAACCACTTGAACCTGTTGTGATTCCATGACCCCAAACCAATCTCTAAAAATAACCACCAAGTTGTTGCTACACTACTCTGATATAGAAAATCAGCTCATCAAACCAAATCTGAACTTGTCTCCCCTTTGACTCCACAAAACAATCAACCTCTATCCCCAAACAAAATTCCTTCTGAAAAATAAAATCTACACCATGAGAATTCACCTATCAAGACACCACAAATAGGTTCAAATCTACAATCCTTCTATCTATCACGATCTTGGGCAACAAGACAATCACTCTGCTCAACATGAATAAATGGTTATCCTCTACAATCATCATGGAATCCCATAAATGATGGAAATAATTTTTTGATAAATTGTTGTTTGGACAAGATGCAACATAAACAACTCTGGAATAAGTTGTCATAGAATAGTTTTGTTTAATACCAACTGATCGCATCTCAAGAAGATTTAATTTCCAAATGCCAAAATAACATCCATGAGCACTCTGAGTTATCCATAAAGCTGAAAATATCAAAGAAACATTTGGAAATACATAAATCAACAACTTGGAAGAATGGTCATAAAAATCACTCATCAATGTGGAAATATGAAATAACCGAAGCATATCAGAAAATTCCTCCACATTTCGTTGCCACATAGTCTGTAAATACTAAAAATGTGTTAGCTTGTTAACTAATTTTGTAAAAATAAGATTTTCAATGTTAGAACAATAGTTGTAATAGAGGAAACTTCTTGTATGCATAGGTTTCGAGAGACAAAATCTGTTTGAAGGGACTTCCCAAATATCAAAGCTATCATCATCATTAAGCCTCCACTGATAAATAATCCACCTATTATCTGACAACAAAGACCAAACCATCTGATTGCAAGAAACAAAAATCATGTGTTGGTTGATTGAAAAGTGGACAATAGCTTCAAATTTGCAATTTTTCCTAAAGCCCATTTCATCAACCTAATCTTGAGTTTTACCTGGATCCAATACCTTGTATTCATCATCAACCTTATTAGTAGAATTAGAAATTGTTTCATTCTCCAGTGCAAAATTTGGATTATCAAAAGTGGAATTTGCATCCCACTCAAAAAGAGGATTATAAATAAGCTGAAAAGAGTTTATATTCAATTGATCTAATTGATCAACTTGGTGTTCTAGCTCTATATTTATCAATTTGAAAGGTTTCTCTACATCAACATCCATATAAAGCTCATTAAACTCACCTATTATCTGCTTGATTTCTTGACACGATTCTCAATTTTTTGTTCCTAAAGTTGTTTTGCAGCAGCTAACTGAAAATTTGCTTCTTGAAGAGTCATTTGAGTACTCTCCAAAAACTTCTTTGTAGATGTAAGCTCAAGAGTGAGCTTATCTACTTCTTGTTCCTTTTCTTTTAATGCACCCAAATTATTTTCTACTAGTTTGAAGGAACAATCTCTATCCAAAAGTAAGTTCAAAAAATCAGTTTTTAAGGTCCTCAAGTTCTCTTTGATTACCTGTAAATTTGAAAGAGAGGTTCCTCTTTCAACACCCTTTTTTCTTCTCTCAATTTGGGCCTTCCAAAAGAGATCTGCAACAAGATTTTGTGTGTGGACAAAACATGATAGGGCTGCAAAAAACATATCCTTGATAACCTTCATCTGTTCCTTCAACTCACATGTCTCTTTGGGTGAATGTTCAATCTCAACTTCATGTAATAAAATTTCTGATTTATCTTCAAATTCATAGCTCTCAATATCAGCTACATCCTCATGGAATAATTCATATTTTGGGCTATGTTCAGAAGGTAATTTGTCCATTATTTTAATTTCTTTTTAATCCACTTGTTCCTCATAAATAATGTAAGGTTTCAGCTACTCCTCGCATTGTTTGAACACTTTGTTGACCAACTCATAAGCAGTTGAAGAAGTGTCTTGTTTTTGTTTGAAACAACCAATAACAAAGTTATGATAGGCTGGAAAATAACATCACTTTCATTGATAGTTTGAACCATAATAGTTTACATGGCTGCCATAATATCATCATTATGTTCTTTGATTATAGGAAGGAAATAGTAAAACATGTTTTAGATCAAGTCATGCAATTCAAAGTCTAGCATAAGGTTACTCAATTTGATACTTGCAAAAGTTTTGAGTATTGCAACCCTTGTAGAAGAGTAGTGATTTTTGATATCACCCAAGCCCTAGAAGCTATCCACCATCAATTGAATTACCTCTTTCATTGTGTCATCACCATAAGGAACTTCAAGTGCCACGATTATTAATACGTCACTCAGATAGGAAGTTACCAACAACTTATCTCATCATCTGAGTGTCTCAACCACCTACATTGACCCAAAGAAGTCACTATAGGAACAAGAGAAATCTAAAATATGCTAGAAGGTGACTACTCAACAATGATCAAACATTCTTCTACAATTTTCAATGTGGGGAAAGCATCATTCTTTGATTGAGATGGGTTACTGAGTTTACTATTCGATTCGTGGAGTAATCTGACCAACCATTTTCTATATTGGATCGCCATGCTACAAACTAAAACTGAATTCTGAATTCCCCAACAGGCTGAAGAATTTTTTTCAAACTCTACTACCACTATAAGATGCTACCCTAAATTGCATTTTTTCTTGAATTTCATCAACTAATTGGTCTAGGAATTTCGTCAAACGTCACTCAAATATTTATTGTGTTGAACTTGTTTATAGTTTAAACTTAGAACTTGATGATTATATAGTTAGAACATTTATCACATAAAACCAACCTAATTTATAATGTTACTTAGATAGGCATTATATTTACATTGTAGCATAACTTTTTTTTACTTCAAACTAATATATGCCCAGCTCATAAACAAACTCCCTTAAACCCTAAACTCATGGCACATGTATGAATAGATTCAATTGATAACCTTCATCTCTCAAAATTTACATAATATAAATGTCCATAGATTATTACATGTAATATTAAACATTATTATACTGTTGACCTAGTATCAAAACTGAAAGCTCTGTGAGGTTTGTTTCATCAACTAGCACCCAAAATTATCAATCCAAATACCATCTTATCACCATTAGAAATAAATTGTGAGTTATAGGATAATTGGCAGCAACTGCTAAATATGCATCGATCAATATTAAAAATAACCACCTAAAGGTTTGATGATAAATTATATGCCTTATGTCCCAATGGTTGTGTGACACTTCAAACCAAGAAACACAATACTCATTAAGAACTTGAACATCTATTACCTGCTTCCGCTAACATGCTCGATACCTCTAGATTTTAATATTATTTTTTCTTTCTTAATAGTTGGTAGCGCAATTTTCTTTTCCCAATCACTTTTGAATGAAAACCATTCCCCTTCATGATCTTTGAAGGACCTGTCAGAGAAGATGGTGCCATATTTTAAATATTCTTCAACTGAAATTAACTCAGACCCTTCACCATAAGCCTTCAAAATATTAAATAATCATTTCTCCTATAGCTTCATGAAGCAACATCAATGATTAATTTCACTCACCAAAAATTGACAATTAATCAAAAGGAAAGTTTGCTAAATATTAGAGAGGCGTTTCAAAAAAGAGACCTGATGCACATGAAATACTAAGTCAATGTCTTCCTTGACCCGTGTAATTCACAAATTCACCACGTCACTCTTCCTTCTATCTACACATCACCAATTCCTTCCTACTCAAAAATATAAAATAATGACTTCTTTACTTAACACTACGTTTCTTGGAATTTAATGATGACTTATTCAATGATGCTTAATGAGATGGCCTTCTTCATCACTTGCTCGATGCTCCTCAAGTTAAGTGCCAGAAATGAATAATTAATCAATTTATTGATACTAAAACTTGACGCTTAATGCTTAGAAAATAACTTCAATAATAGTCTTGAATTTTTAGTCTTAGAGAGCTCTTATTAATTTTCAGCACCTTGTAATTCTATCGCTTAATTTGACCTCTTCCTGAGATACATGGTGCGGTCCTGAAGAATGTTGTTTTCGCATCACCCGATACTCTCATGATATCTTTCTCGACTTATCAAATATAGGGTGATGTAGCTTGCACATATTGACTTATAGTTTGGTAGGATTCTATATCACAATCCTTAACATTCAGTTTGAATCCCATAAAGGATGCGATTAATCCCTCTCAATGATCCTCCCAACCACATGCCATTTTAATAATAGGAAAAATTTAGAATGACTTCCCTTATATTGCCTTAAAAAACATGAATTAGTCAGATATTAATTAAAGTCGAGTTAATGAGCTCAAACGCCTTACAAATTGTAAAACCCAAATTCATCCAAATTTACTTAGCAATATTCATTCATTAAATGATATTCAACCCCTTTTTCTCTTCTTAGTTCCATAACTTGTTCATATATGCAACCTCCTTGAATAATATGCATCAAATGGAATTTAAAGTCAAGGAAATATTAAAGGTCTACTATAAGGTTATCTCTGCACAAATTCAATTCCTTATCCAAAGGGCGTATTCACATGAAGGTTGCCCGAACTAGCCTAATAGTGGCTCTTTTATCAACTCCTTATATAAATCTTCATATTATGCTTAAACCTCTTAATTTTTTTTATTAAATTACCACAATTAAACCCATCACAACCCCTGAAATAAGACTGTCAGCAATCATCTAGGGGGTATCTTCCAACACCGAAGATGATATCCTTTGTGAAGAATTTTGTCCCCACAAAGTTCTAGAGAGTATTCAACCAAAAACCTATTCTCAAAAAAACCAAAATCCAACATAGCTGCAAAATGATCCCCCACAACTTTTATTCTTCTCCACTTTGTAACTCTTGTTGTGTCTTCTTGGCTTCTCCTCTTTTCTCTTTTCTCTTTTCTCATTTCACTTTTAATTTGAATTCTATTTGAAAATCAAAAGTAACTTTATTTAATTTATTTAACTATTCTAATATTAAGTTACTTTTTCCCCACTTAAATAATTAATTTAAGTTGTCTTCTAACAACATTAAATTAATTATTTACTTGCAATGCTAACTTATAATATTGGGGACATTACAATGCCTATATAATTAAGGTTTCAAATTATTATTTCACCTATAAATTTGGAGTCAAACATCCTAATATTGCACAAGAGAATTAGAGATTATTCAAGAGAATTCAAGAGCATCCAAGGGCATATTTGAAGAAGATTATTGTAGCATTCAAGATCCATTATCATGTCAAAGGCTTGATGCATCATGCATGCAGTTTGGAACTAATGATGTGATGTATTGTTCAAGATAATTTCAAGTATTCAAAGGCATTATCCTTCATCAAGAATCATGACCAAGATCTACATCCATTGAGGCCACTTCATGCTTGTTTGTAGATCTACAAGATTTCAAACAAGATTCTATTGTTTCAACTTATTTTTCATGTTTCATTTCATTCATGTTTCATTTCTCACTAAGGTTTGATTACCAAAATGGGGTTTGACTAAGGTAAACCTCGATTCCCAAACAAAACAACACTTTTTTCTCTCTATTTGTATGTTACAAGTTTATAGGTTGAAGAAAAAGTGGATTTGAAGCCTTCAAAAGTATGAAAGTTGCAAAGTTGTAAAAGTTACAAAAGTTGTCAAGGCTCATGGAAACTCAGATCTAGAGCAAGATATCCAACCTATTTGCATGAAACTAGTGAGAAAGTGCTTATTTAATCCATCTTCAGAGGCTCAGAAAGTTTTAGCTCAAAATTCTTCTCGTAAGACACTTTACGAAGAAATGACACTTTTCAATAGTTTGGGCATATAAGCCCCAATACTACCTTTTTGATAGTCTTTTGCAAATCTATAATGATCATTGTGAGATTCCAGATCCTATCTAGAAACCCTAGACCAAGACTAAATCGCCCAGTCTGACGTATGAGTCCTAGTGTACTTCAAAAAGTAGAATTTCAAGGTTTTAGACCTTATTTTGACATCACTCTTCTAGGTACCTTTTTGTTTCATTCTCTTTTATCAGTTTGATTTCAGGTTCTTAATTTTTTACGTTTCATAGTTATATTTACATATTACTTTCATATCTTTCTTTCTAAGAATTTTTCTTAGTGGTGAACCCCCCTTTTAATCACACCTAAGGAGACCTTGTAGAAATATCTTTTCCTAATTAGATCATTAGGTTGAGATCTTGAGGGTTTCCTTGAATGAACTAAGAGTGAAATAGGCTCCTCATGTGTTCCATCTCCTAAAAAGATGGATCACTCCCTATTTCCTCGTGTTCAGTAATGTCAACGAAAGAGATAAATAAAAAAAAGGAATGATGAATCAACAATAGAATGCAACTCACCACCCTCCAATGACTTCCTTGAAGAACTAAAGTCACACAAATCTCCTCAAGGCTTGAATGTTGTTGATTTGATTTTCTTGAAGACCTACAAGGATTAGATCTCACAAACAATATGAAAACATGAATATAAAAAAATTGACATACACTTTGACAAGATGCTTGGATCTTGAATTGTTCCAATAAATCTTTGGAATTCTACTCTTGACCTGCTTGAGAGTGCTCTTGATTGATAATAATTTTTAGATATTCCTTGTTAGTTTTCAAATGATGTAATAACTAGGTATTTATATGCAATTATTCTAATTTCTCAAAAATTAAATCTCGATAGTCAATATCGAACATTTGAAATTCAACTAACAAAATTTCAACACCAACATATTCAATTTTGGAGGTAAAATAGGGGGACTAAGTCATCCTAGGAAACTGTGTCTCAACCCTATTTTACGGGACTTAAGGTGTTAGGGACAAAATATCTAATGAATTTTTTGGTTTTATGCTTGCAATTTATCAAAAAATGATAAAATGGACCACAAAGTGCATAATTTAGGAAATTAGGTGTTCAATTATGTCCATACACTTAATGGGGGAGAAAAAAATAGTGTGAAATTTTTAAAGGTGACAATTTGCGATGCTACATAGAATACCCACTTTAGTGAGAGTAGGAACTTACACTCATACTCACACTAAAGTAGAAAAATATGTCAAGAGGGGTCTAATTGTCCAAATGTTGAAGAGATAGGATGACTATGAATCTAGGGGGAGTGCAAAAGCTCCCAAGATCCAAGATCCGATAGAAAGACAATATAAGCACAAAGGAACACACATGTATGAAATGTAGCAAGAAAACACACACAAACATACACGATGGAGACACATGAAATGACATAACATAAAGGTGAAAACAAAATTAAAACATACATAATGTAAACACAATGCAAACATGAAGAAGATACACAAAAGACACACAACAAAATATAAGGTTAGTATTAAAGGGATTTGAGTTGGTAAGAAAAAGAGACCTCAATCTTAAATTTATCTCAAATGCTAAACATCATCCATGGAATGAATGTTGGACAAAGGAATTCTCTCATGAGGACTAGCAAGATGCATCATGCCACACCACTCATGAGCTAGATGGATCTACTGACTAGCAAGCTACATTATGCTTGCTGTCCATGCAAAATGATGGGTTCCACAAGGCTAGCAAGATACATTATGCTAGACACTCATGAAACACATAGCTCTACTATCAAGCAAGTTGTGTTATACTCAATAACCATGTTAAAAAGGGTGCTCAAGCTCATGACCAACAAGCTACATTATGTTGAATCCATGAACTATGTTGCCAAAGCCTCACCTAAGAAGGTGCATAAATATCTAAGAAGACGATGAAAAAATCACCTAAGAAGGCCCATAAATGTCTAAGAAGATGACAAAAAACTCACCTAAGAAGGCACATAAACGTCTAAAAATATGATGAAAAACTCTCCTAAGAAAGCACATAAACCTCTAAGAATATGAACAAGACAAGACAAAATCTCAAGGGATGTTATAAAAAACACCTCCACAAAAGGTATTTTACAAAAATGAGAAAGGGGCACTAGTCAATACATGAAAGGTCACACCTTAGGATACATCACACATGACATCACTACCAAGAGAGGACAAGTCAAGAAATAAAAGCTCACAAATTAGGGGATATTATCTGTAGTATTACCACAAAAGGGAACATCATATGCCATGAAAACTCACACAATTAGAGAATATAAAGTCCAATATCACCATAAAGGAGAAAATATAGATTGAGAATGCTATCCTTCTATTGATAAGGTCACACTTCTAGGATATATATGATATCATCACTAAAAAGGAACATTTCTTATGCAAAACAATAAGTCGGGGACTATATGCCCTCCTTAAAATGTTAGTGTACTTGCTACACATATTTTAAGGAGATATAAAGGGATCCCTCGCAACAAGGAATGCACCTAACACAAGGCTAACTAACCTCTTTCCCCCCAAGTGTAGGGACAAATATGAGCCAATATGGATGATGATTTGTGTTGCTCCTTGCAAGATGAAATATGATTGCATAAAGCTTACTTTATACCCTCATGCATGGTACTAAGTATAATGTGACACTAAAACTACCACATGTCAAGGATCCAAGCACATATATGTTAATCTATCATTCAATAAAGTTAATAATTGTAAGGATCAAATTCTTCCAATTTATTCTTTAAAGCACCACACTCATTAGTAGTGTGTCCAAATATCCTTTGATATGCATAGTAGGATTTTTATTTTTATTCTTTCATTTTGTATCTCTTCGTTCACACATAGGTGGTAATGTAATGTATCTCAAGTTTAGAAGTGTAGCTAAATTACCCTCGATCTCAGATAGAGGATGTGGAGTAGATAACACACCTTTCTTAATAGGGCCATGGAATTTGTATGGGTTGGTTGGTGGAGAAAATGTTTGATGTCAAGGTGGATGACCTTGGTAACCTATGCCTTTGGTATCTTCATATGGTGTTTGTTCCAAAAGGGAATGAATTTCATGTTCATTCTTTATGTCAAATCCTTGCTTTCTCAAGATCCTAAAGCCTGGGGCATAACATTGTTCCAAGTTATAGGTGTGTTTGTAACTTTGTTCTCATAGGATGGACGATCATTGGGTGGTATGTTTTCCTTGTGATTGTTACCAATAGGTACTTCCATGTGCATTAGTTGAGGTATGAATTTCAATTCACTTTCCTTATTTGATGTGGAAAACATTTTAATTGGTGGTATGGTAAGTGGTGTTGATTGTTGATATGGGGGATTAGGCCATTCCATTGAAGGGAAAAAGGCCATATTGTTCTCAAGATTGGGTAAGGTATTTTTTATGAATTCATTCATGATGTCCTCTTCTTGCCTCAGGATATCTTAGTTAAGAAGACACACATTGGGAGATGAAGGATCATGAGTTTCATCATTTAGATTAGGGTCATTGCCAAACACACAACTTGAAACATCAACTAAGGATTTCAAGGAACTCAACATCTTCCAAAAACACTTATCCATTATGACAATATTATGCTTGTATTGAGGTTTAGACCGATATATAATAGTGAATTGAAAAACATAAATCAGATTTGGATAGAGGATCTAGAGAGGGTTCTATAACATAAATCTAAGCACAAATATCTAGGACTAGGTCACTTAGGGTGACTATGTCTGGCGAGGATATTTGCAAAATTCAGATTTATACCATGTGTTATACTATCTAAGGCTCTTAGATCTATGTGAAAACAGGTTTGACAATGAATTATTTTCCATAGTTTACCCAATTTACGATTATGAAATTCAAAATGAAAGTGTGCAACAATTTATAAAATGTTCCAGCAATAAATGATAATTATAAATACAATTTCCATATCTAAGATACAACAATTAAATGATCTTAATATGCCTAAATCAAAAAATGATGATATTGATGCTTTTTGAAAACAAAACAATGCAAATTTTCACTTTTTGAGCTATATGCAAGACTTCTAAATGAAAGAAATGAACTTTTTTAGTTTTTTTTTCAAATTTAAATGAACTAATGTAGATTTAAATGCAATTTGAATATAAATCAAACCTAATATTACTAAAATTGACCCTATTGCAACCTAAAATGCAATATTGTATGCAAATTTTTGAATTTTTATGCTTTTTATGATGCCAAAATGAATGCCTAGATGAACCAACCAACACAATGCAATGTTAAACCTAGATCTAAGATGATTTGCCTCAAATTTCAGAAGGTTTATGATGTAAATTGTTGGGATATGGTGTTGTACACCATTACATAAAATGATTTATTATAATGTTGTAATTAAATAATTATTAGTTGTGATGCACCTAGATGGAGTAGTTAATCACACTAGGTAATTATTTGGGGACCACTTTATGTTGTATTGTAACATTGTATTATTATTTAATGTGTGGGAGGCATGTGATAATAATTTAATATTAAGGAAGTATTAAATAAAGTTAAAAATTAGTACCCAATATTAAATAATGGATTAGTGGTTTTATGTTCACATGGTTTTGTGGCACATGGTTTTATCTTACCACTTGGTTGTATTTCTATGAGATTGAATCTATAAAAGCAAGCACATGTTTAGTGGTTAAGTTTGGTTGGGTGAGTGGACTGCCATTATTGAGTCTTTCTGAGGAGTGCATATCTGAATCATGGAATGGGATTTGTGGATTCATGCTTGGACACATGAGGATGCATTGAGAGGCTTCATGCTTCAGAGGTATTCATTATAACTCTTGTATTTCATTATTTCTCAATAATATAATGGAGTATGGATGCTTTTGGAGGCTATGTTTTTCCCACTTGAAGATTTTCCTAGGGTATATCTTGTGTTATCTTATGGCTTGTCTATTTGATCTATGCATTAGGGTTACTTTTATGCATGCTTATCTCTCATGGGGTTATGTAGAAAATGGATTAAGATTGTGGGTAGAATTCATTTTTTCCTAACATAAATGCATCGGGTTCACCAAAATGAAATATAGAAAAAGTGAAACCCTAAGATTCTCACTGATGAGCACAATTTTTGGCACATCTAGATCATACTTTTACAAACATTTTTATGCTTTTTCATTATGCTAAAACAAACATTTGGTGCTGATTATGGGATAAAACACAAACTTTTTATGCTTAATGTAATAAGTATATTACACTAAGTCTTCCATGGTTATTACTTTAAATGTTTTATTAGTTTGATGAATGCCTTAGTAAACCTTGCGTGATGACAAATCTCCTGCAACCCCTACTGTTGAACTTCTTGCAGCCACGCCTGGAATAATGTTTGTTTTAGATTAATTCTTAAATAGATGTATAAATAAAATGATGAATCATCTTAAATGTTGAACGTGTTGAGCTAACTCTCTACCTCAGGAATAGCCGGTAGGATATTTTGCAAGTACCATGATTGGAGGAAGGAATTCAATTCCCACTCGTGGGTAAAAGACCAAATCAATGAAGACCGGTTTTGCTGTTGAAGAATAGGGAGTCAGTTTCGACTCATCCGCCATACAAGAGGAGTGTTTCAAAAATCTAGCTTAGGCATCTTGATGGCGCATAAATCCAGGATGATGGCACTTTAAGACTGATAAATTGATTTGACTCAGTTCTTTCATTTCTATCCACCGTTTTGCTAAGTTAGTTGAATGTAATAAAGTCCTCCTGATTTATAAGGGAAGGTTAGTTAGTAGTTAAATTTAGTTTTCAATAAATAGCCCATTCTCCTTCAGAGAATGGGCTGGAAGATTGCTGTGTAAACACATTTTCAGTTTTAGAAATACAGTCAAGAGAGATTGCGTGCTATGTATTGTTTTACTTTGAATCAATAAAGTTTATGAAGTTTTTTGCCTAATCTATTGTCTACTTTTGGCATTACCTAAGGGGGACCACTTAGGGAACTACCTATACTTTCATTCTGTAAGGTAGGATAGCTGTATTTTCTTTCATAAAAGTTAATGTGCCTGTTCCTGCAGCTGGTAGAAACACAAAGCTATCAACTGTTCCTGCAGCCACTAGATATAGAGTAGTTTTATCTTTCAGTTTTCATTTTCAAAGCAATTTATTCAGTAAAGTTATCCCAGTAATTAGAATTCCATTATAAAGCATCTTAGGAAATCTTGCATGTCTGGAAAGGTGATTAGTGCATATATTGTGCTGACCCATTTCAAGTTTACGTCCTCGGGTTGATAATTAAATGAGGTTCTTTAGCAGATTATGGCTACTGGTTGTGATGTTCAATCCCTAAGTAGAGGAATTCATATTCCTAGTTATTAAGTTGATTAAAGAACACTACATTTTTGGCGCCGTTGCTGGGGATGGTGTCGAACTAAAGACCTATTGCAAGCATGCTAGTAGGTAGCTTGAAGTTTTTATTCCTAGAGTTTAGATCAAGATTCACTATTCCAACATTTTTCCATAGTTAGATTTACTTCTTACTGTATGCTTAGAAGAAGAGACCAATTTGGAAGATTCCTTCTTAGAAGTTTATATACCCAAGAAAATGACCCAGAGATTGACCCAAAAATTGTCCCAGAAGCACCATATTTGGATGCTGGTCAAGATCTAGTCATTTCATCTTCTTCTTCCTTGGAGATTAGTTTGAACCTATTTGATGAGCCTGAAAATATTAATTTACTCACAACACAATTGAATAACCTGTACACTTTCAATAACCAACACCCCCATAATAATCCACTTGCCCTTGTTGTCTACCAGCTAGGAGCTAACCCAAGACCACCACCAAGAATGGAAAGGCCTACTTTTCCATTTCTGCTCCCTGACTTGCATGACAATAATAATCTCAAAAATATCTCTGCCTCATTGCTTCCAAAATTCTATGGCCTTATTACAGAAGACCCTCATAC
The DNA here is from genome assembly GCA_007115665.2 of Sequoiadendron giganteum. Taxonomy (NCBI): domain Eukaryota; kingdom Viridiplantae; phylum Streptophyta; class Pinopsida; order Cupressales; family Cupressaceae; genus Sequoiadendron; species Sequoiadendron giganteum. The sequence goes on along the minus strand of CM021101.1, from coordinate 560,093,181 downwards.
CTTCTTGTTTGAGTTTGACATCCTATGTAGGAGTTATGATTATACTACTAAAGCCCATAAGATGAAATTATTCCCTTCTACTTTAAAGGAGTCGGCCTTAAAATGGTTCATGGGATTAGGGGGCAATGCAGCAGCCACTTGGGATGAATTGAAGGAGTTGTTTTTAGGGAAGTATAAAAAGTATTGTAGGGGAAATGATATGAGAGGAGATGACATCTTCAAGATGTCACAAAAGGAGGATGAAACCTTGGAGGACTATGTATCCAGGTTTCTGTTCAGTGTGTAGAAAAACACTCAGCACCAGCTAAATGAGGAGTCTAAAAAATTTCTCTTTCTAAGAGGAGTCAATGATACTTGCATGGAAGCACTAGACCTCATAGTTGGAGGAGATATCACCCAAAGTAATTGGGATGACATTAAGGAGATCTGTCTCAATTACTCTAGGGTGAATGTGAAGAAAGGCAGGGGGTTCCAACCCTCTATTGCAAAAGGAAGTGGTTCAGGCGTATCAAAAGGAGAACTCTCTAATCTTTTGTCTAACTTCAAGCAAGATATTATAAATGATGTAGCTACTCAGCTAGACACCATGCAAGCTAGAAGGAAGAAGGAAAAAGGAAGAATTTGATGCGATGTTGGCTGAATATTGCCCTCACTGTAGACAGAGGAAGAAGGACTGCAGATGCAAAGCAGTGGCTAATTTGGAGGTGCAGAAACTTCCTTATGAGTTCAAAGCCATTGAAGGAGAGGAAGAAGTGTTCTTTGTTGCTCAACGTAGGCCATGGGCCCCGAGACAAGGTATGCCTTAGGACACCTTGCAAAATTTTGGTTCATATAATAATCAGTGGCAGAACTAATAACCTCCAAGTTATGGATCGTATTCTCAACCTCAATGGAATAATCCCTGGCCAAATGCTCAACAAAACCATTGGAAATTGCCACAAGGGAATTGACAATCACCACAACAAAATCAGTGGCAATCTCCACAGGGGAATTGGCAGTAGTCTAACCAATGGAGAGGAGGCCAACAATGGTCAAATCCACCCACTGGTTTCTTGCAGCAACTCTAGCAGCAGTCAATTATGCCACCTCCTGTAGCCAATCAAAGCCAGAATCCAAAGCCAACCCAACTGCCTGCTCAAGCAGCACCCAATCCAAATAACCAGCCTCAGCAGCAACAACAAGTTTATTTTGTTGATCCTAATAATCAGCCTGCCTATGCTCTCAACCTGAATAATATCAACTTACGTTCAGGAACCGTGTTGCCCACACCATCTCCTCCCATAATTTCAGAATTGCCATCTGAGGAGATTGAGCAAAAAGAAGATGCCAATGGCCTAGTCCAACCCAATGAGCCAATACAAACTCCATCATTACCTAAGGTATCCAATACACCGTCACCTCCTTTCCCACAAAGGCTGGAAGGTGAAATTGTGAAAAAGCAGGAAGAGCCTACCTTTGACATTCTTGACCAACTAAAGCACATATGTGTCAAAATTCCTTTGTTTCAAGTAATTAAGAAAGTACCTATTTACAACAAGGCCATCAAAGAATCATGTCTAAAGAAGCCAGGTAGGAAGAAGAAAGACCCTTAGACTATTCATGTGTTAGGCCAACTCTCTGATTTGATGCTAGGGAAGCTTACCATCCCAAAATATTCAGACCCTGGAAGCCCTGTTGTTGAGATTAATATTAATGGGGTTCAAATTAAGGATGCTTTATTAGACCTTGGAGCTGCTATCAATGTCATGACCAAAGACCTTGTGCTAAAGCTAAGTATTTCTGACCTAAGACCTACACCTACAGTCTTGCAATTTGCTGATAGTTCAACTGTCAAACTTGATGGAGTAGTGGAAGACTTAGTTGTCATCCTAGATTCATGGGAATATCCTGTTGATTTCATGATTTTGTCTCCGAAAGCATCATTAGGAGGTTATCCTGTAATTCTAGGAAGGCTGTGGTTAGCCACTGCATATGCTTATATTAGATGTAGGACTAGTAACACGACAATATCAGATGGGTACAACACAAAGAAACTTACCCTCTATTCTCCAGTCCAGCCTCAACTTGAGTCTGGACAGGTCATTTGACCTGATTTGGGAGACGAAGAGGAAGTGAATTCGGTGGCCAGTCTCATGATGATTACCAGAAAGCCTTTCATTGCACAACAAGAAGAGGAAGATATACTATCCAATATCCTACTGAATAAATATGGAACCGAATACCTTCATTGTGATAAAAATCCATGCTCTTTGCAGACCATTCTCCCTCCACCTACATCAGCTCAGTATCCTATAGCAACTAACTATTTGCACACATTATTGCCCCATGAAGTAGACATGCCTTTTCTATCTGAAGTATCCATGTTTGAATTAACTTCCCAAGTAGAAGTAGCTGCAGGGAAAACCTTGAATATCAACAATAAACTTACCAGCAAGCAGCAAGAATCAATGGTCAAAATGCTTACTACCCATAAACCTGCTTTTTCCTGGGATTATAGTGACATAAAAGGACTAGATCCAAAGCTATGTACACACCGAATTTTCATCAACAGTGAGTTCAAACCTGTTAGACAGCCCTAGAGGAGAATCAACCCAACCTTGAGAGAAATTGTTAAAGAAGAATTGCAGAAGATGTTGAATGCTGGCTTTATCTACCCAATCTCGGATAGCCAATGGGTCTCTCCACTAGTTATCATTCCTAAGAAAGGAAGAAAATGGAGAGTGTGTGTAGATTATAAGGAGCTCAACTCTGCAAGAAAGAAGGATTACTTTCCTCTTCCCTTCATTGATCAAGTATTGGATAATTTATCAGGGAAAAAATATTTCTCTTTCCTTGATGGCTTCAGTGGATACAATCAAATCAAGATTGCTCCAGAGGATTAGGAAAAGACTACTTTTACATGCCCTTGGGGGACATTTTCCTACTCTATTTTTCCTTTCGGTCTCTGCAATGCACCTGTAACTTTCTAGAGAGCTGTAATAAGTATTTTCTCAATTTTACTGTTTATGGTGCAACATTTGAGGAAGCACAAGACAACTTGAAGAAGGTGCTATAGAGGTGTGAAGATCATAATTTGTCACTAAATAGTCAGAAGTGCTTCATGATGATGCAAGAGGGAATAGTGCTTGGTCACTATATTTCTGCTATAAGGATACAGGTTGACCCTTCTAAGATTGAAGTCATCTCTAATCTTCCCTTTCCTACCAAGCAAAAGGAACTGAGAAGATTTTTGGGACATGCTACATATTATAGAAGATTCATCAAGGATTTCAGTCAAACAACAACCCCTCTATACAATTTGTTGAAGAAAGATGCAGATTTTGCCTGGACAGAGGAATGTGAAAGAGCATTCCTTAATCTGAAAATTGCCCTACCACAAGCACCTGTGTTGAAAGGACCTGATTGGTCACTTCCATTTCACATTCATACTGATGCATCAGATTATGCTATTGGTGTTGTCTTAGGACAAAAGGGTGGTTCAACTGAACATGCATTGTATTACATCAGCAAGAACTTGCAGGGAGCTGAGCTCAATTACACTGTTACAGAAAAAGAAATGCTAGCAATCATTTATGCCCTCAACAAATTCAGGCATTATATAACAGGCTATCAAATATTTTTCCACACTAATCATGCAACAATCAGATATCTTATGAATAAAAGCTCAATAACTGGAAGACTGGTAAGGTGGTTGTTGCTCATGTAGGAATTTGACATTACAATTGTGGAAAAGCCAGGTAAAGCCAATGTGGTTGTTGATTTCTTATCTAGGATTCAAAGACAAGATAACTCTACACTTATTGAGGATTCCTTTCCTGATGAGCATTTGTTTACAATGTTATTCACCCATGGTATGCAGATGTAACAAATTATCTTGCTGCAGGAAGAACTCCTCCTCAATTCTCCCCTAAGGAAAAGCGATTATTGGTAGAGAAAAGTTTTAACTTTTCCTGGATTGAAGATTGCATATTTTATACAGGGCCAAATCAAGTTATGAGGAGATGTGTATGAGAGGAAGATACTCATGATATACTGCATGCAAGTCATGATGAGCTGTGTGGTGGGCATTTTGCTGCAAAAAGGACAACAATGAAAATCTTAAACACTGGCTATTATTGGCCAGCTCTTCATAGAGATGTAACCAAATACACTGGGAGATGTGACAGATGCCAAAGGATGGGAAGGCCAACCAGATCAGACAAGATGCCTCTATTTCCACAAATGATTGTTACCCCCTTTGACAAATGGGGACTGGATTTTGTAGGACCAATTGATCTGCCTTCAAATGGTAAGTCTTATATCTCTGTATGCACAAATTATGTGACAAAGTGGGTAGAAACTAAACCTATGAAACATGTTAGGGATAATAAAGTAGTAGAATTCCTCTATGAGGATATATTCATCAGATTTGGTGTCCCTAGGGAGATAGTGAGAGATCAGGGGGCACAATTTACCTCTACTCTAATTACAGCCTTAGTTAATGAATATAACATAAGGCATAGGAAATCAACTCCTTATCATCCACAGACTAATGGTCAAGTGGAGATCACCAACAGGGATATAAAGGCCATTCTAACTAAGACTGTAGATTTGCATAGAAAGGACTGGGCTGCAAGATTATCAGAAGCTATATGGGCCTACCGAACTACATGGAAGACTACTACAGGATATACACCCTTTGAAATGGTGTATGGTAAAACAGCTGTGATGCCAATAGAGTTTGAACATAAGACTCTAAGAACGGCATTGGAAATGGACATGGACTTAACAACTACATAAAAGGAGAGATTCATGCAGCTCAATGCCTTGGATGAGCTCCAAAAGAATGCCCTGCACCACATTGAGATAATACAAAATCAGAGAATAAAATGGCATAATAAGTACATTAAAGAAAAAAAATTTAAAGTAGGAGATTGGGCTCTGTTATATGACTCATAGTATAAGGACAATCAAGGAAAACTACAAACTAGATGGTTGGGTTCGTATGAGATAGAGGAAGTATTCACAAATGGTGCTGTATAATTGAGGACCATTGATGAGGTCCGATTTAAGCTACTATTCAATGGGCATCATCTCAAGCTCTACTATAAGCCCATTGACAAGGAAGAATTTCTGAGCCAGTTCAAGTTTGTGCAGGAAACAGTTGATCCTGTAGCCAAAGGGATAGAGTTATCACTTGATTCCCTAGGCCATGCATAAAAGTACATAAAACTATCATAATAAAGGGGTCATCCACTCGGATCCCCATTCCATTCACTCACTCCATCCGTAATCCATCCACTCATACTCTTTCTTACCTCATCCACCTGTCATTCCCCATACCATCCATGTTTCTGTAGATCACATTTTTCAATGACGAAGTGATGTCACATCAGGTAATTACGGCGGTTCCATCCAGGTGAGTTCCACTTCACTTTAAGATTGCTTAGTTATTTTATTTATTACATTTATTTTGGTATTAATTAATGCAAACTACATTCCTATATGGCTGCCATCCCTCGGTCTTTCTGCACAATTGGGCACATTTTTCCATTTTATATCTTTGTGCCACATCATTGTTTCTGCCACCAAAAGGCCTTGTCACGTCCATTACCACTGTCATTTTGGCATGAGCTCCAGATATTTGAAAATCTCCAATTAATGAACTGAACACCATACCTCCTGCAATAATGAACCTAAATATATTTTACTTATCTATGATTACTTTCTCCTTCAAAGAGATTGAATGTTTGAATTCCTTTTCCTATATTTTTTGTATCTTTTGAAGAGGGGTTCAAAAGTTTCGGTTGAGAGGAGGGAAGTGCTGTAGAGTTGGGTTGTAGGAAGTTCTGGTTGTGTAAGTTTGGAAAAAGCAAAGTGACCATCGCCTAAAAGATTAGATCATAGAAAACTAAGGAGATGGGAGGTCAACCGATTCGACATGAGCCTACAGATCATAACATCTTGCTGCAGGATGTGCTACATGTGCCACCATTCAGGTAATATGGGTGGCTTAATTACTTCTTGAAGCTTGAAAAATTTGATGTAGATATTGCAAAGGAATTTACAAGGACATTTCAAGAAAGAGAAGCAAAAGTTAGAGGTATAATAGTGAATGCATCAATTGACAGAATTGCTGAGATAACGGGATTACCTCAAGTCGAAGAAACATTTCCTTGAGGAAGGGATGCAAAGAGCGCGAGGGCAGAGTTTACTCAGCCGAATGACCCTCCACTATGGGTAGATAAGCAAGGTGCACAAAGGTTGAGTCTGTCGCAGGACTAGGTGTCATGGGCGGGATACATAATCAAATACATAACCTATGAAGGTAGGTTTTCAGTCCTGCATTCTCATCACTTCAAACTTTTGTCTCATTTACGCCATGGATTGTTGATGAATATTCCCGACTTCCTTTATAATTTGTTATCCAATAGCGCTGTTGAATTTAGAAAGGGTAGGGTTAACTCCGTATCTCACCACTGCCTTATTAAATTACTTGTTGAAAAATTTGTTCAAGATACATCAGGGATGACCTGGGAGGAATTCATTATCAATTTTAATCCCAAAATTTAAAATGTTGGACCTAGAGGGGAACCTCTTACTTTCAAGTGACGAATCTCCCAGTCCATAGGCCAGACCTCTACCGCTATGTCCCATACTCAGGAATCATCTGATTCACAAGATGGCATTCCTCTTTCTGAAAAAACCCCTATCAAAACTCCTGAGTCTTCTTCCAATATTAAGAGAGGGAAGTCACCCGTTGTGGCAACCCCTAAGCCTACAAAAAGGAAACAAAAGGAAAACCTCTTTGTTCCTGTGGCAAAGCCCTCAAAGAAGCGTAAGACAATTCCTACCCCCATAAGGAGTTCTAGACTTCAAAACCAAGAAGCTCTAAAATCACTTGATACTACTCCTGCCGAACCACCAACCTCAGAACCTTCCAGTCCTATACTAGAAGTGGAGAAACCTGTTGTTGTGGAGACCGTAGGTACACTTGAAAGAGTGGGCCTGGATGAATTGGATGCCATTGCAGAGCAGATGCAGCAATGTATGGCAGGAAAACTACAAGAAGAAGTAGGAAATGATGAGCGAGAAGAGATAGTAGTTGTGATTCCATTAGAAGAAGAGGGTGACAACATTGGCATGACTGATGAGACTCTTGCTGCCCAGAAAGATCAGGAAGGTTGGCAACAAGAAGGTAATTCAGGGCAGGAAAACTCTAAACCATCAAATAAAACCGAGGTAATTGGAGAAAAGGAACAAAGAAAGGTGGATATAACTAAAGAAATACAGGGATCACCTGTAGTAAGCTATAATCATAGACCTCCTCTCCATGTCAATGAACTTTTTTGTAGGGATGACATGTTTTGAAGAACTCCAACATCAACAAATTACTTCTGCACTTGAAATTGAGAGATTACAAAGAATAATCTAGAACAAGAATCTAGAAATTGCTAACTTAAATGATACTCTCAACTAGGTGGTAGAGCTTGTTCCATGTCTGATGCAGTGTTGAGCGCCTTCACCTGTTTATGCAATGTATCTCAAAGAGTTGTATTTGAACTTCCAATTGATTAGAATCTGGAAAGGTAAAAATCCTTCATTAGATACCCCAAAAGAATTTTATGAGGCATATAAAGATTCACCTCTGCACATCAGGAACCTCCTGTGTGAATTTTATCTGCATAATTTGGTTGTACCACAAGATAAAGATTGGAAACCCTTAGTCATATCAGTGCTTTAATCTCCTAGATCACCAATGAGATAAGCAGGGGGGAACAATTTGATAGTCATCAACATGATGAAGTCAATATGCCATTATTTGTGAGGAATGAATCAAAGAATGGAATGGGTATCTACTTTTGTTGGAAGAAATTGTGGAGAGATGAAAGAGCCAGGCCATTGATTGAGCCTTTGAGGCAAGAAATATTTTCTCAGTATTCCTAGGTAATAAACAATGATCTCGGTGTTGCAAACCTGCACATTCAAACAAGATGGGAACATATTCCATTGCAATTAAAAAGAGTAGAACCACATGCTCCTAATACCTTGTATGCAACAACTAGAAGGGCAGAGAGATACATGAGGAATGCCAAGACAAAAAGGGAGAATTGGTTGCCCTTGGTTATGCAACCACCTATTCTCCTATGGCCATTACTGTCTATGCAGGGGGAAAACAACATATATAATAGAATTTCTGAGGATAACAAATGGCAAAGGCTGGAGGCAATGCGAGCTCACTTCTGGAGTTTCCAACATGGAGAGTGTGGACAACAGCAGAATGCTGATTTAAGAGAATTTTCTAGGAGAAGGAATGCTAGATTTGCTGAAGGGTCCAACAAATAACCGGTTGAGGGGAATGATGAGCCCAATTTTTGGCACATCTAGATTATACTTTTATAAACATTTTTATGCTTTTTCATTATGCTAAAACAAACATTTGCTGCTGATTATGGGATAAAACACAAACTTTTTATGTTTAATGTGATAAGTATATTACACTAAGTCTTCCATGGTTATTACTTTAAATATTTTATTAGTTTGATGAATGCCTTAGTAAACCTTGTGTGATGACAAACCTCCTGCAGCCCCTACTGTTGAACTTCCTACAGCCACGCCTGGAATAATGTTTGCTTTAGATTAATGCTTAAATAGATGCATAAATAAAATGATGAATCATCTTAAATGCTGAACATGTTGAGCTAACTCTCTACCTCAGGAATAGTTGGCAGGATATTTTGCAGGTACCATGATTGGAGGAAGAAATTCAATTCCCACTCGCGGGTAAAAGACCAAATCAATGAAGACCGGTTCTGCTGCTAAAGAATAGGGAGTCAGTTTTGACTCATCCGCCATACAAGAGGAGTGTTTCAAAAATATAGCTCAGGTGTCTTGATGGCGCATAAATCCAGGATGATGGCACTTTAAGACTGATAAACTGATTTGACTCAGTTCTTTCATTTCTATCCACCACTTTGCTAAGTTAGTTGAATGTAATAAAGACCTCCTGATTTATAAGGGAAGGTTAGTTAGTAGTTAAATTTAGTTTTCAATAAATAGCCCATTCTCCTTCAGAGAATGGGCTGGAAGATTGCTGTGTAAACACATTTTCAGTTTTAGAAATACAGTCAAGAGAGATTGCGTGCTATGTATTATTTTACTTTGAATCAATAAAGTTTATGAAGTTTTTCGCCTAATCTATTGTCTACTTTTGGAATTACCTAAAGGGGCCCACTTAGGGAACTTCCTATACTTTCATTCTGTAAGGTAGGATAGTTGCATATTCTTTCATAAAAGTTAATGTGCCTATTCCTGCAACTGGCAGGAACATAGAACTGCCAACTGTTCCTACAACCACTAGATATAGAGTAGTTTTATCTTTCAGTTTTCATTTCCAAAGCAAGTTATTCAGTAAAGTTATCCCAGTAATTAGAATTCCAGTATAAAGCATCTTAGGAAATCTTGCATGTCTAGAAAGGTGATTAGTGCATATATTGTGCTGACCCATTTCAAGTTTACGTCCTCGGGTTGATAATTAAATGAGGTTCTTTAGCAAATTATGGCTGCTAGTTGTGATGTTCAATCCCTAAGTAGAGGAATTCATATTCCTAGTTATTAAGCTGATTAAAGAACACTACACTCACCCTAGGATTTCAAAGGTTGCTTTTACACAAATTTAATTTAAGATTTGAGTTAGTGAAGGTTTGATGAATTTGGACAATATATAGGTCTGAATTACAACATGAAAGGTGAGTTAACCTGCCCTTGACCAAATCTGAATTGAACTTAAGGATGAAATGAAATGATTCAGCTAGCCTAATGATGTAAATTATTGTTCTAATGCAAATGTAACAAACACATAGTCACAAAAAAATTTAGACTTCGAAAACAGACTGAGCAAGACATTGTGCACCTATGATATGAATTTAGAGTTGATTTCTAAGGACCTAGTCACCCTACGTGACTATGTCCTCTTTGGAGGATCCTAGATCTAATTTCATAGTCCTTTAGTGCTAGATCAAAGCCTTTTTTTTTTTTAGATGTCGCACTATCAAATCATTGTCGGATATTGTTGTAATTGAGTTTCCATTTATTTTTAAGTTATAGATTTTGATTGCAACAATGAATAATTAACCTTCAAACTTCTCCCTATCTTATTCATATCTAAAAATTGCACATTCAAAGAGAGAGGAAGGGTTGTTCTATTTATGGGCTTGCTTTAGTCAAACCCCGTGTTAGTGTTTTCCACTTCCATAATGACAATGCCAATGAAAGATAGATAAATGACAAAAAGGAATGATGAATCATTAATGGATTGTAATTCACCACCCTCCACTGGCTTCCTTGAAGGGTTGAAGTCACACAAATCTCCTCAAGGCTTGAATGTCGTTGGCTTGATTTTCTTGAAGACCTAAAAGGAGTATATCTCACAAACAACATGAAAATATGAACATAAACAAAATCACATACACTTAGACATGATGCTTGGATCTTGAATTTCTATAATAAAACTCTGAAGTGTTGCTCTTGACTTGCTCGATAGTGCTCTTGATTGCCAATAATTTCTAGATATTCTTTGTTAGTTTTCAAATGATGCAATAACTAGGTATTTGTATTGAATTATTCTAGTTCCCCCAATCCCGATAGCTGACATTGGACATTTGAAATTCAAATAATAAAATGTTGACATCAACATATTCCATTTTGGAGGTGAAATAGGGGGACTAAGACACCCTATGTTTCTGTGTCCTAGCCCTATTTTATGGGACTTAAGGTGTCAGGGATAAAATATTAAATGAATGATTTGGTTTTATGTTTCCAATTTTTCAAAAAATGATGAAATGGGCACAATGCATAATTTAAGAAATTTGGTGTACAATTAGGTCCATGTACTTAAGGGGCATCAAAATATAGTGTGAAATTGTCAAGGGTGATAATTTATGATGCTACATTTAGCCCCCACTTTAGTGAGATTATGAACTTACGTCCAGACTCACACTAAAGTAGAATAATATGTCAAGAGGGGTCTAATTGTCCAAATGTTGAAGAGATAGGATGACTACATGAATCTAGGGGGAGTCCACAAGCCCCCAAGATACAAGATCCCATGGAAAGACAACATAAGCACAAAGTAACACACATGTATGTAATGAAACAAGACAACATACACAAACATACACAATGCCAACATAAAATGCATAAGGAGGGTATGGATATCACAAACTAGCAAGTTGTGTTATGCTAGGATCTATATATACCCAAAGCATTCATGACTCATGGGTTAACAAAGTTTGATATTTTCTAAGTGAACCACAAACTGAAAGCACCATAGGCTAGTGAAGTCTAGTATTCACTATGTGATCCCCCAAGACAAAGTAGCAAAATGAGAAACACATAAGGACTAGTGAAGTCCAATATTCACTAGGTGTGTACTCATTGTCAACTAAACCAAGAATTATACTCCTTGATAATTTTGATAAGGTGTTATGTTATACCTTGATTGTATAGTTACTGTTTACTATTACTGCATAGGGTAAAATGGATGTAATGAGAATACTGAAGATGAATAAAATATGTTTGTTCCTTGTTATCAATATGAATGTTTTCACATTTGATGGTTGTCTCATTTAATGTTACTTCATTTGATGTTATCCTTGGAAAAATATTGCTTTATGTGAATGAAAGGTTATTGAATTATGATTATTCTAACTTTGGATATTTTTATGTATACTGCATATGTTATGAACATTTGATTGTCATGAGCATGCATTAGTGAATGTAGGTATGTGTTCCATTCCTCCAAGCGGAGGGGAAGTATCACTCGGGAGAAGATCGTAGTCGAGTAACCGATAAAAGTAAATTGAGTATACACACACCACCTTAGATTGAGTGAACTAAGTCAGTTTGTGTGGGTTATAGGTAAGTCATCCATAGCTTGTATGTTTGCATTAGGAGTCTTTTTTACTTCTGCATACTTTTACAAGTGATGTTTATCTGTTTGGGGTTCTGAGTTATTCTTGTGTTATTATGATCATATGGATAGATGGGATGTAGGTGACAATATGTTTATATGTATGCACATGCATATCAAGAGGATCTAACAACATGTATATGCATATGTATATGTATATCACACATACACACCTATCAATATGATGGTAACGTAAATGGATGTAAGTGAATTGGATGTGGACATATATATAAATGTATAGTATATACGTGTATCCATATGTATATGCATATCGATACAAGTGTACATTGGTAAATGGATATGCTTGTACGAATGCATCAATATGGTATACCTACACATACATGTACATAGAGGTATATACATGTATACACACAGACATATATATGCATACATCCTGTATAATGTGGATATTATAATTACCTTGCCTTACAAAGATATATATATATATATATGCAAATGCATATTAAATATTATATTTATATTTAAGTTATATATATAAATACATATATATATATATATAATGAGGTATTTAAATATATATATATATATAATAAAATATATATATTACATATGATTTGAAACATTGGAAAATAGACTTAATTATGATTTTATAAAGGAGTCGATTTAATGTTGGCTTCCTTGGACATATTTAAACTTTGGATCAAATATATTGATTGTGATGAAACTCGACTTTGAATAAGGCATTATCTACTATGGAATACACAGGGATGAAATAATGAAATGTCTTAAATTTTAAGGATTTGACCAAGTCGATATCTAAAATTATGAAGCTTGACTAAATCCAACGCAGTAATCATTTTCTATCGACTCAACCCAGGAAATAGTTGATACTAGTTATGTGTTGAAGAAATGAGATTGACTTCTTCTCAGCATATGAAAATCATGCCATCTTACAAATTTGGGGCCACCTATGTTACCATTTTCTTGTAGGTGTTGATTTGGCAGAAAATTTTGAATTTCCCATGTGCATTTGAAATAGTCTTCTTGAATGTTGGCAATTGAAGCTGATTCATCATGTATTTTGTTGAGTACTGGCTTGAACTATCACCACCTCCAAGTTGAATGAATAAAAAAGGGAGTGGTGTTGAATCACATGTCATGACTATAGGAAGTTTGGAGGTTGTCTGCTCTATAAATAGTTGCCCCAACTCTCTTGCAACACATTACTATCTTATTCATCATATACATATTATCTTATGATTCATTCTACCTTTTTGGAAGTGATCATTATTTGCAACCATCATTCATATTTCTATGTGACCATTATTTCCATAAAAGGAGGCGTATCATACCAAAGGAATACATCTTTTTTGGTTATTACATTTGAGTTTTACTAGTTTATAATATTTGATTTATGATTGAGAAAAGAGTGGACTTTGTGAGGAAGAAATTGTTTGTTCTGAGAGGAGAGTGCTTTCAACAAGAAAGGGAGTAGGAATTGATTTGTGAAGATAAATTAAGCTATAGGAGAAGGCTGCACTGTCATCATTTTGGGAAAAGTGTTAACAGGCATGGGATATTCTTCTTCTTATTATTTATAAAATATTATGTTGCATGAAATGTATTTTTTGTCTGTGCATAAGAAGTAAATATGTTTGTCTTTTGATAAAGGAAAATGATGTATTTTAGCTATGTTCTACAATGTTTATAAGATCTCCATAATAGGAGAATTTTGTTTGCATTAGTTATTATTTATTAGGCTTGATTGAATGCAAGAGTCACTTGACATACACCAGCTAAGTTATTAAGTTAACTAGGAAATCTTGTGTTACTCTTAGGATAGATAATCCAGTATGGGAGGGAGCTTGTGTACTTAATTTTTAATTATATTCATTTCAAGTAGAATAGAATGTTGTAGGTTAGTCCAAGATAACAGATAATCCATTGAAGGACAATGCCTATACATAGTGTAAGATAACATTAAGTCAAATCGGCCTTGAGTAGTGTATGTGATAGATGAATTCATTCGAAGTACTAAATGAGAACACTTTGGCCAAAGTAGTGCAATGTACGAGACTGATCCACTTAGATTGTGTGATGCTTGAGACTACACTATCAATTCACCGTGATCCATTATTACATGCTAGTTCCAGATTGTGGGATTACAAGTTCTAGTTATGTAGGACACAACACTATGTTCAATTTTTTGTCGTTATCGATTACACTTGCAATCTCTTCGTCGAAGGGAAGGGCCATCTATCTAATGGTAAATGTGTGGGGGACCACATTAAGAGTCCGTGGTTGGAAAAAATGTGCTTGAGTGATGCTTCTCCTTCACAACAGGTGGCAAAAGAACCAAGATTTGAAAGGGAAGAACCTGGTCCATCTTACGACTCTTTGTTCAAAAGCTCTTTAAGCTATGTATGTATTTGTATGCTTTCTTTCTCTGATGTTTATTTGAAAATAAAAGGAATGCATGTTGAAATATGTTTTGTAACTTGTTCAGAAATTATCAATAAAAGAAAAGAATTTTTTTATTACCATGGCTATATTACTTGTTATCTTTACTCGTTGGTGTAAAATTAAGAAATTTTTACTTCGTGAAAGGGTTAGTACATTACTTGTGGTAGCAGAGATACCAGGTTTAACTCAGAAACCTATGAGCTCGTCATTTTTGTGTTCCAACATTATCTATTGTTATGGAAAATTCTTGTGTCAGGATGGTACATTTCAGATTAACAACTTGAAAGTCAGTAATTAGAAACGAGTGTTACCTCAAGGCCAAGAAGGAAAAAGAAGCCATCATTAGAACCATAGAGGGAACCAACTATGATAATTCTATCTAGTTGAGTGACATCAAAACCTTTAGTCACACTTTCTCAGATCAATGATGTGAAGAGGAAGATAAAGGTGGAGGCTATGTACAATTACCTATCAACTATCTCACCAAAAAAATTGAATTCATTACCACTTTCCAAGGACATGCCTTCAAAAGAAAGTGCTAGTCCTACATTCATCTTTAGGGATCGTAGGGTTCTACCATTGGCTGAAGTAATATCAATTTATTTGGGTAAAGAGTCTGAGGGATATGTACCAAGGACACCACCAGTCAAGAAATGGTCTCATGAACAAATGTCTTACAAAAATGTAGACTACATTGTTGATGAACACCATATTGGAATTACTTCTCATAACTATGTATCAGAAGATAAATCTGAGGGTTATTATCCTTTTTGGGATAAGTATGAACATATGAGAGATGAACATAAAGATAGGGAAGAAAAAATTTCTTAGTCTATAGGTTATACTCCATTAAGTTATTTGTCTGAGAGTGAATCTGAAGGATACTCTCCACTTGAATATTTAAATAGTCACTCCATGTAATTGAAAGGCTATTGAAATCCTCATGAAATGAATAAAACTATGTGTTTATCAAAAGAAGTGTATGCTTAATATTTTATGGAATTCTTGTGTACATGTAAATGTTACTTTTATGTTTTCCATAAGGCAATTGATAACATAATTAGGCTAACTTGAATAAAAAATTAAGGTTTAAACCAATCACATAAGCATGGTGAGGACATATGAGAGGACATGAACTAATCCCACTACGAGTTAGGAGGTTGGACAAGGAGCTACTAGAATGGAGGCTAGGCTTGACCAAATCCTAGCAAGGCTAGCTAATCTTGAACAATAAAAAGCTAAGGATATGGTAGAAAAGGAAGTGCCCGGCAATGGTTAAGAGGAAGTAAATTCTTCCCATGGGCATGGTAAAAACCCTAACCAAGAGAAGGAAAAATCACCTTCACCATCTATCAAAAGGAATAAGAAGATTGTGTCTTTTGGACTATCAAGGGACATGAAGAAGATATTTCCACGTAAATCTGATGGTAGTGCTAGAGGTGATGAGGCTGAAGTATGGATCGTTCAGATAGAAAAATATTTTGAAATACGAAACTACGATGAGGTTACTAAAGTAGTGTGGGGTACATATCAGTTAGCAGGTGAAGCCTCTAACTGGTGGATGAACAAGAAGTTGAAACTTAGAATTAGCTCATGAAAATTAACTTGGAGAGAATTTGTGGAAATATTTCATAAAAGGTGGTTACCAAAACTTTACTATGATTAGAAACTCTCAGATTTCCAAGAGTTGAGGCAAGGTAGCATGATGATTAACGAATACTAGGAGAACTTCACCCGACTTCTGCGTTATGTCTCCATTTACCTAAGGATGAGCATTTTTCCCATTAGGAAATTTATTTTGGTACTCAATATCTGGATTGAAGGAGAAGTAGATATGCATGGTCCAAAAACAATGGATCTTGTTTATGAAAAATAAATTAAGCAAGAAAAAAAGATTAGGGATGATTCCACCCGACAAGAAAGAAAAGAGCAAAAGAGAGATGTGGAAGTTTTGAACAAGATAGCTCCTAAGAAGGAGGAATTTGTGCATAATTTTGTGAAGAAAAAAGGGAAAAGATCCCTCTATAATGGAAAGGAGTTTAGGAGATATTAGAAAATAAATGATTCCATCATGGGTAGCAATAGTAAGGCTAATGAAAGTGCTAACAAGTTTGGAGAAACCATAGGGAAAAAGGACCAATTACAAGATGTTTTATATGCAGAGGGAATCACTATGCAAGTGAAAACCCCAATAAAACTTCTGGTTCGCAACCATATGGTAACTCATTACCCACTCAACAAGCTATGTTTCAACAAAAGATACATACTGTTGTGGACGATCAACAGGTTGACTACCAAGTAACACCAGTCGAAACACCAGGTATTTTGTTTGGATTACCTATTTCTATTGATACCGGTGCTACTAAAAATTTCATTTCACCTAGAATAGAAAAACAATTATTTAGGAAGGAATGACACATGGAAATGTCTTAGAATGTAGAGTATGCAAACCAGACAAGAGAAAAGGTGGATCAATGTCTATTCAAGGCTAGGATAGAGCTACCTAGTTTTACTACTGAAGTCAACCTTTATGTCGCACCTCTAGGATCATATGATGTTATCCTAGGAATGAATTGGTTGTGGAAACATAGGGCCATAGTAGATTGCCATGCTAAGACTATTGAGTACCTAGAAGATAATGGAAATCAAGTTAAATTTAAAGGAATTCCTAGAGAGGTAAATATTTGACAAATTACGATAATGCAACTTATGAGAGATAAGAAGAAAGGGTGTAAACTATTTGTTGTAAAGATTGAAGAACTTGGAAAGGATAGTGATAATTTTGAGTACCAGAGTTTGCAAGAATTAGAAGATGGAAAAATAGATAAAACTAGAAAATAAAATATGGAGAAGTACCCAATTTTGAGAAAATTTTCAGATGTGTTTACTGAAGAGTTATCGGGATTGCCTCCAAAAAGAGTATTTTATTTCTCTATTGACATAGTTCTTCAACCATAACCTATATATAAAGTACCCTATAGGATGACAACCACTGAACTTATGGAACTTAAGGCACAATTGGATGAATTGTTGTCGAAAGGACTAATAAGACCAAGTGTTTCATGTTGGGGAGCACCAATTATCTTTGTCAAGAAAAAGGATGAAACACTGCATTTGTGCATCAACTATCGTATGCTTAACAAAGCTATGGTTAAGAAAAAGTATCTGTTGCCATGCATTGATGACCTTTTTGATCAAATGAGAGGTGAACTTATATTCTCTAAAATAGATTTGAGATATGGATATCACCGGTTAAGGGTTAAGGATGAACATATCTTTAAAAGCACATTCATAACTTGATATGGACACAATGAGTTCATTTTTTTACCTTTCGATTTAACAAATGCACCAACAACATTCATGAATTTAGTAAATAGTGTTTTCAGAGATTACCTTGATAAGTTTGTACATTTTTCTAGATGACATCTTGATTTATTCTAGAAATGAGGAAGAACATTACAAGCATTTAGAAATGGTCCTACAACGGTTGAGAGAGCATAGGTTGTATGGTAAAATTTACAAGTGTAATTTATTCCAAGAGAAGGTACATTATTTGGGTCATGTGATTTCATCAAAAGGAATTATAGTTGATCCAACAAAGATTAAAGCAATAATTGAGTGGCCTATACCCAAATATGTGTCAGAAGTAAGAAGTTTTGTGGGTTTGGCAGGATATTATAGGAAGTTTGTCACAAAATTTTCTAAGATTGCTTTTCCTATAACTTCTTTGCAAAAGAAAGGAAATAGATTTGAATGGAATGTGAAGTGTCAAGAATCATTTGACCTACTCAAATAAAAACTAACCACCGCACCAATCTTAAAGGTAGCTTTATGGTTATCAGTGATGCATGTAGAGAAGGGTTAGGAGGTGTATTGATGCAAGATGGGCAAGTTATTGTATATGAATCTAGAAAGATGAAACCATATAAAATGAATTATGCATCACATGATTTAAAGTTGGCAGTTATAGTTCATGCACTATGAATGTGGAGGCACTATTTGTTGGGGAAACCCTTTGAGTTGAAAACTAACCATAATGGGTTAAAGTACCTTTTTACTCAACCAAATCTAAATTCCAGACAAAGAAGATGATTAGAGTTGATAGCTGAATATGATTTTAATATCAATTATATTAAGGGGAAAGAAAATTGAGTCGTTGACGCATTAAGTCAAAGACCACATATTGCTTCCATAGTAGCAATACAAACTGATTTCAAAGGCCAAGTACTTAAAAAATGCAAAGAGGATGAGTATTACTTGTAGGTTAAGCAAGCACTTATGGATAATCCTCAAGATTCTAGGTATGAAGGTTTTCATTTCAACCTAGTGGATTACTTAGGTACAAGGGTAGAATATATGTACCTGATGTGAAAGAGTTGAGAAGTTTGGTATGGAAGGAAATACATGAAGCACCATATTCCGGTCATCCAAGAGTGACGAAAATGATGGATGATGTAAAACCATTATAATTCTAGAAGGTAATGAAAGGAGATGCCGCTAATTTTGTGGCTAGGTGTCTTGAATGTCAAAGGATGAAAGTTGAGCATTATCATCCTATGGGTTTGTTATACCCACACGACATACCGAAAGGGAAATGGCAAGTTATAAGTATGTATTTTGTGCAAAGACTTCCTATGTCAAGAAATAAGCACAATGCCATACTGGTGGTAGTGGATAAGCTTACAAAAGTGGCACACTTTATACTAGGGAACCTAACCAATGGAGTGCCTGTCATAGCAAGAAAATTTGTGTAGGAAGTGTTTAGATTGCATGAGATTCTTGAAAAGATTATTTCTAATAGGGATGCATGAATCACTTCTAGGTTTTGGAAAACCTTGTTTTCTACACTAGGGACTTAGTTAAATATTATCTTGGCATATCATTTAGAAATGGATGGAAAAATTGAAAGGGTGAACCAAGTAATGAAAGAACTACTTAGGATGTATTGCATGGATCAACAATACAAGTGGGAAGATTATTTACCCTTGGTCAAATTTGATTACAATAACTCATATCATTATGCAATTAGGATGTCTCCTTTCGAAGCTTTGTATGGTTGCAAAAAGTGTCAAACTCCTATAAGTTGGGATAAACTTGAGGATTGAGTAAGTCTTGGACCGGAAATGTTAGCTGGAATGGATGAGCAAGTTAATATTATTAATAAGAGGTTAGCAAAAGCTAACAATCAACAAAAAAGTTACATAGATGCTAAGAGAGTGTCCCGTAATTTTGTCTTAGGTGACAAAGTGTTGTTGAGAGTGAAACCTTGTTGGAATAAAGGAACATTAAGAGGGGGGGGTGAATCAGTGTTCTACACTTTTTAACTTTATTAATCTGATCCTTAAAGCACTTATAACTTTCAATCAAAAGAAATATGCATAAACATAAGATAAACAACAACACCATAACACAAGGATTTTATGTGGAAACCTTGTTAGGGGAAAAACCACGGTGGAAGGCCAATCCACAATATGAGTATACTCATAAATAAGTGTTTACAAAAATGGGAATGCACTTGCATTCAGACACACTGTCTAGAGCTCATTGCTCAAGAATAGAAAGGATCATTGCCTTAAAAAATATTCAGATTAAATCCATTTGAAGAAATGAACTAAAAGAATAGCATCTACTAATTCCTGATTATATTTTTGGTTAAGCAAATTAGTTGATTTATTGACCTTTTGTCTGATTTTGCTCTTTTGATCTGCTCTACTTTAATTCACATCACAAATCCTTTTATTCACAAGTGAAACTATGCATGATCCTTCTGATATTCACAACACACACTTCGCATCACTATGTTTGAAATGATATAATCGATCACTTATATATATCCACAACTAAAGATTTAATTGCTATAAGTTAGCTCCAAAAAAGTATGAAAGTATTTACAAACTGTTGGCTCAATCCATGATTAATTTTCAATGCACACCAACCAAAGCCAACCATAGGATAGTGATGAACCAAATTGATATGTTTGAACATGAAAACACTTAAACAGTTACTCCTCAAACATACACAATGACTACATCCACCAAGTCGGTCTTTATGCACTATAAAACATAAAATTAATCAATCAGATCTTTTAACTCACACATACAAGGCTCTAATATTCAAGAGTAATAGAGATCATATACCAAAAAAACTTCCCTAAGATCCACAACTAAAAGAGATAACAAAAAATTTCATGTGAATCGATGAACAAAATTTTGTCGGATGCTCTGTTCTTGTTTGACAATTAATCACAAGATTTCGATCTGACTTTTGGTATGAGAAAATGCTGAAGTGTGGATCAAATCACTGACTAGGGTTTCCATCAATGACAACACCAAATGTCATTTGTAGTGTCTCTTGCCAACAATATCCCCCTTTGGCATTGATGGCCATACTTAGTGAAAAATGACTAAGTGTCAGGTCAATACCAACATGAATACACTGCCACCCTTCAAAATTCTAAAAATAAAACTCCTTCTGAGATTATTACAACATTTTTCATTGTCCCATTCTCCCCCTTTGACATCAATGGCAAAGGAAAGAATCCAAATATCAAAAATCAAACAAAACTATTATGAACAAACTGCATGTGTACAAACAGGCTTCTACAACTTACATAAGCTTGAATAGATTTGAAAAATTATTCTTCAACAAGCTAAAACTTGTGTCCCAAACCTTCTTGAGACTCTCCAAGATAACCACGTGACCAAAAAATAAGTAAGATTGCATATGTCGGTCTCCTACAATGATTTTAATAACTAAGCCTTTACAACCGTGATTCAAGGATTGGACATCTAACCTGAATAGACATTTTAACCATTATGAAGGTACATTTAAATTTCCAACCCAAGGATATGAACTTGAAATGGGTCAGCACAGTATGTGCACTAGGAACTCAAAGTAGTCATCTTCATTCTACAGTTAAGAAAGATTCAATACTGAAAGTAAATTTCATGGAAAGGAACAAAGTAAATGTTAAACATCACTCAATAATTAAACTAAGCTAAACATGCATGAAAGGAATAAAGATATGAGTAACAAATAGGAAACTACTCTGTCCGCTTTGGCTATAGCAACAGACATAATGAAATTCTAGTGGCTAGAGGAACAGTCAGTGCTAGATTCTTAACTAAGTACTAAATATAAACTAGTAACTAATCTAGCTAAACTAAAGGATATATTACTCACCCAGTGGCCCCCATTGGATGAGTATCCTTTAAAACTAATATAAACTCAAATTCTCAACTAAAAATTTCATCTTATTCATTGGTAAATGCAAGTACAAAAGAGTAGCTTATCTGGAAATGCTAGTATATTATCAGATCGTACAACATTAATAACTCAACAACCCTAAAGAAGGAGGATCTGAACCTTATTTATACTATCAACTAAACAAGGCAGTCAACTCCCACTAATTGAGAGGATGCCATTTAGAGAAACCAGAGAAAAGAATAGAAGGGTGGTTACACATGCAGGGAATCTGATCAGACATGCATGTCCAAACATAGACTCAACTCTACAGTAATGCCCATATCTTCTCAATCATCATGAAAGACCAATACAAGGTGGTTACATGCGGCTGATATGGGGAATCTCCTACTATATTCCTTCAATTGACCCTCAAACGATTCCTCTACATGACCAGCTGGCGGCTATGTTTCTCAATTTAGTATCCTCAAGTATGTTTGCATGGCAATGCTAGTATGCATAACAACTATAACCACCTTAAATAACATTAATTAACCACATGCAAAATTAATATAGATAGTCGACATAATAGGATAATGTCATTAAAACTGGTAGAAATAGAATTAAACCCATTGTCTATGGTTTGAGGGAAACTCTATAAAATTATTATCATTTAAGATCAAAGTCCATGTTAACCTTAGCAAATAAACTATAGATTCTACCCAAAATTTGACAAAAAACTAAGCTCATCACTCCCCCGACCTAACGTTTTGTTGGTCCTCCAATAGGGGAAGAATTATGTTTATGTTTGGTCAAAGCTCTAAAATTTTCAACTGATAATTGTCCAATATCAGTGTCTACTGAGTGCGAGTTAGGGTCCCAGTAGAATCCTCCCAATTTGTCAAGTCTTCTCGATCTTTGATTTTCTTCATCAATGTCATAGAGGTAGAATCTGAAGTTTGGCACATGCCATATGAGGATAGGTGGCTGAAAAGTCAAGGGAAGCTATTCTCATCCCTTTATTCTCCCAAGCCAAATGTACCTTTCAATCCTTTTTATTGCTGCAACATAGTTCTGGATGGAATGAGGTTCAACCTGTTTTATCTCATCAGTTAAAGTGTTCCATCTCTATGATAGATATCCTTTCATGGTGTCCTTTTTTGTTGTCATCTTTACTTCATATTCACTATAAACTACCTCAATCCAAGGCATAATTATGTTACCATAACTAGGCCTGAAAATCATTCTATTCCAGTCTCTGTAAATATCCTTGGGGTTTCTTGATTCAATTCTAATGGCCAAGGGGATATTGGACTCCCTCCTCCTATAAGCATTATATTTCTCTCCCCAGCTAATCTCATTTTTCACGCAAGACATGAATTCTCTCAATTGGATATCTCCGACATACAACAACGAGTTCCAGTCTTGGTCTTGAGTTATAGAAAAATTATGTAAATACAATTCACATATCCAATTCTTCATTTAGAGGAGGCAATCTTAAAAGCATTGAAAAATTTAGTGGGTGTCTCAATAGAGAGATTCAAACCTAAGATATTTCTTGATAGTTTAAAAGAGAGATATTTTTCCTTCAGGTGTAGAGTATAAACCCTTGGAGGGGTTCTGCATTCAAAAATTTGTGGTACCAAGGTTGCAATGTTGCCCACCCTCTCCTTTAGAGAGGCAATCTCCTCATTCTTGTCTTCAATAATTTCATCCCTCTTGAATTTCCTTTTTCCATTCTTCCTCCCTCCTTTGTATCTCTCTCCATAAATTCAAAATTGTTGTATGTACTAAAAAATTAGGAGGGTTATGAATTCCTAGCATGATTTCTTTCGATGGTTGCTCCTAGTATAGTACCATTTGCATAGATTCAGACTGTCCAACTGGCTCATGTTGTAGACGTACAATTTATTTTTCCACTTCTTGCTGCAGGGCCTCTTGTTCTTGTAGTTGATGCAAGAGCTCCTGATCTAATTCTTGGTCTTGCTACAAGAACTCCTGGTTTTCTTCATGCTCTTAAATTCCAACTTCCTCTGCAAGGACAATAAGATCTGCTAGGGTCACTTTTGTTGCCTCTTCGAATACATTATTTTCTTTGACATTCACCTACCCCATTGGGGCTTTTGTGCTCTTATGCAATGTCCCTCCATGCTTAGGTTTTTTTTACGAAGGCATATCAACAACTGGTTTTGATTTCTTAAGAGGGCTCTCACATTTTCCTTTGATTGCAAGATGAATAGTATCAACCTTTCTCTTCTTAGGACTTGACACCTCTCTTTCCATAGGCTATGTTTTGGCTTTTCATTTTACCACCTCTGCCTCCTTCTTTTGTTCCCTAGTTCTTATTAGGGTTTTAAGTGGAACATGATCATCATCAAAATCTGATGAAGAACTTTCTTTTTCAGAGTGCTTTGTTTTAGAGGAACTAATGTCTATGGTCCTTTCTGCTATAGGAGGATTCATACTAGAGTCAACACTAGAGGTTGAGGCACCAGGGGTGGCTTTAGCCTTGCTTAATCTCCTTCTAGACCTATGTGCTTGAGGTAAAGCCCTAGATTCCAGCTGCTCAGGTCTAAATTGATTAACATTTATGAATTTCTCCCAGGTCATTTTGGGTGCTACATCATGCAGAGATTTTTCAACCAGCAATTTAACTAGGAAATGGTGGGAAACAAAATTATTCCTAGCTTTTTGAGTTTTAGCCGCCATGATGGAGAGAAGGTTGTATAAGATGTTGGGCACATTCATCCTCCTCCCGTGCCTCATGTGACTCAAAAGTTTGAAATGTACTGAATGCAGGTTTGACAATCAAACTTCACAAGTGATGTACCTGATAATGTAGATGATTGTCTACTTCCATGGATTAGGCAGAGAGGTTCTTTTGACACCTTGTTTGTCTATACTAATTGGAGGGTCACCATGTATTGTGAATATGGCCCTAGCTGGCCTGACGTCTCTAGAATCAGGGTAATGCTCACCCTCAACAAGTAACCCTATAATGTCTGCAATTATTTCCTCAGTTTCCACAACCTTCAACCCTTTTACTGTGGCTTTTCCTTCAGAAAATGTCTGGGTGAACTCTAGTGCAATGCCTTCATCAAAACCATCCAGCTTTAGGAAGTAGTCCAACCAATCACTGTGCATCTTGCAAGAAGGAATCATGAAGCAAGGGCTCATTTCGAATTATTCTGCCTTCCATTGTCTACAATCAACTGTCACTCTACAAAATTCCCTTCTTGTAATTATCATCTGAAAAAAATTCCTTTCTGCAACAGATGCTGGATAAATTGTCTTGCACCAATGTTAACTGAATTTCCCTTCTCTTTTTTTTAACCTTTTACCACTTGCAATTCAAGATTATGATGGGTTCAATAATGTCAAAGAAGTGGTAGTAAAAGGGAGTTATGATGAAAAGAAATGGCGGCGGCAATCTAGTGTCACATCACATATGTGAGCCATCCTTCACTTTAAATTTTAAATCAACTCAACTAGATTTGATGACCTAGACAAGCATGGAATGACCTCAACAAATTCATATGGTCCTAGCCACCTTATCTGCAATTTTCCTACATTGTCCTGATATCGTGAGTCATAAAGCAATGCCCAATCACCTAGCTGAATTTTTTTCTCTTTAACAAATTTATCATGCCATTTGACTCTTTGATTTTGCACGACCTCAATGTGGTGCAAATTTATCTTCCTCATCCCATCTAAAGCATTCAACTACATGATTATTTCTTTTTGTGCCTTAAAAATATCCATCCCTAAGTCTATTGCAGTTCTAAGAGTCTTGTGATTGAATTCAATGGTCATCATAGCTGTCTTCCCATACAATAGCTCAAATGGAGTGAAGCTTGTAGTTGTTTTCTAGGTGGTTCTATAGGCCCAAACTGGTTTTGATAATCTATTTTCCCAATCCTTTATGTGAATAGCCACTATTTTGGTTAATATGGCTTCAATTTCTCTGTTAGTCACCTCAACTTGTCCATTGGACTGAGGGTGATAAGGAGTAGACTTTATGTGCCTCATGTTATATTCATTGACTAGTGTTGTAACAAGTGTTGAGGTAAACTAATCTCCTTGATCAATTACTATTTCTCTTGGGACTCCATATTGTGTGAAAGTTTCTTCATAAATAAATTATGCAACCTTGTTATCTCTTTCATGCTTCATGGCCTTGACTTTTACCCACTTAGTTGAATAATTAGTGCATACCAAGATATAAGACTTACCATTTTATGGGGGATCAATGGGTCCCACAAAATCCAATCCCCACTTGTCAAAGGGAGTGATTACTACTTGGGGATA
The DNA here is from genome assembly GCA_007115665.2 of Sequoiadendron giganteum. Taxonomy (NCBI): domain Eukaryota; kingdom Viridiplantae; phylum Streptophyta; class Pinopsida; order Cupressales; family Cupressaceae; genus Sequoiadendron; species Sequoiadendron giganteum. The sequence goes on along the minus strand of CM021101.1, from coordinate 560,067,317 downwards.
GAGTGGCATCTCATCTAATTTGGTTGGTCATTCCATTCTTTGGCACCTATCACATTTCCTTATATATCTTCCTGCATCCTTGTGGAGTTTAGGCCAATAGTATCCTGTGTTCAACACCTTCATTGATATCCTCTTGGCTGCAAAATTTCCTCCACGGGATTCATCATGACATGCATGCAAAATTTCATGTCTCATCTTCCCTCACACATCTTCTCATAACATGATCTGGTCGGTATAAAACAAGCATCAAAAAATCCATGAAAAAAGAAAAGATTTTTCAATGAACACTCTTCTTTCTTTTGGAGAGAAGTGAGGAGGAACTCTCTCTGTCACTAGGTAATTAGCTATGTCAGCATACTAGGGTGTGTGCACACTAATGGAAAATAGATGCTCATCAAGAAAGGAGTCATCTATGGCTTTATTGTCTTCTGATGTGGTCAGTCTTGAAAAAAAAAATGCAACAACATTGGCCTTCTCTGGTTTGTCCACAATGCTTATGTCAAACTCTTGCATCAACAACTATCGGGCTAACCTTCTTGAGATCGGGGGTTTATTCATGAGATATCTAATGGTTACATGATCATTGTGCATAAGTATCGGGTAGCCTATTATGTAGTTCCTGAATTTGTTCAAGGCGTAGATCACTGCTAGCATTTCTTTTTCTATCACTGTATAATTGAATTCAACTCCTTGTAAGTTTTTTCTGACAAAATAAATGGCATTTTCAATGGCTCCTTTTTGTCATAAGACTAATCCTATAGCATAGTTTGATGCATCTATATGGATGTGAAAAGGAATTTCCCAATTAAGTCTCTTAAGTACAGGAGCATGACTCAAAGCTGCTTTCAAGTCAGAAAATGCTTTGGCACAATCTTCTGTCCATTAGAACTCAGAATCTTTAGTCAGGAGACTATACAATGGTGCTGCTAGTTTGCTAAAATATTTGATGAAATACTTATAATATCCTGCATGTCCCAAGAAACTCCTAACATCCTTTTGTTTTGCAGGTGTAGGTAGATTAGTAATTACCTCAATTTTTGTAGGATCTACTTAAATTCCTTGGTGGGAAATGTAGTGTCCAAGAACTACACTTTCCTGCATCATCATGAAGCACTTCTCATTGTTTAAAGATCGATTTTGGTCTTCACATCTCTATAGGACTTTCTTGAGATTTTCCAATGCTTCATCAAAATCAGCATCATAGTTGGTAAAGTCATCGATATAGATTTCCATGCAGTCAAGGGAGATGTCTGAAAATATGTTGATGACTACTCTTCGAAAAGTTGTAGGTGTGTTGCATAAACCAAAGGAAAGTACTAAATAAGCATATGTACCCCATGGACATGTGAAGGTTGTCTTATCCTAGTTCTTAGGTGCAATTTAAATATGATTATAACCACTGAATCCATCGAGAAAAAAAAAGTGTTGTGTTCTTGCAAGTGAGTCCAAGACGATCTACAAAAAGAAAGGGAAAATGGTTTTTCTTAGTAGCAGCATTGAGTTCCCTGTAGTCAACAAAAACTCACCAATTTCCTCCCTTTTTGGGCACAATCACCAATTGAGACACCCATTGGCTGTCTGAAATGGGATAGATAAATCTTGCATCTAGCAACTTTTGCAGCTCTGTTTTGACAATTTCTCTCAATACAGGGTTGATTCTTCTTTGTGGCTACCTTATACGTGTACAATTATCTCTTATATATATTCTATGAGTGTAGAGCTTAGGATCCAAGCCTTTCATATCATGATAATCCCATGCAAATGCATTTTGGCGGGCCTTCAACAATTTGGCCAATGCCAACTATTGTTCTTCACTCAATTTACTATTGATATTCAGATATCTTCCTTCAGACACCTATACTTGTGTAGTTAACTCTATCATAGCTATTTCATTAATACATGGTACCTTAAGTTCATGTGGTAGCATTATGTGGAACATACCTGTTGTTGTAGGAAGTTTGTCTACTGGAAGAGTGGTTGTAGGAAGTTTGTTTGCAAGAAGTTTGTCTGCAGAGATAGTGGTTGTAGGAAGATCAGGCAGAGCAAGCAGAATTATCTTCACGGGATCAACAAAATTAGATGCATGAGAGGGTGATACCTCCTCTACCTCACAATGGTTCTAAATTATATTAGATAACATTTCATCTTCATCTTGAAGCTGCAGGAAAGGACTTCTACCTAACATCATAGGCTGCACCACAAAGTTAAATTCCTCAGCCTCTTCACCTGCATGTGGCCATACAGGTTTATCCTCATCATGGGATGGTTGAGCAGGAGGATAAAGAACAAGATTTTTGTTGTTCCTGTCATAAAAAATGGTCAGGTCACCTGATTGAAATCCAATATAAGCGTCTGTTGTTGCTAACCATGGCCTTCCAAGGATAATAGGATACCCACCTAGTGTAGCTTTAGGAGAAATAATCATGAAGTCTGTTGGATACTCCCAAGAGTCTATAATTACCACAAGGTCCTCTACTATGCCATCAGGCTTAACAGTGAAACTATCAGCAAGTTGTAGGATAGTAGGAGTGGATCTCATACTTACAATATTTAGTTGTTGCAGGATGTCTTTAGTCATCACATTTATTGCTGCACCCAAGTCAATCAAAGCATTCTTTATGTGTATCCTATTTATAATAGATTCAACCATAGGCTACCTAGATCATTGTACTTGGGGATAGTTACTTTTCCAAGCATGATGTCAACCAACTGTCTCACTACATGAACTGTACTTGGGTCTTTCTTTTTCCTGCCTGGCTTCTTGAGGCATGCTTCTTTGATTGTTTTTCCATATATAGGAACATCTTTTATGGCCTAGAATAGGGGTATCTGGACACATATATGCTTATGTGTGTCGTAAAGTAAGTCCTGAAATGTTAGTATAACACACCTTCATGGAATGCATTACTTAAAAGGAAATCAAAAGTAACAATAAATGAAACTACAACCTATCCTTCTAACTCATCCCATGGATCTCTAATCTCGAGGAATCCTGCAAATTATGCTCTCAGATCTTGTTATGGCTGCATAATAACCTACAAAGATTGACAACTCAAGAAACAAGATGCTTAAAATGAATCTACATGCCTATGTTTTTGGATTTTTCAATAACTTGATGCATAGAGACTAAATGATCCTAGGATGGAAATGATGTTAAAATCTAAGTGATAAAGTGATAATGATGATGAAATGTAAATGCTAAATGGAGGATGGAAAGAACTAACTATCCAAATGAAAATGAAATTATAACACTAAAAATGAACTAAAATGCTCTCCAATTCACTCACAAATGCACTAAAATTCAGTAGCATCAACTTGTCTAAATCTTCATGTTCTAAAATTTTGTAGCAAGGGCTCTATTTATAGATTTTTCAAGCCTCAAGGTGATGTGGCAACAACAGACGGTCAAGATTGTGATCCCGCGACATCAATGACAGAGCATCAGGAGGTTATAGGGAATCAAGGAGATGGTTCCCTTCCACAAGACAAATTTCCAAGTGTAGAAACAAATCACAAAGCAAGAGAAGCCATGTGTCTCAGGTTGTTAAAAATTAGTTGCAAATTTGTTGGAGATATTTCATATTTTGCAATTTATAAAAATTCATTTGTGAGACACATGATGAGGTGGTAGGTGAGTTGGAGGTGGTTAGAAGAAATTTGTAGAAATGTGCTTAAATTGGATTAAAAATTAAATTTAATATGAAAGGGTAAATTAGTAAAATGACAAATAAATTCCTTTGTGCATTTTAACCAATTTTAGAAGAATATTCTAAATTTGAATTTAAAAATTCAAATTTAAAAGGAAGAGGGGAAAGCAATTAACTAACAAATTGGCTAATTTGTCATTTTTAATTAATTTTAGAAAGAAGGTGAATTTTGAAAAGAGGAAATAGAATATGAACCATATAAATAAATTTTACAATTTATTTATAATAGTAGAGGAATTTAGAATATTAATCAAAATAACGAGTATTTAATTAATGTGATGCTCAAACCATTTTTGTGTGCATACAACTTCAACTAGTCTAGAATGTCAAAAGTGGTGTCCTCCTTGTCTTCCTTTTGTTTGGTAACTTGCATTCTCTGGGGGAATGGTGGTTCTTGTGCCCTCTACTTTTTTGGAATTGGCTCAGGATTTTTAGGTGCACTAGGCTAAATGGGATCATTCAAAAATTCTTCTTGCTCTTCCACATGAAGCTCAATGATGATGGGTGTGGAAGGGGCTGACAAAGTAGTTCTTGAACGCAAACGTATGTCACTTAAACTCACAACATATGCAGGAAATTGATTTGGATCAGTAGAGTATACATGTTGTTGCTATGGTTTATTATTTGGGTTAGGTGTGGGATGGGCTGGTAGCTAAGTAGGTTTGGGTACATTTGAACTTGGATTAGCAGGGGAAGGAATTATAACAGGTTGTTGGGGTTGAGAAGGTGGCTGCATGTAACTGGTTATCTAGTTTGGTCATTGCTATCCACCTCTCCATTGAGATGTTTGTTGCCAGTTTCCTAGAGGTGGATGCCAAGGTCCTTGAAACTGCTACCAATTCCCTTGAGGTTTTTGCCACTGAGGTAAAGAATTTTGATAATTGGGCCAAGCATTTGATGGATATCCTCCATAGTTGGATGGAAATGGGGGCTACCACTGGTTACTGGATGAATAAGAATTAAAATATGGCCCAAAAAAAGTTAGTGGATCTGGTGGCATACCTTGTCTTGGGGCCCATGGCCTTTTTTATGCAACAAAGTAGACTTGATCTTCCTCAATCTAAATTGGTTTGAACTCAGGTGGAATCTGCTTGTTGTCAATGTTATCTACCATATTGCATCTTGAATCCCTCTTCTTTTGTTTGCAATGAGGACAATATTCTGTCAGCATTGCCTTTGCCTCCTCATGTTTCTTCTTGGCCTGAAGTGTATCCAACTGAGTAGCTAGATTATTTATGATATCTTGCTTGAAATCTGCTTGAAAATGAGTAATCTCCATCCTTGAAACTCCACTGGTGGATGAATTACCGATAGAGGATTGGTAAGCTCTCCCTTTTTTTGGAGTTGTCCTAGAATAGTTTCTACATATCTTCTTGATATCCTCCCAAGGAACTTGAGTGATATCTCCTCCTACCATCAGGTCCAAGACATCAATGCAACTTTCATTAATTTCTCTCAAGAAAAAGTAGCTTCTATGAGTCTTCATTGAGTGTATGGTGGGGATAATTTTGCAAGCAAAAAATAAACCTTAAAATGAAATCCTCCAGCCTCTCATCTTCCTTTTTCCACATTCTGAAAATGTCATCTCCTCTCATATCACTGCCCCTACAATACTCTTTGTATTTCTCAAGGAACTTTGTATTCATATCCTCCCAGGTCTTGACAGTATCTCTGTCAAGGCTCACAAACCATCTCAATGTAGCTTCTTTCAAAGTGGTAGGAAATAGCTTAAGCTTGTGGGCATCAATGGTATAGTCATAACTTCTATAGAGTATATCAAACTCAAACAAGAATGTATCAGGATCTTCTATGACAAGTCCATAGAACTTAGGAAGGATTGAATTAGGGATATTTTTGAGGTTGCCTACTTCATTCTGATGAGCAATAAGGAAAGGAAAAGTTGGTTGGTTCTGCCTGTTAGGTCTATTTCCATTTGCATCACCCATGCCCACTTGATGAAATTCTGAAGTAGAGGGTTCTTCAACTAGATTTTGATCTTCAAGGGAAACTTTAGAACTGGTTAAGTCAAGAAATGTATCAACAAATGGGTGTGGCTCTTCTTCTTCATTTCTGGGCAGATTTGGAAGCTCTACTAGCTGAAATGGTTTTGGATTATTAGGAAAGAATCTCCCATAAGCATATCTTCTTCTCCTATGCATGCGGTATCAACTCAACATCATCCAACTCACACAAAGAATTGGTGAAAGAATAGTGGATCATAATTCTTCTAATGAGGAATATACTAAGAACAACTCTAGAGATACTACAATAGGAAAAAATAGCAATGAATCTAAAGAACTTCCTAGTTTGACACCATCTCCGAAAATGGCACCAAAAATTTCGGCCTCCTACAATGATTTTAATAGCTAAGCCTTTATAGCCGTGATTCAGAGATTGGAAATCTAACCTAAATAGCCATTTTAACCATCATGAAGGTGCATTTAAATTTTCAACCCAAAGACGTGAACTTGAAATGGGTTAGCACAGTATGTGCACTAGGAACTCAAAGCAGTCATCTTCATTCAACAACTAAGCAAGATTCAATACTGAAAGTAAATTGCATGGAAAGGAAAAAAGTAAATGTTGAACATCACTCAACAATTAAACTAAACTGAACATGCATGATAGGAATAAATATCTGAGCAACAAACAAGAAACCCTCTATCTTCTTTGGCTGCAAGAACAGTCACATAATGAAATTCTAGTGGTTGCAAGAATAGTCAGTGCCAGATTCTTAACTAAGTACTAAACAAAAACTAGTAACTAATCTAGCTAAACTAAAGAATGGATTACTCACCAAGTGGCCCCCCTTGGATAAGTATCCTCTAAAACTAATATAAACTCAGATGCTCAACTCAAAATTTCATCTTATTCATTGGGAAATGCAAGTACAAAAGAGTAGCTTGTCTAGAAATGCTAGTATATTATCAGATCATACAACATCAATAACTCAACAACCCTGAAGAAGGAGGATCTAAACCTTATTTATACTATCAACTAAACAAGGCAGGCAACTCCCACTAACTAAGAGGATGCCATTTAGGGAAACCAAGAAAAGAATAGAAGGGTCATTACACATGCAGGGAATTCGATCAGACATGCATGTCCAAAAGACTCAACTCTACAGTAATGCCTGTATCTGCTCAATCACCATAAAATACCAATACAAGTTGGTTACATTCAACTGACATGGGGAATCTCCTGTCATCGTCCTTTAGTTGACCCTCGACCGATTCCTCTACATGACCAGCTGACGACTACGTTTCTCAATTTAGTATCCTCAAGTATGTTAGTATGCATAATAATTGCACATCTATAACCACCTTAAAGAACATTCATTAACCACATTCAAAATTAATATAGATAGTCCACATAATAGGCTAATGTCATTAAAATTGGTAGAAATAGAATTAAACCCAATGTCTATGGTTTGAGGGAAACTCTATAAAAATATCATCATTTAAGATCAAATTCCATGTTAACCTTAGCAAATAAACTATGATTCTACCCAAAATTGGACCAAAAACTAGGCTCATCAACATCTCTACAGATTCAAGGTTTTTTGGATCACTAACCACCATAGCATCTTATACTTCCTTCAATGCACTCAACATTGTTTCCATCTTAGGACCAATTAATCCTCTAAGCTCACAAACACTTTCAACCATTTTACCTTCTTCATGCTTCAAGCTCTTGATTTTGTCAAGTAGGGATATGACTTGATCTTCTTGCTTTCCAACAGAGATAGTTAGAGGATCAAATGCTTGAGTGATATCTGCTAATTGTTTCTCACATTCTTTATTTTCTTTTCAAATTCCTTAGTGAACTTAGATAAAGATAAAAATGAATTATAAATGTTGCCACCTTCAATCAAAGCACTTTGAATATTATTTACACAAGTAGCTACCAAATATTTATCCCTATCTATCATTATTTTTAACCTACTGAGCCTTTTTATCATCAATCTTCTTCTATACCTCAACTAATTTCTCAAGGGACTAAAAATTAGTACTTACAGAATTAATAAGTTTCTTCAACTCACTGGAGGGAGAACTAGATGGATATTTAACATATGCAGGCATAATTTTCTCTAGAATATCGGATGCAAGATTCAATAGCTCACTATCTTCAATATGAGATTTCAAAATTTCTTCCCTTGCCTTGTTTTGAGTGAATGAAGATACCTTCAAATTCTGAATAGGAGATAAAGTGTCTAAGTTGATAGGACCTTTTATGAGATCTCAATCAAATTCTTCCTATTGTTATTCCAAAAACTCCTTCACTGCCTTAGCAACGTCTCTTTATTTCACATGAACTTCATTTATTTCAACTTCCATTTCCTTAATCATTGTTTCTTCAGCCACAAATTCTTGTTTGACTTTAGGAATCTCAAATTCTTCAACCAACACAATTTCAGGAGATTTTGTTTCCATAGGAACTTTTGTATTATGCACATCAAGAGGAATCTGAGTGTCCTCAACTATATCTTCTTTTTCTTCTTCTGCTACCAAACCAAATGAAACATCTCCATCATGCACTTCTTCAGAGAAAACATCGATTATGTTCCTTAATAAAACTTCCTTTAGAATTTTTTCAGTTTCTTTTTTGACTTATTTAGTCTGACCAATCATGAGCTTGTTTACTCTTGTTTTGATCTTGAAATATTTCTTAGCACCATTCAAAATTGTCTTCATTTCCTTAATAGACATAATTGGACATAAATCTACAAGAATTCGTTCTCTCAACTGCTCATCTTCAGTTCTTGCATTTACTCTCCTCATTTCTAAAATTTCATATAGAATTTTGGGTAATGCAAACATTATCTCAATAAGTGCCTTATTGAAATTATTCAAGTACTTTATTGAGGCTTCCTCAAGAACTCTTTGACCGACACTATCAAAGTTGTTATACCATTCATAAAGAGGCCTAAGATTGCCATTCTTAATCAATGTATTCTCCACTTCTTTTATAGACATACCCTTTTTATCTGTTTTCATTTTTTTCTTTGCTTTCTCTTGTTCACCGGAGGGATTGTCCTCAGAGACTATTGCTACCTTTGTATCCTGAAGCTTAATTTCTCTAACTTCTTCATCAGATTATGTTTCCTCATCTTCCTCAACTGCAACATAAACCCTTTTTCTTTTTTTCTTCTTCCTTTTTCCTTCTCTACCGAATGACTTTACTTGAGATTTCATAGGACTTGATTTCTTTGCAGGACCAAATGGGAGAGTAGAGATTTTTGTAGATCTAGTTCAGGTGGAGGATGCTACTGGACTAGTAGATTTAGTTCTGACTAGATCTCCTGCTTCAATTTGCTCTCTCTTCTTTCTAGCTTCTCTCACAACTTCTGCAGATACACCCATGCTCTCTGCAAAGATTTCCACTTCTTTTCTTACACTTCAAACTATCATAGGTTTCCTTAATTGATTGCACACTTGTATATCCTTTTTTGAGAAAGTATCAAATCTTTTTTCTGTCAAATCCCGAGGTTTACTCTATAAATGTTCAACATACATTTCCAAAATATGTTCCTCAACCTCATAGCCCATTGGCATAATCTAGACTATTCTAGGATATGCAACTTCCATCAATTATTGATCAATATCAACCATAAAATAGATAGTGTCTTTGTACTTCTCCATAATAGATGTGGGAATCCTTTCCCTAGCATGCATCATACTCTGAAAGTTCTTGAAATAAACCCAAGTTGCAGTATTCTTTGTCTTATTATCAAAAAATCTGTGCAAGGTATCTCTAATTTGAGCAGGTATAGGTCTATTACCTTTTATTTGTACTTTTCCTAATCCTAGAACTTCATTCATGAAGTAAAACAACAAACACAAAAACATATTACCATATTTGAAGGAATTCTTCTTATATTTATTGATTTTACCAAGATTCTCCATCAACTGGCTTCTAAGTAACTCACATAGATCATACTATGTATTCTCCTTCACCATCTGATATGCTGCATAGATAGTTGTGTCGAATATAGAATTATCTCAACTGGAATGATAGATTTTATAACCAATGACCATAGATGAAAATATGACATCCACTTCAGTAATATCATCAATTGTCATAGCTCTTTTATCATACACATAACCGGTTGCTTCAGTAAACACTGATTCTTCATAGACTTCAAGATCGGAAACCCATTGGAGGAATTTAGACCTGTAACAACACTTATATCTTATTTTGTAATCTTAAAGGGTTGATTCAACCACATAAATTTAGCATGAACTCAACTCAAAATATACCAAACCCACTCGCTTTCATCAAACATGGGAAATTTTACAATCTACATGAATTTTTTCTCCTCTTGGGTTTTGAATTCAGGTTTAACACAAAAATCCTCCCCTATAATGTGTTTGGAATACAAATTCAATAGCTTCGAGCTTCCTAACTTCTCAATGTTTGCATGAATGTAAGCCCTAATGCCTTCAATATGCAAGATGTCATATGGAACAGATGAAAATACACCTAAGGGCTCTTTCTCAATAGATTTGAAAGGATGCCACTTGAATTTCGGACGGGGTCTATCCTTGATATCAACTACCAATGGAGTATCCATGTTCACAAATACACAAATTTTTCCAATAAATACCTTTTCACCAGTTAAGGGTTTGATCACTGAATCACCTTCACACTTGAGTTTTTTCCAAATTTTGCAAAAGTTTTCTTCAAAGATCTCCAAACTTCTTCTTCCCAAAGTGCAAAGTGACAATTGAAGAATACAAATGTCCTTTTATCATTCACATACCTAACTTATTGTTGTAATAAATGCTTTTTCCCTAACTCATCTGGATACCCTGTTTCCATACACTATGAAAGATAACTCTTCTACGGACCTTCAACTCAGCATAAATAGTCTCTCCAATTGTTTCAACAACATATGTGAATCATAAATGAAATCACTACACTCATCCATATCCCGGTACCAACTAATGACAAGGGGTTTGAAGAATTTTCTTGAGAACTCCCTGTGGGCCAGAGACCTTAATCTAATTCCCAGAGGAATTACTAGAATCTAGTGCTAGTGTAGAGTCATTTTCTGCAACAGAGGGATTCTTTTTCACCCATATCTTCTTCATTTGCTTCCTGGTCTCACCTGTAGTGACTTTCCCTTTTCCTTTTTCATCCTTCTACATGTTTCTCCTTTGATTTACCAGACCTTTTCTGCTTCTACAGAATCTAGCAATGTGACCGGATTTGTTGCAATTGTAGCACAACACATTTCTTTGTCCATACCAGTTGTTCCATTGATTTTCTCTTGATTTGCACTGGTTAGCAATGTGGCCAAATCTATTGCATGTATAGCATCTGACATCTCTATGAAAAAATTTCATCATATTTTTACATTCATTTGACTTATGACCATACTTGTTGCAGTTGAAGCACTGACTGAGGAATGATAGACCACTTGAATTCATTCTACTTATACATTAGATGCCATATGACCAAATTTATTACAAACAAAACAATAACCATTGAATCTTTGAGCATTAGGCTATCTTATCGGATACCTTCCAGATTTGTTCATTTGATTTCCTTGCCTAAATCTCCTTTGTCCAGATCTAGAACTTTATCCTTCCTCATATCCAGGACCTTGCTTGTAACATTTTGTCCTCTCACCTTTAATCAGTTCATCAAGCTTGGCTAAGATAATCTTGAACTTCTCCTTGAATTCATTTGTAGTAGCAAGTTCATCTCTGAGGGCAACAACTTGTCTTTCAATCTCTTCTTCATTGTTTTTGTATTGTTGTAATTCAAGTGCTAGATTAATGAATCCATCATTAATTTTGTTGCATTATTCAAATTTATCTTTCAAGGACTAAACAAGCTTCTCTTCATTCTTCTTTTTGTCTTCAATCTACTTGGTCATCCTCATCATAATAGATTCCATCTCATGCTTTAGGACTGTATTATCTTTGGTAAGCTTTTCACATTCTTCTATCTTTTCCTTCAGAGCTTCACTCATTTGTTCATCTTCAATGCTCTTACTATATTTATGCTTGATCTGATCAAAAAGTTCCCTTCTCTTCTCTCTAGACTCATTGATTTTATCTTTCAATGATTCAATGAATTTCTCAGCATTCATGAGATTTGCTTGCAATTCCTGGACTTCGGATTTTGACTGATCAAGATCATCTAGAGCCACCAGAATTTGTTGTTGAAGACTACTTGAATGCATTGAATTGCTTTCCAAGATATTCCCCAAGCTGTTAAACTTCTTCCGAGGAACTAAGTTCTAATACCAATTGTTGGAATCAAGGAACAAAAAGAGGGGGGTGAATAAGTGTTCTGCACTTTTTAACTTCATTAATCTGATCCTTAAAGCACTTATAACTTTCAATCAAAATAAATATGCATGAACATAAGATAAACAAACATAACACCATAACACAATGATTTTTATGTGGAAACCATGTTAGGGGAAAAACCACGGTGGAAGGCCAATCCACAATATGGGTATACTCATAAATAAGTGTTTACAAAAATGGGAATGCACTTGCATTCAGGCACACTACCTAGAGCTCAATGCTCAAGAACAAAAATTCGTACTGCCTTAAAAAATATTTAGATTAAATCCATCTGAAGAATTGAACTAAAAGAATAGCATCTACTAATGCCTAATTACAATTTTGATTAAGCACATTAGTCGATTTCTTGACCTTCTGTCTGATTCTGCTCTTTTATTCTACTATGCTTTAATTCACATCACAAATCCTTTTATGCACAAGTGAAATTGTGCATAATTCTTTTGATATTCGTAACACACACCACCCAATTCACATCACCATGTCTGAAATGATATAATCGATCACTTATATATATCCACAACTAAAGATTTAATCTCTACAAGTCAGCTCCAAAAAAGTATGAAAGTATTTACAAACTGTCAGCTCAATCCATGATTAATTTTCAATGCGCACCAACCAAAGTTTTCTATAGCATAGTGATCACCCAAATCAATATGTTCAAACATGAAAACACTTAAACAGTTACTCCTCAAACATCCACAATGGTTACATCCACCAAGTTGGTCTTTATGCATTGTAAAACAAAAAATTAATCAAATGAATCTTTTAACTTGCACATGAATCGATACGAGGCTCTAAAATTCAAGAGTAACAGAGATAATATACCAAACAACCTTCCCTGAGATCCACAACTAAAATAGATAAAAAAGAAATTCATGTGAATTGATGAAAACAATTATGTCGGATGCTCTATTCTTGTTTGACAATTAATCACAAGATTTTGATCTGACTTTTGGTATGAGAAAATGATGACGTGTAAATTGAATCATTGACTAGGGTTGCCATCAATGACAATACCAAATGTCATTTGCAGTGTCTCCTGCCAATAAAACTCACAAAAGCTCCATTAAATTTGGAAAGTCTTCTAAATTAGCCCCACATTATGTGATTGGACCCTTTGAGGTTCTAGAGGAAGTGAATCTTGTAGCCTATCGAATTGCTTTGCCACCAATTCTTGCCATAATGCATAATTTCTTCCATGTGTTCTACCTTAAAAATCATATACCAGGAGATAATCATGTAATTGATTGGATTGCTTTATAGATAATGGATCCCAGAGTAGTAACTCTCGAGCCCGTCAAGGTGCTAGAAACACATAAGCTTTGCTTGCATAACAAAGAGGTCATGCAGTACAAATTCTAGTGGGACCAACACAAAGAAGACTTGACTACTTGGGAGGACTATGCGGATATTCAGTAAAAAATTTCAAACATTCTTGATGCTTTTGAGAATGTAGAATAATGTAGTGTTTTTATTATGCTTTGAATAATACCTTAGGTCATCAAGGACGATGATTCTTAAGGGGGAGTATGTTACACCCCGATTGTATAGTTACTAATTACTATTACTGCATAGGGAAAAATGGATGTAATGAGAATTTTGAAGATGAATAAAATATGCTTGTTCCTTGTTATCAATATGAATGTTTTCACATTTGATGCTTGTCTCATTTAATGTTACTTCATTTGATGTTATCCTTGGAAAAATATTACTTTATGTGAATGAAAGGTTATTGAATTATGATTATTCTAACTTTGGAGATGTTTATGTATACTGCATATGTTATGAACATTTGATTGTCGTGAGCATGTGTTAGTGGATGCAGGTACGTGTTTCATTCCTCTAGGAAGAGGGGAAGTATCACTCGGGAGAAGATATTGGTTAGGCAACCGATAAAAGTAAACTATCTGAGCATACACACACCACCTTAGATTGAGTGAACTGAGTCAATTTGTGTGGGTTATAAGTAAGTCATCCATAGCTTGTATGTTTGCATTAGGAGTCTTGTTTATCTATTTGGGGTTTTGAGTTATTCTTGTGTTATTACAATCATATGAATAGGTGGGATGTAGGTGGAAGTATGTTTATATGTATGCACATGCATTTCAAGAGGATATAATGACACGTATATGCATATGTATAGGTATATCACACGTACACACCTATCAATATGATGGTAACATAAATGGATGTAAGTGAATCGATGTGGACATATATATAAATGTATAGTATATACACATATCCATATGTATATGCATATCAATACAAGCATACGTTGGCAAATTGATATGCTCGTACAAATGAATCGATATGGCATACCTACACATACGTGTACATAAAGGTATATACATGTATACATATATATATATGCATACATCTTGTATAATGTGGGTATTATAATTATCTTTCCTTACATATATATATTATATATAATTACATGTATACATATACTGAGGTATTTAAATATATATATGTATCTATATTATATATATACAATAGATATATATAATTTTATATATATTGCATATGGTTTGAAACATTAGAAAATTGACTTAGTTCTGATTTTATAAAGGAGTCAATTTAATGTTGACTTCCTTAGACGTATTTAAACTTTCTATTAAATATGTCGATTGTGATGAAACTCGACTTTGAATCACACATGGATCTATGGAAATCACACATTATTTGCTATGGAATACGCAAGGATGAAAAAATGAAATACATCTTAAATTTTATGGCTTTGACCAAATCTATATTTGAAATTATGAAGCTTGAATAAATCCGACGCAGTAATCATTTTCTATCGACTCAACCCAAGAAATAGTTGATATTATGTGTTGAAGAAATGAGATTGACTTATTCTCAGTATATGAAAATTGTGCCATCTTACAAATTTGGCACCACCTCTGTTACCATTTTTTTGTAAGTGTTGATTTGGCAGAAAATTACAAATTTCCCATGTGCATTTGAAATAGTTTTTTTGAATGATGGCAATTGGGAAGTCGATTCATCATGTCTTTTACTAAGTACTGGCTTGAACTACCACCACCTCCAAACTGAATAAATAAAAAATGGAGCGGTGTCAAATCACATTCCATAGGAAGTTTGGAGGTTGGCTGCTCTATAAATAGTCACCCCAACTCTCTTGCAACACATTAATATCTTATTCATCATATACGCATTATCTTATGATTCATTCTACCTTTTTGGAAGTGATCATATTTTTGTGTGACCATTATTTTCATAAAAGGAGGCGTATCATACCAAAGGAATACATCTTTTGCTGGTTATTACATCCGAGTTTTACCAGTTTATAATATCTCATTTCTGAGTGAGAAAAGAGTGGACTTTGTGAGGAATAAATTGTCTGTTCTAAGAGGAGAGTGCTTTCAACAAGAAAGGGAGTGGGAATTATTTGTGAAGTTGAATTAAGCTATAGGAGAAGGCTACACTATCATAATTTTGGGAAAAGCATTAATAGGTATGGGATATTCTTCTTCTTATTATTTATAAAATATTATATTGCATGAAATGTATTTTCTGTTTGTGTATAAGAAGTAAATATGTTTGTATTCTGAGAAAGAAAAATGATGTATTTTAGCTATGTTCTACAATGTTTGTAAGATCTCCATAATAGGAGAATGTAATTTTCATTATTTATTATTTATTAGGTTTGATTGAATGCAAGTCACTTGAGGTACACCAGCTAAGTTATTAAGTTAACTAGGAAAGCTTGTGTTACTCCTAGGATAGATAATCCAGTATGGGAGGAGCTTGTGTACTAACTTGTTAATTATATTCATTTCAAGTAGAATAGAATGTTGTAGGTTAGTTTGGGATGATAGATAATCCATTGAAGGACAATACCTTTGTGTAGTGTAAGATAGCCTTAAGTCAAATCGGCCTTGAGTAGTGTCTGTGATAGATGACTTCATTTGAAGTATGTAATGAGAAAACTTTGGCCAAAGTAGTGCAATTTACAAGACTGTAGTGCCCCTCCATGATTTACCTTTTTATGATGTTTATGTCAAATGCTTGTGGATTCATTTTATGTCTCAGGTACTCTTTGCTTGTGGTTAGAACATCTTATAATGACATTTGTACAATACGTTACTATGTTAGATGTTGATTGGTCTTGATTATCTTGATGATGATTCTGACATGATTATGTATCTGCTAGAAATAGAATGTGTTACGTTATTTTGGGATGGTTTATGATTATTGATGTTACAAGTTGTTATTTGATATATCATATGATGCTTTTAAATGCTATTTAGGTGTGGAGGGAAGGATGTCGTATTTCTCACTTGTGAGAACCCTATGATGTTTTGATTTCCTTTCAATATGTATGTAAGGATTATATATATATGTACAAAGACATTTGTGTGTTGTAGGTTACAGGTACTAGACATCAACTCCACCTGAATTGGTAGGTCTGAGCATGCCTTAAACCCAATAGAATAGTTGATAGGAGATAACACCTAGTCCCCTAACCTAGCCATCATCCTCGAAGAGGATGAGTATATGGTCCATCACCTCATCAGCGTTGTTTGTTGTCTATGGTTAGTTGGTCTTGTTTTTCGACCCTTATTATGGTTAGGTAATTGTTGTTGATATTTGGTTTTTTTAGTTTAAATTTGTTTAATAAATGTTGTTTTGATTAATTGATGTATTAAATAAATTATTAAGTAAAAGTATTTTGATAAATAGAAATAAATATATTTATTAATGATTATGGTTTATAATAAATTTAAAAGTGTAATGTAATATTAAATAAAATAAATCAAATCAAATTATAATGAAATATGATAATGGATAAATAGTAAAAAATAATATAAAAGATAAAAAGGATCTTTTATGGAGCACATGCACAGTTTCGAACAAAATGTTGAAAAAGAAACTTGATGTTTTATTGGGGATTTTAGAGTTTTATTAGATTTTTGTTTTCGAAAAATCACACAGCCTTCCTTTTGTAAATAATTATCTTTTCAATAGATTTTCATGATTATGGATTTTTGTTTCTGGGACGAGGGGAAATTTTGGTCTGCAAGATAATTTCTTATGTTGTAGAGTTTGTGGGGAATTTGGGGATATTTGAAAAGATGTATTGGGGATCTCAAAGAAGTTTTTGTTGTTGTAGAAGATTGATCTCGACATCGGATTCCCAACTCGGCCAACATTGGATCTAGGTTGGCCATATTTTTGTTCCTTGTTTCGTTTCTTTGATTAATGTAATTTGAATTCTTTATCTCTACTTGTTGAAAATGATTGCTTGTTTGGTTGAATGTGTTTCTAAATGCTTGTAAATTCAAATATTTTAACTTTTTCCTTACAAAATCTATCTTGTTCTTATTCCGCAATCTTGATCCTCATAATGGTGTCGAATTATTTCTCCCAGTCGTTGTCTTTGTTTGAAAGTTTTTGAAGCCTATTCAATAAATCCATTTTGAGCACCTCTCTTATGCCTCCCAATTGCATTTGTTTGAAAGTTTCTTAAGATTTTAGTGTATTCTTCAATTATTTCCTTTTGGCTTAATGCCAATAATCTAAAAACCATTATAATTCAAGTTATGTAACGACTTTTTTCTACTTTGGGCTTTTTGCGAATTATCAAACCTCTTTACCTTTTGTTGGGTGCACTTCTCATGCATATGCCTTCGATTTTATTTCTTAAATGATAGGCGATTTGTTTAGACATTGGCTGAATCGGTTTCATGTTAGCAAACTCCTTTTATGATTGCGTACTCATTTATAATTGCTTAGTATGAATTTCTCCCCTGCATCTTCATCGATATTGAATAAGCCAAGTTGTTTTTATGGTCTGCTATTTCTTGAATCCTGTAAGTGGTGATTATTTTTATGCATTGTATAATTGGATGTTATGAAATGCGTTTCTCTACTATGAATTTGCAGCTTGCAGTGACTTAGGGTAGTTGTTCTATAATCGATGTTGCATGTTGAGACTCCATTCCCTGCGCTTTAGCTGATTGCAACGTATTAAAAAATCTAAATCTACATTTCTTTTTTTTTGAGTTGATTCTTGCACAATGATCTCTTTGTGTTGGTTATATGCTAGTTGTCAATGCCTATGGTTGATACTTATGCTTGATATCTGATAAATACATGTTGAGTAATATTCATTGCATACTCATATTTTTTTGAAATTCGATTTGATGGATATGTTTGCAAATTCGATGATTTACATTGGAACTCAATTAAAATATGTAATATTATTTAGAAAATTTGATGAATATAAATATATGTCGATATAAATGTATATATTTATATATGTATATGTATCTATGTTTGTGTATTAAGGTGTTGAAAAAGAATAATTTTGCTTTATGATTATTTGGTTATGTAGACAAGTAAATTGGAAAATTAAATAGAAAATAAAATAAACTAATTTAATTGTATTAGGGTAATTGAAGGATTTATTTGAATGAATTAGATGAACCTTTTTAAATTTTGATTTCTTTCATAATCATTTAATGAATGATTTGTTAATATATGTTGAGTTCATGGTTGCATTGGGTATTTGTGTTCGATTAGTGAAATTAAGGTAATTTTGGGTTATTGTTCTAAAGTGGGAGTCCTTTGTACAAGTGGATATGGCAGGCTTCTAGAAGCCCAGGAGGGATATGTTTGCATGTATGGCTTTGTGATTGTTTTGTTTTGGGAGTAGTTGGTACTATTGTTTGAGTTGTGTGCAAGAGGGTCAATTCTATGCACTGTGTTTGGTTCATGTGATCAGGTTAAGTGTGCAAGATGGTAAATACCTTGCTTTTTGTTTGTAGGGTTTACTAGTTGCAAGTAGGGAGAGTGGATCTCAATGGGGGACGACATCTAGTGAGAGACTATCAAGACAACCCATTGGAGAGTTTCTTAATCCAGTGATAACCTAAAAATGAATTAGGGGAAAATGGGTAGATTTCACATTAAACAAGATAATTGGATGCTTCACCCATGCCTGCAGTGCTCATTTAGGTTAAGGATGGGTTGAGAAGGCTTGGTTAGCAAGATCAACTTCCTTGTCCTTAGGAAAGGAATGTTGGTTTTGCATGTGTCACCCTATGGGTACAGGACCTCGTGAGAGGTTTATCAAGACAATCATAGATGGGGGTCGGGGTCTAGTGAGAGACTTCCAGGACAACCCATGTTAGGAACATGTGATGAAACTCTTCCCTATTGTAGTCTAGCAATCCCTAGTTAGATTTTATCCTCCTATTGTGTGTGTGCCTCTGGAAGCAAAGTCATTATTGCAATTGTTGTATGCATTTTTGGTATGTTAGCAGTGTTGTGTTGGAGTCCATGTATAGCCCTTGTTATGTTAGCATGTTGTCTTCTTGACTATTGATGTAGTGGGACCTTGCGTTATCTCCTAGCATGGGGGGTGGACCTTAGGGTTCCACATGGTTAGGAGGTTGGTTCTTTTTCCTCCATTGGGTATCCTTGTTACATGTTCGTGTGTATGGAGGTTGTACCTTATGTAGTAGATTCTAGTTCATGTTATTGATTGAGGACTTTCATTTATGTATATGTATTAGAATTGTATGTCACTGTGTCTCTTATGGTAACCATATGTATTCTTCCCACATGTACTCGAGGAAGCATTATTATACATGTTGTAATGTTGTAACTAATATTGATGAACTCTCTTATAATGGATATTAATAAGTGATGTATTTTGTATATGTTAGCTAGTTAGAATGATCTTTAATGATGTTCATCCGATGAATAGTTATGGAAATAAATATTGTGGAATCATATAATGTTGTGATTTAAAATGAACCTTGTTTTTTAGATTAAACATGTGATCATAGCAGTTAATAAAATGAATCTAGTCTCTTGGTTCATAGTTATGCGAGTAGTGCAAACATAGAACCTTAGAGGACTTAGGATTGGCTTATATGATGAATTCCATTGTTATCTTTATTTTATTTTAAATGTTCCATTATTGTAGCATGGTTGTGTTGTCCTTTGGGGTTCTTTGGCGGGGCATTACAGAGACTCCAATTAGATTATGTGATGCTCGAGACTACACTATCAGTTCACCATGATCCATTATTACATGCTAGTTTGAGATTGTGGGATTACAAGTTCTAGTTATTTAGGACACAACACTATGCTCAGTTGGTTATTGTTATTAGTTGCTCTACCAATATCTTCATTGAAGGGAAGGGCCATCTATCGAATGATAGATGTGCAGGGGACCGCATTAAGCATCCATAGTTGGCAAAAAAATGCCTAAGTGATGCTTCTCCTCCACAACAAGCGATAGAAGAACCAAGATTTGAAAGGGAAGAACCTGGATGTTTTTACTAGTATTTGTTCGAAATCTCTTTGAGCTATGTATGTATTTGTATGCTTTCTTACTCTGATATTTATTTGAAAAGAAAAGGAATGCATGTTGAAATATGTTTTGTATCTTGTTTAGAAATTATCAATAAAAGAAAAGAAAATTTTATTACCATGAATTTATTACTTGTTATCTTTACTCATTGGTGTAAAATTAAGAATTATTTACTTCATGAAAGGATTAGTACGTTACATGTTAATAAAATTATATACCAACACATCACTAAGTTTAGCGTGTGTGAACAAAGTGAAGCAAAAATGGCAATTTCAACACATCACTAAGTCCAATGCGTGTGAACAAAGTGAAACAAATAATTCCATGAGAGATTATTTGGAAATCTCTATGCTAATGATATGTTTTGAAATAGAGTTGCTTCATGATAAGGGGTTGCCCCCAAATATAATGCAAAAAAAAAAAGTTGAACACAGGGGATCCATGAATCCAGGGTCAGTATATGTCTTTGCTATAGTGATATAATAGAGCTCGAAACTAACATTATTCCCAAAATACTCATGGAACAAAAAATACAATGGAAGAATGACACATAGAGAGAAAACAAACAAACTTTTGGGTCAACATGGAAGAGATATAAATGTCTCAATGCCTTGAATAATCCCCAAAAGGAAAACACAAGACAAAAAAAAGACAATGTTCACAACATAGAGAAGAATGGAGATACAGATAGAAGAAATTTCATAACAAATTCATTTCCTTTGTATCCTTGTGCTAATGGAGCAACACGGGACATCCAAATAAAACTCAAAAACATAAAGATATGTCGGGAACACAAAATGAGAGATCAAATCATGTGCGAGCAACACAAAGAACACCTAAAATAAACACAAATGAGTGTGACACATGCAAGCCAATATAAATCAAATTGTTTGCATCCCAATCTTGCTCATCATATAGGGAAGGTAAACAAATAGCCAATGGGATTACAACAAGTTTCATACTAGGAGCATCACTAGGTTCAACACATACTGAATCACTCTCATCAGGAGGATCATCATGGTTGCCCCCATCTAAATCCATAGAATTTGTAAACAATAAAGATATCTTTTATGCACTTGTTAATCAATTTTAGCATTTTTGTCTTCATCATCTAAATTTATCACCATGGGAGGTTTAATAACAATGTCAGTTGTATGTTCTTATTTCAACTTTTGTTTTGGTTGAGTCATGTAAGGTTCATTAAGTGTTTTGGTGAAAGTTGTAATTCCTCTTGATTTGTTTGCATAGGTGTTCGATTGCCAGATAATGTTTTGTTCTTTTCAATCTATGAAGGTATAAGAGCAAGTTTCTCATCCATCAATATCTTTTCTTCACTTAGGGGAGGAACTGAAGGGACCACCAGGGGTTGGGAAACTGCTATCTCTTTAGGTCTATACACTTGTTTTTCCTTTGGAGGAAAAAAGGGAATCGTGTGATTTTCTCTTGGTCTTTTGTATGATATGGGTGGAGTAACAAAATATTTACCTTGTTTACTTTGGACAATGTTTGCTTCAGACATGGGTTCATCTACAACTTGTGAGAAGGGAAGAACAACCATAGCCCTATCATTTTCAGAAATATTGCTAAGGGATAATTGTGTTATGTACTTTGCCTTAAATTTTTGATATGACCTAAAAAAGATATCTTCATGAGGCTTGATAGGTTCCATGGGCTAAGGCCAAAAGTAATCCAAGGAACAGTTTCCATGGGAAGACAAAGGATTGAACCCACTATGATGCACTATGCATATTTGATCTTCAAAATGATAATTTTATGCATATGGATAACCAATAAGACGACATTCATGGAGCATAACCATTGATAGCCTAGCTTCACATGGAATTGGTCTAACGTTGGGATGATAGAGAATGACATTCTAATTATTTTGGTCCAACCTTAAGAGATAGAGTGATTGAACTTATCATAGGGTGAGCAAAACCATCATAATTTTTAACCATGCTTTTGATTTATCATAAGAATCTTGATAAATATCATGTACATACAATAGTTCTTTAGTGATCACATTCTCTAGACACATGAGATCAATGAGTATTTCTTGGGTAGGTTTGTCATTGATATGGTCGAAAATATAGAGAGGACCATTAGGCACATGTATGGATGCATCAAAGGGACCCATGCCAAAAATCACAAAGGGGGTGTCAACCTAACTCCCAATCCACTTTTTTCATGTTCATTAGGAAGAGGGAGAGTGTCACAAATGGTTAGAATTGAATTGCTATCTCAAAAGGTGAGTCAACCCTAGATTTGGACACTATGATGCCCTAAACTTCCTAATGATAGAAAATGGTAAAATATGACTGATCAATAATTTTGGGAGAAGAATAAAAGTGCATTAAAAATCCAATTTATGAGATCTATCACTTGAAACATGAATTATTATGATAACACTATCGGAAACAACAATCAACTAGCATATATGAGAAGGTGATTGTTGTGTACCTAGCACCAAAAGTGTTGCAAAGTATCCTACTTAGGACTCACTCGCCCATAGGCGATGGGTCCTTGTACAAGGCTCTAAAAATTATTTTTGTAGTATTTTGATGTTGGATCTAAGCTTCTAATTCCCCTAGGTTTGACTGTTGGAAAACTGAAAATAAAACTTGTAGATGAGTTTCTGTATCTTGACAACTTTGATGATAACTTTGACAACTTTCTAAAATTGCACTTTTGATCCAATTCCAATCTTTCTTCAACTGCAAATTTGCAAACACACAAAGAGGAGAAAAATGTTTGTTTTTGGTGTATAAAGGTTTTCCTTGGTCAGACCCTAGTTTGGTAATTAAACCTTGATAATGAAATAATGATAAAAATGGATAATGATTAATGAATGCTAACTTGTTACAACTCACCAAACCCTTTAATGATTTCCCTTATAGGATTGAAGTCTAACACATCACTCCAAGGATTAGATCTTGCATGAAATGGCTTTATTGGATGCTTTATTTGACACTTGATTTGATGCTTGAAAACTTGAAACTTACATAACAATGTTAGCTCAAAAACATGCATGAACACACATAAATATTGACATCATGATAGGATCTTGAATGCTGAAATAAATTATTGATAAATCTGCTCTTCAATGCTCTTGAAAATAATATTTTCTCATGTGAAAATTTCCTCAATTCTAGATGTTTCAAATTGATAAAAATACCTTGTATTTATAGGTATTTCTTTAATTACTTGACAATATCACAAGCTGATCTTTGCAATTCAAATTTGAATTATTAAAATACCACCAAAAACATATTAAAAAATGGATCTCGAGACTTAAAGAGGACACATTCTCCCTTGGGTGAATGGGTTCTAGGCCCTAAACACAGGACACACATTTTCCAAGATGTATAATTAAATGTAGGAATTAATTAA
Organism: Sequoiadendron giganteum; assembly: GCA_007115665.2. Taxonomy (NCBI): domain Eukaryota; kingdom Viridiplantae; phylum Streptophyta; class Pinopsida; order Cupressales; family Cupressaceae; genus Sequoiadendron; species Sequoiadendron giganteum. The sequence goes on along the minus strand of CM021101.1, from coordinate 560,043,543 downwards.
ATGTGGTTTCCCCTTTCAAAAAATGAAATTAATTAGGCGTGTGAATACATAATTGGGCCAATTAAGGCTTAATTAAGTCCAATTAATTAAGGGGATGCAAACATAGTGTGAAAATGTAAAAGAGTACATTTTTTGACACTGCATTTAGCCCCCACTTTAGTGAGAGTATGAACTTGCGCTCAGACTCACACTAAAGTAGAAAAATAAGTCAAGAGAGGTTCAAGTGCACAAATGTTGATGGGATAGGAATGCAAAAATCAAGGAGGTGGCCAATCCCCCAAGATCAAGATCCCATGGAAAACCAGCATAAGCACAAAGGGACACATGCTTGCAACAAAAACACAAGATGCACAATCATGCAATATCATAATTAATATGAAAAGAAAGAAAATAAAAAATGGACTAGCTACGGTTGTGCTATTTTCCACAAAAAATGTTCATAAGTGAAAACCCATTGTCCACTATGCAAACAAAATATACTCATGAGGGCTAGTGGAACCTGGTGTCCACTAGGTGAGCCCCAAGAAAGTGAGAAACAAACACTAGATTAGTATGTACCCACAAAAAGGTGGCTGATGAGAAAGTCATGCCAAGTCTATAGGCTCCCATATGTCAACCATAATAAAAATTTATACCTCTTGATAACTTTGATAAGGTACCACACAAAAGAGGTTCCATAACGATAGCAAATTATGTTATGCTTGGTGGCCATGAAAAATTTTTAAATGCAATAGGCTAGAATATTCAAAGGTTTTTGCGTAATTCATGAAAAGTCTCACCTTAGGGATCGTTGTACTTAATGTCACCAAGAGAGGACTAGTCGAGGAATAAAGGATTCACGCCTTAGGGAATGCAAGCCATAACATTACCACTAAGAGGAATTCCATATACTAAGAAAGGTCACACTCTTGAAGGACATCAAATCCAATGTCACCACCAAAAAGAAACATCACATGAAGTAAGAAGACAACAATTTGAAGCAAAGAATGAGCGGGGATGCATATGCCCCCACTTTAAAGAAATTGCTAAACACCATGCTATGAGAAATTACTTTAAAGTAGAAAAATGATAAATACCAGTACATGAGATCTTTCTTTGGAAATCCCTATATAAAACATATGTTTCCAAGATAGAGATACATCATGAAAAGGAGGTTTTCCCCCATATGTAATCCTAAGATAACACATAAGGGATCCATGGATTTGAGGTTAGCATATGTATTTTCTACAATGATATAATCAAGCTTAGAATGTCATCATTCCCCAAATAACTCATGGAACGAGCACAAAGGAAGAATGACACATAGAGAGAAAACAAAGAAAATATTTTGGGTCAACATGGAAGAGACCTAAATGTCTCAACGCCTTGTGTCGTCCCCAAAAGGAAAACACAAGACAAGTGAAAAATAAAGGTTTACACCATATACAAGAATGTAGATACAAATAGAAGAATGCCACAACATATACACTTCCTTTGTGTCCTCTCACCAACGGAGTGAAAAGGGTCATCCAAAATAAGCTCACAAACATATAAATACATGCCAATCAACATGGTATGGGAGATCACATTACACACATGCAATCACAAAGAACATGAAAAGAAAACAAAGAAAAATACTAGTATGGCATATGTGAGTCAACCTATAGTAGGTCATCTACATCCCAATCTTGTTCATCATAGGCGGAAGGTGAACAACTAGCCAAAGGGACAAAAATAAGTGTCATACTAGGAACAAGGCTATCTAACCCCTTGCCCCCACTAAGTGTAGGACAAGGATGAGTCGAGATAGGTGATGAGAATGTGCTCCTTGCAATATAGAAAATGATTTGCATTTAAATGTAAAACATGTAATAGTGAGCATGTGATGATCATACAACTATCACATGATAAGGAGAAAAGTGATCAATTGCTAAGCGATTATACAATCATAATCACGTGAAAACGGTTAAAATTCTCTAATAATTCTCTTTAAGGCACGACACTCATCAGTACTATGTCCAATAATTCTATGATATTGACAATGAGACATGTTTGTACTTTTTACTTTTTGATTTTCCTTGATAGGTGGCAATGTTATAAGTCCTTGATTAAGGAGTGTGTCTAAAAATTTTTCATTCTTGGAAATTAGACAAGAAAATTGTAATGTCTTGAGTATTTAAGGCCTTTGTATTTTTATTGATTAGGAAACTTGTTGAGGTGGAGGTGGAGGATCTAAGATAGCCCTATCATCTGTGTGAGGTATTAGTTGGTCTCTTGAAATGATCCCTTGAAAGAGAACACATTTTCCATTAGGAGATGTGCAAGGGGGGGGAGATCTTGATATCATAACCCCTTGGTATCCTTGAATGGTATTTTTTCTAATAGTTTGTGGACTTCATGCTCATTTGTTATGTTGCATCCTTGTTTGTTTAAGATCCCAAATCCTTGACCATAACTCTCTTTTAAGTTAATGGGTGTATCAGTAACTTGATGAGCATAAGAAAGAAGAGTATCACTATCATCCTTGTTAACAACTTCTTTCATGATTGATGGTTGAGGCTTGATTTATTCTTCAATTTCAGGATGTAAAAGGTTGAACATATCAAGTGATGGGATTATAGGTGGTGTTTCCATGGATGGATAAAAGGATGCATTGTTCTCAAGGTTGTGTAAGGAGTCTTGTATGAATTATTACATTTTATCTTCATCTTGACATAAGATATCCACCTCACAAGGACATTCATTAGGAGGTGAAGGTTCATGAATAGGCTCAAATGCATTAGGGTCATCACCAAACACACAACTTGAAAGATCTACCAAAGATCTGAAGGACACCCATATTTAACTGTAACACATATCGAAGATGAAGTTAAAATGCAAATGTGAATGCAAGATTTCAGATCTGATAAATGACTGATCAAAGTGCAAAGAACCTAAAAATAATATCTTTTTAATTTCCAATTATGATTCCAAACAATGCACTTAATTTGACCAATTAAACTTAATGTAAGAAAGTGCAATTTTTTTCGTTTTCTTAAACTAAAACACAAATCTGATAGCAGAATATGATGAAGAAAATAGAGACAAAGTGATGCCCATAAATTTGAAACAACACCTACAAGGATAGGTTTTCCCAAGGGTGAATGGGTCTTTGTATAGGGGTTGGAAAAATTCAAGTTTGTGTTTCTGGTTTGATGTTTGAATTTTAGGTTGCATACTGTAAATTCTATGACAAATTTTTCCAATTTTAGGTGTCTTAATGCAAGTGAAATAGTGACAAAAAGTGACAACTTTTGGAATGCAATTTTGAACTAAAATTGAATCTAAATGTCTGTAAGACACTCTTGATGCAACCATAATGCAAGATGTATGTAAAATGAATACAATTTTTTTTATGAATCTAAATGATGCAAATATACAAAACTAAAACCTAAATATAATATAAAAAACATTAATGTAAACCTAGATCTAGGCTTTTAAATGTATCCAAATCAAAATTTAAAATGTATAAAGTCAGGTTCACCAAAATGAAACGTAGGAAAAATAGGGAAAATGAGTGAAATAGGAAGACCTAGAAATGAGGGACCTATGCCAAAAAGCATAAAGGGGTGTCAATCTAATCACCAATCCACTTTTTCCATGCTCATTAGGAAGAGGGAGAGTGTCACAAATGGTTAGAATTGACTTGCAACCTCCAAGGTGAGTCAATCCTAGATTTGGACACTATGCTACCCTAAACTTCCTTATGACAGAAAATGGTAAAATATGATTGATCAATAGTTTTGGGAGAAGAATAAAAGTGCATCAAAAATAAAATTTATGAGATCTATCACTTGAAACATGAAGTGTTATGATAGCACTATGAAAAATAACAATCAACTGACAGATCTGAGAAGGTTAAATTGTTGTGTACCTATCACCAAAAGTGTTGCAAAGTGTCCTGCTTAGGACTCATTTGCCTAGGGACGAATGGATCTTTGTACAAGGCTCTAAATATTCTTTTTGGATTCCTTTGATGTCTGATCTAAGCTTCTGATTTCTCTAGGTTTGACTGTCAGAAAGCCAAAAATAAAGCCTATAGGCGAGTTTTTGTATCTTGACAACTTTGATGACAACTTTGTAAAATTGCACTTTTGATCTAGTTTCAATCTTTCTTCACCCACAAATCTGCAAACCCACAAAGAGGAGAAAAATGTTTGTTTTTGGTGTATAAGGGTTTGCCTTCATCAAACCCTAGTTTAGTAATTAAACCTTGATAATGAAATAATGACAAAAATGGAGGAATGATGAATGAGCACTAGCTTATTGCAACTCGCCAAACCCTTTAATAGCTTCCCTTAGAGGACTGAAGTCTAACATGTCACTCCAAGGATTAGATATTGCATGAAATGGCTTGATTGGATTCTTGATTTGACATTTGATTTGATGTTGGAAAACTTGAAACCTATATCACAATGTTAGCTCAAAAACATGCATGAACACACATAAATCTTGACATCATGATGGGATCTTGAATGTTGCAATAAATGATTGATAAATCTTCTCTCCAATGCTCTTGACAATAATATTTTCTCATGTGAAAGTCACCTTAATGTTAGATGTTTTGAATTGAAAAAAAGACCTTGTATTTATAAGTATTTCCTTAATTACCCGACAATATCACAAGTCGACCTTTGCAATTTGAATTTGAATCATTAAAATGCCACCAAAAAGATATTAAAAAAGGATCCCAAGACTTAAGGAGGACCCATTCACCCTTGGGTGAATGGGTCCTAGGCCCTAAACCTAGGACACACATTTTCCAAGATGTGTAATTAAGTGTAGGCATTAAGTAAATGTGGATTCCCCTTTCGAAAAATGAAATTAATTAGGCTTGTGAATGCATAATTGGGCCAATTAAGGCTTAATTAAGTTCAATTAATTAAGGGGATGCAAACATAGAGTGAAAATGTAAAGGAGTATATTTTCGAAACTACATAAAGCAACCATGTTATCTAGATCATGTCCTCGTCATCATTCTCATTATGACAAGCTTGCACAAGGGTAAAAGTACAAAGTTGTGTCACACTTTCAACCAACTTATCAACACAAGTGAATTTAAGTACTTCTAACTAAAATCAATTTTGGTCAAACATATGATCTTGAAAGATTCATTATAGCTAAGTTGGATATGTCCAAAAATTTTCCAACTAGAATTGTCGGCTAAATACATATGTAGCACCACTTTGAGGCCAATTCACCAAAAAAATAGATTTATTTGAAAAAAATGTTGTTTCAACGAATTCTACTTAGGTAAATAACATTTTTTTAAATATAAAAATACCTTTTTGTAGATTCATAAGTGTAGTTTCCAAATATATATTTCAATAATTTAATTATTTTTACTAAAAGTAGGTTATCACCACAAAATATTAGGGTGATCACCATGTCAAGGAAAATAGTAAAACTTATTGAAAAAAATATGATGCACTAGATGAAATAATCTATATCAAGATAGTATAAATTTTTTCCATTTTAGATAAATAGATAATATGAAAGTTGATGTCAAATGGAAACAATTATGTTTTAATACACACACATTTTAATATTTATCAAAACAATATATATTTATCAAAATTGGAAAAAAGTATATCCATGCACTAAAGGTTCAAGTTATAAATACACACAAAAAAATGAGGGAAAACAAATAAAAATTACTATATAAAGATTGATGTCTCATGTAACTTCATTTTCAACATATTTTCAACAACTAAATTATAGTGTCAATTTATAAAAAAACTATATTCAAATAATTTTTTAATTTTTTTTAAAATAAAAGCATACAATATACTAAAAAATAAACATTTTATTAGTTTACATCATTTCAAAATTCAAAACGTATATGCCACTTTTTAGTGATTCAAGTTTAAAAGTTGGATTGGTGTTGGTCGTTTCTTGTAAAAAGTGTGACACAACTTTGTACAAGTTGGATGCATGATTTGGCATGAGATTTGTAAAAAATTGTAAATTTTAATTTGGTGGGGCAATAGACTTGTTTCCTTTATCATTAAAATCACCCAACTGGACGTGATTATAATTGATGAGGTCTTACACTTGATGTTTAAGACATGCATCTTTTTGTATCATGTCCATGTGTACGATGATATTGACAAAATGCTTTTGGATTGAAGTTTGGAGATAAAGGATTTGATGTGTCCATAGGTCTTATCAAAGGTAATTGGATTAGGTTCTTTCTCAAAAATTGTGACATGATTGAATAGAGGGAATCAGGTAATTATCTAAATTGTCTATCCCTTGGCCTAAATTGATGGGAAGTTAAACGTATGGCTCAATGTGATTGGTTGTTTGAGGTGTGCTTATCTTGATAAATTTCTTTTTTTGTTTTTTGAATGGTTGATAGTTATTTTGAGGTATGTATTTATATTTCTCAATAGGAGTCGATGAAGATACCTCTTCATACTAACTAACCAAATTCTGATAGTCACAAAAAGTTGTACGTAATTGTGTAAAGGATGGATATTTCATTAACAAGATCTTATCCCTAATGCTAGGTTACAAATTTCCAATGAACACTCTTTGAACATCATGAACATCAGGAGAGCATAGTTGATTTGTGAGTAGATTAACTCATATCGCCCTATGAAGTCTATTGCTTTTTCATGTTTTCCATGTTTGCACCTCACCAAATCAGTTAATGTAATTTTAGGACCAATGTTCACTTGGAAGTGTTATAGGAATGCATCAACAAGTTCATTGAATGAATGTATCGAGTTATTCAACAATGAGAAAAACCATTCTAAGGCCACATCTTTTAATGACCTAGGAAAGAGTTTAGCTAATAACTTATCGTCAAAGATGAAATCACTATATAGTGTTGTATAATCCGATATATGACTATTAGGATCTCCTTTACTGTTGTACTTGTCAAATCTAGAAATCTCAATATTTTGTGGGATGGGTGTTTCAAAATTTCAAGTGACAATGAGCTCCTTTTGACATATTGCATTGGTTTTTTGTTTTAATTTTGGTTCAATGTTGATATTTGGTTTTGCAATGATGTTGTGTTTTATAATAGTTGATTTATGATAGAATCATTGCTTGAAATGTTTTGAGAATGTGGTGAATACGGCAGAATTATGTAAGTTCTTGGTGGAATAATATGTTGCAAGTTTAGAAGAGGGGATGAATATTGAGGTGTCACATGTGATGTCATGAAACTATAAGGATGCCTACTAGAGAGCCCCAAGGTTGGAGTTATGCCATTTGTTTGTTGTATCTTTGAAGCTACAGTTGGCAATGTGTATGAAGGAATAAATGGTATAGTTGTGGGGAGGGAGATTTGACTTCCTCCTTGGCTTTGAGTGTATCCAAAATCTTGAGTACAACTAGCCATCATAGGAAAGTTTGCATCCAAAATATGGGCTAGGCTACACAAAACCTCTAATCCTTGGGCATCATTGACCAATTTACTTAAGTTGTCCACTATTGGCACTATTTGTCCTGCTAAATATTTTGTGCTTAAGTAGTCTTGAAATCCCTCTAAGTATTTGTCTAATTGTTTTAGTTTGTCTTTGGGAACATGGGAAACAATAGTCTCAACATCCATAAAGGCGCTTGTTTGTGAAATTTTCATTGGTATGGTAGGATTAGGTGTCGAGTCCAAAATGATCATGATATTGGAAATACCTTATGTGAAAGAGTTGGAGGACTCATGATCCATAGTGGATATAACAATAGCATGGGATTCCATAAGTATACAACTATGTCTCAATGAAGTATTAGCAATAGGACACCAAGTTGTGAAGCTCATGCAAGTTTGACAACTCTAAGTGTGCCACCATGAGCACTAAATCGTAAAATAGTCACAGTAAAACACTCAGAAGAAAAAGTTAGAAAGTAGAAGTAGAAAAAAATCATAGAAGCAAAGGTCTTGCATAGGTTGATAAAAATTTCAAAATTTGGTTGTCTGTTATATTGTTTAAGGATCTTAGGTCTGTGTGCAAACAGGTCTAACAATTAATTATTTTCTAGAATTTACCCAATTTAGATTATGAAATTTAAAATGCATGTGTGCAACAATTTGTAAAATGTTCCACCAATAAAGATAATTCTAAATGCAATTTCCAAATCTAAGATGCAATAATTTACTAATCCCAATATGCCTAAATCTAAAAATGATGATATTGATGCTTTTTTGGAAACAAAACAAAGCAAATTTTTACTTTTTGAGCTATATGCAAGATTCCTAAATGAATTCAATGAAAAAATTTAAATTTCTTTTCAAATTTAAATGACCTAATACTGATTTTAGAATACAATTTAAATATAAATCAGACCTAAGATGATTGAAATTGATCCTATTGCAACCTAAAATGCAATATTGTATGCAAATTTTAAAAAAATTATGCTTTTTTATGATACAAAAATGAATGCCTAAATGAACAGTAAAACAATGTAATGGTAAACCTAGATCTAGGATGATTTGACTCAAATCTAAATGAAATGTGTGGAAAAGCAACCATTGAAATCCTAGGGTGAGAATCATAGTGTTTCACTTTTTCTACATTTCATTTTGGATGGATGATCAAAATGAAGGATGACATCATATTTATCAAAATGAAATGAAGGAAAAGTGAAACCCTAGGATTCACCTAGGATTTCAATGGTGCTTTGCCTAAAAATTTCATTTAAGATTTGAGGTAGTGGGGGTTTGATGAATTTGGACAAGATATAGGACTGACGTACAACCTGAAAGGTGATTCAACATGACCTTGAACAAATTTGAAATGAACTTAAGGATGAAATGTAGTGATTCAACTGGTCTAATGATGCAAATACAAAAAACATAGAAAGTAACAAACAAATTTATACTACATTAATGGATAGAGCGGGACATTGTGCACCCGTGATATCAATCTGGAGTTGATTTATGAGGACCTAATCACCCTAAACAACTATGTCCTATTGGGAGGATCTCAGATCTGATTTCATAGTCCTTTGATGCCAAATTAGAGCCTTCATTTTTCGACTGCCACTCTATCAGATATTGATGTAACTGAGTTTTTGTTTGTTGTCAAGATGTAGGGTTTGATTGCAAAAATGAATAATTGATCTTCAAACTTCTCCCAATCCTCTTTAGACCTTAAACCTACACATTCAAAGAGAGAGGAAGGGTTGTCCCATTTAGGGATTTGCCTTTTTCAAACCCCATGCTAGTGTTTTCACTTCCACAATGGAAATATCAAAGATAGAAAGCCTATCCTTTTGAAGGATAGGGCCAAATGATAAAAAATAATGATGAATCAACAATGAATTGCAACTCACCAACCTCTAATGGCTTCCTTGAAGGACTAAAGTCATACAAATCTCCTCTAGGCTTGGATCTTGCTTGCTTGAATTGCTTGAGACCTGCAAGGGTTAGTCTTCACAAAAAATATAATAACATAAGCATGAACTGACATACATTTTTACATGATGCTTGGATCTTGAATTGTTGCAATAAATATTTGAAATTCTACTCTTGACTTGCTTGATAATTCTCCTGACAATAATTCTTGCTTAATAATGCTAGATATTCCTTGTTAGTTTTCAAATGATGCAATAACTAGGTATTTATAGGCATTTAATCTAATTTCCCAAAAAATAAATCTTGATAGCCAACTTTAGACATTTGAAACTCAAATAATAAAATTCCAACACCGACATATTAAATTTTGGAGGAAAAATTGGGGGACTAAGTCGCATAGGGTGACTTAGTCCTAGCCTTATTTTGTAAATTACTAAGTGTCGGGAGAAAAGTATTAAATGAAATGCCACCTCTGGCATATGTAAACTTGGAGCCCAATTAAGAGGACAAGGGCACCAAGGGCGCCCTTGTTTAGACCCACTTTTTTAGGATATGGAAAACTAGGGGCAAAATATTGGATGTATGCATTGGTTTTCTACTTGCAATTTATCGATAAATGTTAAAAGGCCACAAAATGCATATTTCAAGAAATTAAGTGTATGATTAGGTCCATGCACTTAGGGGGAGAAAAACATAGTATGAAACTGTCAAGGGTGACAATTTAGGATGCTATATTTTACCCCCACTTTAGTGAGAGTATAAAATTACGTTCAGACTCACTAAAGTAGAAAAATATGTTAAAATGGGTCTGATTGTCCAAATGTTGTTCAGAGATAAGATGGCAATGAATCTAGGGAGATGCACAAGCCCCCAAGATTCAAGATCCCATGGAAAACCAGCATAAGCACAAAGGAACACACATGTATGTAATGCAACACAAAAACATACTCAAACACACATGATGAAAAACACAAAGCATGCATGATGAAAACACGTGACATAACATAAAGATGATGAAAAAATAGAAACAAACACAATGCAAAAACAATGCAAACATGAAGAATACACACAAAAGACACACAAAAAAATACACAAAGTTAGCACTAAAAACGTTTTGAGTCGGTAAGGCAAAGAGATCTCAATCTTAAATTTATCTCAAATACCCAACATTGTCCATCAGATGTGCATTTCATCCTTAAGTTAATTTCATATTTGGTCAAGGGTAGCTTGACTCACCTTTCAAGTTGTAAGTCAATCCTATATCTTGTCCAAATTCATCAAACCCCCACTACCTGAATTCTAAATGAAACACAAGGAAAAGGTGATTAAACCCTATAGTCAAATCCTAGGGCTTTCTCCATTTTCCCAGCATTTTATTTTGGTGAACCCGGTGTTAGGTTCACCAAAATGAAATGTAGAAAAAGTGAAACCCTAGGATTTCAATGGTTGCTTTTCCATACATTTCATTTAAGATTTGAGGTAGTGGGGGTTTGATGAATTTGGACAAGATATAGGATTGACTTACAACCTAAAAGGTGAGTCAACCTACCCTTGGCCAAATTTGAAATAAACTTAAGGATGAAATGAAATGATTCAACTAGCCTAATGATACAAATTATTGTTCTGATATAAATGTAGCATACACAAATTCATAGACAAATTTAAACTTTGAAAACAGACTAAGAAAGATACCATACACCTATGATATGATTTTGGAGTTGATTTCTAAGGACCTAGTCACCCTAGGAAACTATGTATTATTGTGAGGATCCCATATATGATTTCACATTCCTCTGGTGCAAATCAGAGCCTTCATTTTCCATTTGTTGCACCATCAGATATTGTTGTAACTAAGTTTCTATTTATTATCAAGTTGTAGGGTTTGATTGCAATAATGAATAATTAACCTTCAAACTTCCCCCAATCTTCTTCAGATCTGAAACTTGCACATTCAAAGAGGACGGGTTGTGTCATTTAGGGGCTTGCCTTAGTAAAACCCCGTGTTAGTGTTTCCACTTGTGCAATGGTAATGTAAATGAAAGATGAATGAAAAAAAGAATGATAAATCAACAATGGACTACAACTCATCACCCTCTAATGAATTTCTTGAAGGGTTGAAGTCACACAGATCTCCTCAAGGCTTGAATGTTGTTGGCTTGATTTTCTTGAAGACCTACAAGGATTAGATCTCACAAACAATATAAAAATATGAACATAAATAAAAACACATACACTTTGACATGATGCTTGGATCTTGAATTGTTGCAATAAATCTCTAGAATGTTGCTCTTGACTTTCTTGAGAGTGCTCTTGACTGCAAATAATTTTTAGATAGTCCTTGTTAGTTTTCAAATGATGCAATAACTAGGTATTTATATGCAATTATTCTAATTTCCCAAAAATTAAATCCCAATAGTTGACATTGGACATTTGAAATTCAAATTATTAAATGTCAACACTGAAATATTCAATTTTGGAGGAAAAATAGGGGGACTAAGTCACCCTAGGTGATTATGTCCCAACCCTATTTTGTGGGACTTAAGGTGTCGATGACAAAATATTAAATGAACACTTTGGTTTTATTCTTTCAATTTATCGAAAAATGATAAAATGGGCCATATAATGCATAATTTAGGAAATTAGGTGTTCAATTAGGTCCATGCACTTAAGGGGGAGAAAAACATAGTGTAAAATTGTCAAGGGTTACAATTTATGATGCTATAAAGTGTAGCAAGTTGAATCTTTTATGGTTCAAGGTCTACTAGAAGTTTATGTTTCTCTTGTTCAATGCCTGATAGCTTTTCTTTATGTTCAACTTCATCTCTATATGAAAACTTAGGAGATGAAATATATGGGAATATATGTACATCATGGTGTTTATCCCTATACATTCTACCAGTAACCATATTATTTCCTTTTACTTCAATGTCTTGTAATTCAAATATTGCTAGAATTTCTTATCCCTTTTTTTCACGTGGACAAGAAATTAATCTTGTTCAATATCATGCATATATGACATGCTAAGAGTAATGGGATAATGACAAGAAAAATATGCATCATAGTGTCTATCCCTCTCTTTTCATCCAACAATCATATCATTCTTTCAATCTCATAATCATACCTCTACATTCTTCCGTGTTTTGTAATTACTATGTAAGATGAATTTTTAGAATTATATAAACGTGTTGATCTCTCTAATCAATAAGTGAACTATTTCTACACAATGTGCTTACTTCTAACTAATAGGTCTAAATTTTGGGCCTCCCATGTTGTTTGTTGTATTTGTGCATGAGTTGAGGCTTCTTCTCATTGTTGGTACCCAAGCTTCCTTTCTCCTTCTATTTCCAATTATTTTGATTTCGTAAGTTGATTTTGGGTTAAATTGAAATGGAGTTACCACTCTTCACTTACAAGAGACACAATTTTTCTCTAACATATGGAATTCCCATGTACCAACAAGAAATTGGTGAACTTAAACATTCACACTAAATAATACACTAGATAGAAATGAATTCAATTTGCATGGGTATGAAATATAGGAACTAAAGTTAAATCATCATTGGAAATAACACCATTGTATTTGTGTAAGTTGATAAGCTATCAACTTATCCAGATACACAACTACATAAATTTTGAGTTAATGATGTCTTGAACATATCTTCTAATTTCCTCTTAGAAACGGTTAAATTCATCCCTAACAACAACACCATTATGTTAGGGCTATCAAATTCTCCAATAACAAGTGGAAAATGATAGATCACCAAGGTCTTTAAGATGCAAATTGAATTAAAATGTCCCTAGAAATGAGATGATTACGTTGGTGCTCAAACATATTGGTTCCTAAATTCCTAAATCCATTTATTGTTTTGAGCACCAAGGGTGTCAAAATCAAGGCAAAAGATCTTAAACTTACGATTAGGAAAGGAAACAATGGACCAACTGTTGAGAGTGGGAAATCTCTCCTTCACTTTCAACTCAATTATACCCAAAAGGGGCTTCCCTAGAGGTATGCTCACTAGCATTAATCATAACTCAAGATGAAATTTTGGAAGTTCTACAATAATACCTAGTGTACACTTGGTCCCAACAGTTGTCAGTAGAACAAAGAATAACCTACTACACATATGACCTCTTATTATTATTAAAATAACATTATTACACAAATCCAAGATGTAGGTATGCAAAACATGATTCTCCAAGGTAAGAAATCTTAAATCTCACTACAAATGTTATTCTTGGTTGAAACACTGAATAATGAGGTGCATACAAACAAATTTCCTACTCCCAATCTATTGGTGAAAGACGTTTTTATTTTGAGCATATGGTGGATTATTAATTCTAGGATTGATACCTATTTTTTTGAGCTATAGAGTTGTTGCATACCATACAAAACAAAATATTGAAATAATAAAATAATGAGTTGTGTAGATACATACACCACAATAATAATATCAAATAATTAAACATTCTTAGTTACCCATTCCATACTGAAAAATTAATATGCAATGAAGCAGAGATCATTACAAAGATTATAATGAATTAAAATTCTCTCACATTCATCAAATCTTCACTACAAACATATTAGGGAAGTTGTAAGAGAAAACCCAAAGTATAGAACTTGTCAAAAGATCAAAAAATAGAACCATGGAGACATTCAATTACACACACCAGTTATAATATTGATACCTCCTTGTGATTTACAAAAGATGTTTCTCTAATGGTTCCTAGATTTACAAGAGTTGGAACCATAGAATCTCCTCAGTACTTGCGGTTGTGTGGGATAGTGAAATTATCAACCATTGCTATATCAAATGAAAACATATTTATAGAATTTTTTTGGTCATTAAATCCTTCTAAAAATTTAACTAAGAACTATATCTCATTAATGTGGTACGTGAAATGATTCAAAATCCCTTAAAATCCAATAAAATGGTGACATAGATCTAGTGTGGAAACCATCTATATCAAAGAATCAACCACTCATTAATAGTGGCATGGTATTCTTCATTATCCATAATGATTTCAAGCTTGGATTTTTTTCCCTTAGCATGAACAATGTCTTTTAGGTGGGAAAGACCAATCTAGTAGCTATATGATCAAATATAACATTAATGATGCTTCTAGAAAGATCCAAGGTGTGCAAGAGGAAAATAGGAAGAAATGTATGGATTTAAAGAAAAATAGGATGTGGGAAAAGTATATGTAGAGTTTTAATTCAAAAAAAAAGGTCAAAATGAATTGATGAATGAAACTCCACAAAATAGGTGAAAAAAGCATAGGAATCATCATGGAGTAGTGCAAGAAAATTATGCAAAGATGCATACTAGATAGGATATCTAGGCTAGAAAAATATGTATGAAAGTTAACTTAAAATCCACATAAGAGGAAATGAATGGAAAAAGGTTTTAGAAACATTTCTAATATTTCAATGCAAAAGTAGACATGGGAATTGGACATTTGGAATGAAGTTTGGAATTACACTCAATCTCCACAGGAAAAGAGATGAGGGAAACGAGAAAATCATACAATATTGGTTGGAGGAAGTTTGGTAGTGCAGATAAATTTTATAAAATGGCAGTAGAATATAATGAAAAAAAATGGGAGTAGGATTGGGGGAGGGAAGTAGACATGGGGAGGAAGAAGAAAATCTAGATCCACTTTGAAATTTCACTAGGAAAAGATGAGAGATTACTAGAAAAAGGGAGAGAACAAGAGGTGCAAAGTTTTTATGTAGGACTAGAGGGTATCCGAACATAATAACCTAGCCAAAATAACCTTGGACACAATAACACGGTCATTTTAACCCAAGGAAAAAATAACCTAGGGTCATAATAACCCATGGACAAAATAACCTGTGGTCATTTTAGATCAAGCTAGTAAACTAGAAATGACATAAAATCAATTAGAAAGACTAAAAAGATTAGTTGATCATTATGACAACCATAACATTTTAGATTATATAAGAGGCATCGCTCATAATTTGACACTTTAATTGAAATTTTGAATAATAAAGTTTTTTAGCAACATACATGTAATTTATAAATTTTCTTTTCTTTTCTCTATATTCTTATAGGGATATTCTGTCCATGGTTTATTTTGACCACAGGTTATTTTTCAAGGGAAAACAGGGATGGATCTAATGACCCAACAGTGCGGAATACATTCCCTTAACACTAATACAACAAAGGACAAGAGCAAAAAACGAGTTCTAATAGCTTCTAAAACTACTGAGATGAATACATGCAGCATAAAAGAGATAACAAAATATAAGCATTTGCAGATGACACAGTATTTACGTGGGAAAACCTTTTCAGGTAAAAAAACCCACCACACCAAGCAAGAACAATTGTATTACAGTAATAATGAATTACATACAATATCAGCCCTTACTCTCTAATCAGCTCACAACAGCTTCAAGATTATTTTCTCACTGTTACAATACTTCCTTCAAAGTATACAATAAGAATCCTCTCATTCTTGCATCAACTTGCCAACTTACATGTACATATCCGTCAACCTCACATTGACTGTACAAGTCTTCATCGCATTTACACTTTCAACCAATCCCACAACTTCCATGTTCATGCATCAATCATTCAAGCAAGCAATTTATCTGCTCAGATTGCATCGAGCCACCCAACAATAACTTCACCACCCAAATCAGGTTCCTGTCATCAGCTAAAATCGGCCTGCAATTATTGCTCTTACTATTTTGGCTTCTAGCCAATCAACATTCTGTCAAAATGCCATGTGTCCTTTCATTCGTTGTCGCTCTTTGACTCTGAGTCCAACTCGATCAAACTCGATCCAAGCTCATCTGAGCTCTCGTTGTCTCCACCGTGCCACTATCGATTCCACACGACCCAATTGCGGTATGGTGGTGAGCTCGCCCGAGCTCACCTCGCCATCTACTGCACTACCGCAGCCCAGACCAAGTCAACTGCGGTATTGCGGTGAGCTCAAATTAGCTAACCCAAGTCCTACACTATGCTACCACTACCAGGTCCAAGTCGACCCGTGGTGTGGCCGTAAGCCATTGGCAGTCACACCAAGCTACCGTGGGGGCTGCCAGGCCACCCCGTGGCAGGGCGGTAACCGCCAGGACCACCACAAGTGGCTTCACCATGGTGAAGGTCTTTGCCGACCACTGTAAGGAGGTGACAGGTGAGGCAGGCAGCAAGCCGCCTACCATGACCACTACAGTGAGTAAACTCACCATGCGCTGTAAGGTGGTAACCGCCAAGCCAATCACCGCGGTACCACTAGGGGTAGACCAGACCGCCGCGATAAAGCGATAAAGGCTGAGAATGAACAATTTTCTGCCAAGTCATGAATTCTGAGGCTTAGAACTGGAAGTTGAGACACAAAATTCCCAACAAGCTCCCACTTGGCGAAGACTTCCAGCTCCCTCTTGACTTCAAAAAATTACTGACAGTCATAGGCCCCAAGGCCCATCGATTCTGCGCACCATCTGAACTTGTCTGTGCTCATGGGCTTTGTTAAAGCATCTGCAACATTCTTCAAAGTGTCGACCTTTTCAAGACAAACTCTTCCATCTTCCACCATGTCTCTCATGAAGTGAAACTACACATCAATGTGCTTAGTCTTGGCATGGAAAGTCAGGTTCTTTGATAAACAAATGGCACTCTGACTATCACAGTAAATGGTGATCTGCCTTGCATTAAAACCAATGTCTAAACACAAATGCCTCAGCCAAACTGCTTCCTTGTAGGCATGAATTGCATCCATGTACTTTTCCTCTGTCATGGATAAAGCAACTATAGCCTGTCACTTGCTCATCCAAGTGATTTCTCCACCATTAAGCATGAACGCATATCCACTGGTAGATCTTCTGCTGTCAATGTCCCCTGCCCAATTAGAATCAACATATCCTTGAATGCGGAGAGTCCTCTGTGATGCAACCAAACTACCATGGTAACACAAAGCATAATCTGAAGTCCCCTTCAAATACCTGAACACTCTCTTCACAGCATCCCAATGTGATCTTCCCGGATTTTCCATAAACCGGCTTAGAACTCCCACTACTTGGGCAATGTCTAGTCTTGTACAGACCATTACATACATCAAACTACCAAAAGCACTCACATAGGGCACATTGGTCATGTCCTCCATCTCAGTAGTAGATTTTGGACAGTCTTCAACAGATAGTTTTGTTCCCTGCATGACTGGAACAATTAGCTACTTGCAATCGTTCATACCAAATCTCTCTAGAACGGTGTTCACATACTTACTCTGACTTACCCAAAGCTTTTTGCTTGTTTTGTCCCTAGTTATCTCCATTCCCAGAATATACCTTGTTGCACCAAGATCTTTCATTTCGAACTTTGTAGACAACTGAGATTTAAGATCATAAATCATAGTCTTGCTATTTCCTATGAATAACATGTCATCCACGTACAGTGTAATAATAAGCACATGATCATTTTCA
Source organism: Sequoiadendron giganteum (assembly GCA_007115665.2). Taxonomy (NCBI): domain Eukaryota; kingdom Viridiplantae; phylum Streptophyta; class Pinopsida; order Cupressales; family Cupressaceae; genus Sequoiadendron; species Sequoiadendron giganteum. The sequence goes on along the minus strand of CM021101.1, from coordinate 560,025,769 downwards.
GATTTATGATAAACACAATGATCAGATTTTGATCTTACAGATCCCATAGACAACACAAATGTGTCAAATTTTGGGTACCACATCCTAGGAGACTGCTTCAAACCATACAAAGATTTATTTAACTTATAGACCAGATTTTGTTTACCTTTCACAACAAAATGCTCAGGCTCGGACATATAAATTTCTTCTTCCAGCTCACCATGGAGAAACGTTGTCTTCACATATATATGCTCAATTTAAAAGTCATACATAGCTGCCAATGACAACAAAAATATGATGAATGTCAGCTTTACTATAGGGAAAAAATATCTCCATAATCAATTCCCTCAATTTGGGAAAATCCCTTTGCAACTAACCTTGCCTTATACTTCTCAAAACTGCCATCAAGGCCTGTCTTCTTTTTGAATATCCACTTACAGCCAATAGGCTTTCACCCTTTAGGCAGTGGTACCAAATCACAAGTTTCATTCTTCTTCAATGAATCCATCTCTTCATTCATGCCTTCCAGCTAGGAATTCGAATCAATCATGTTGATTGCTTCTTTTATAGTCTTAGGCTCATCGTTGCTAGTAATTAAAGCATAGGCACAGTTCAAATCTAACAGTGAGAAACCATACCTTTCAGGTTGCATTTTTTCTCATGTAGACCTTCTTACAGGCTGAGGTTGTGGTTCTTCATCATCAGAACTTCCAGAGCTTCTTGAGCTCTCCTCAGTCTCAGGTACACCATGCAGATCTTCCCTTTCTGGAGTTTGGGGAATCTCAACTGCATCCTTCTTCTTGTCACTCTGATTTGTCTCAAGCTGTTGATCACTTACTAAAAGTTTCAACTCATGAAATCACAGTTCTGTTATATAGAACCTTCTCAGTAACAGAGTTCCAAAGCTTGTATCCCTTGACACCAACTCCATAGCTGATGAGAATACATTTGACAACCTTGTTATCCAATTTTGATCTCTTTTCATTTGGCACATAAACATATGCCTCACAGCCAAAGACACAGACATGCCTCAGAGAGGGCCTCTTACTAGACCGAGCTTCCAAAGGTGTCTTATCAACAAGAGCAGATCAAGGAGATCGATTTATTAGATAACATGTTGTAGCCACAGCCTCAGCCTAGAACTTCTGCTCCAGACCAGCACTGCTGAACATACTCCTTGCCTTTTCCATCAGCGTCCTATTCAGCCTTTCAGCAACTCCATTCTGTTGTGGAGTGTAAGGCATTGTCTTATGCCTTTTAAATCCATGGTCTGTACAATACCTTTCAAAATCTGCAGAGAAAAATTCACCGCCATTGTCTGTCCTCAAACATTTAATTTTCCTTCCAGTCTGATTCTCTACCAAAGATTTAAATTCTTTAAACCCACTGAACACTTCTGATTTACTTTTAAGGAAGTATACAAATGCCCTTCTTGAACAGTCATCAATAAAAGAGACATAATATCTAGACTTCGATAACGAAGGAACATTAACTGGACCAAACACATCAGAATGAACATAATCCAGTATGCCAGAAGATTTATGAGGACTAGAGTAAAATGAAACACGGTGTTGTTTTCCATAGATACAATGTTCGCAAAAATCAAAATCAAGGTTACAATCATCAAGCCCTTCTACAAGATTTTTATTCTTCAAGGTTTTTAAACCTTTTTCACCTATGTGACCTAGTCTATCATGCCACAACATATTCTTCTCAGCTGAGATTTTTACCTCCAAAGCATTTGCAGATAGAGAAGTGTCTTAATCTTTCTCTATAGGGACTGATTTACATGACTCTACAGAGGCATTGTTACATTGAACAGGACGTGCATCCAACTTATATAGAGTGCCAGTATGAACACCCTTAGCCAACACCATTGCACCTCTAGCCATTTTGCATCCTCTACTAGAGAAAGAAAACTTCTACACCAACATCATTTAACTTACTGACAGAAAGAATATTTTGAGCTAGACCTAGTATATGCAGTATGCCTCTAATACCTTTGACTCTCCCGTCAGGAAACTGAATTCAGACTCTTCCTCTGCCATCTATCTCCAATGTTGAGTCACTTTCCAAGTACACCTTTCCACCATCATACTTCTTGTATTTAGAGAACCATTCTCTATTGGACGTCATGTGAAAGGACGCACCTGAGTCAACCAACCAGACATCATCAGATGGCTGGGTTGTCAAGGTTGTTGTAATGAAGGCATCTACATCACTCTGAGAAGATTCATTATTTGAGGCATTCTTCTTCTTCTTCTCCTTGCAGTCCTTCCGGATATGACCAGGTTGCCCACAGTTTTAGCATCTCACCTTGAAATTTTTACCAGGAGACTTTGATCTCCCTGCAAATTTGGATTTTGACTTCTTTTCCTTCTTCCTACCTTTCTCCTTTGGTCTACCTCGAATAGCAAGAGCCTCTTTGGCCATCTCAGAAGACTTCCTTGGCATTTATTTAGATAAGAGCGAAGAAACCACATCATCCATCTTGAATGCAGTGGTTGTGCTTCCAATAGCCATCACCAGATGATCCCAACTGCCAAGTAATGAACACAACAGGAGCATGCAACGATCCTCCTCCTCGGTCTTTACACCTACAGACGCCAGCTAAGTAACACTCATATTAATCGAGTTCAGATGGTTTGCAATAAATGCACCTTCTTCCATTTTCAAGGAGTATAACTTCTTCCTCAGGAATAACTTATTTACCAGGGACTTTCCCTGATAAATATCTCCAAGCTTCTTCCACAATGAAGCTGTAGACTTCTCCTCATGGACGTTCAGGAGTACAGAACCGGCTAGACTCAATCTTATCAAACCTCTTGTTTTTCTATCAGCAAGATTCCAATCCTCTTGCTTCATACTTTGTGGCATAGTTACAAACACTACAATCCAGAGGTCTCTATCCACCAACAAGTCTTCCACTTTGAGTTTCCATAACTCAAAGTTGCTGCCATTAAACTTTTCAATATCAAATCTACCTAATGTACTCGCCATCTCAAACAAAAACAAGTTTTAACAATGCAATACTCCCACTGAAACAGTATTAGCACAAAAAAATGAGCTTTCTCTCAAGGATAACACAATGGGCCAGTCTCTGATATCACTTGAAGGGAAAATAGGGATGGATCTAATGACCCAACAGTGCGGAATACATTCCCTTAACACTAATACAACAAAGGACAAGAGCAAAAAATGAGTTCTAATAGCTTCTAAAACTACTGAGATGAATACATGTAGCATAAAAGAGATAATAGAATATAAGCATTCACAGATGACACAGTATTTACGTGGGAAAACCTTTTCAGGTAAAAAAACCGACCACACCAAGCAAGAATAATTGTATTACAGTAATAATGAATTACATACAATATCAGCCCTTAATCTTTGATCAGCTCACAATAGTGTCAAGATTATTTTCTCACTATTACAATACTTCCTTCAAAGTATACAATAAGAATCCTCTCATTCTTGCATCAACTTGCCAACTTACATGTACATATCCGTCAACCTCACATTGACTGTACAAGTCTTCATCGCATTTACACTTTCAACCAATCCCATGGCTTCCATGTTCATGCATCGATCATTCAAGCAAGCAATTGATCTTCTCAAATTGCATCAAGCCACCCAACAATAACTTCGCCACCCAAATCGGGTTCCTGTCATCAACTAAAATCAGCCTGCAATTACTGCTCTTACTATTTTGGCTTCTGGCCAATCAACATTATGTCAAACTACCACATGTCCTTCTTTCATTCACTGTCGCTCTTTGACTCCAAGTCCAACTCATTCAAACTCGGTCTGAGCTCATCTAAGCTCTCCTTGTCTCCACTGTGCCACTATCGAGTCCACATGACCCAGTCGTGGTATGGTGGTGAGCTCGCCCGAGCTCACCTCGCCATCTACCGCACTACCGCAGCCCAGACCAAGTCAACCGCAATATGGCGATGAGCTCAACCGAGCTCACCCAAGTCCTACACCGCACTACCACTGCCAGGTCCAAGTCAACCCATGGTGTGGCGGTAAGCCACTAGCGGTCACATCGCGCTACCGCTGGAACCACCAGGCCACCTCGCAGTAGGGTAGTAACCGCTAGGACCACCACGGTGAAGGTCTTCGTCGACTGCGGTAAGGCGGTGACTGGCGAGGTAGACAACAAGCCGCCTACTGCGACCACCATGGTGAGTAAACTCACCATGCGTGGTAAGGCGGTAACTGCCAAGCTAGTCACCACGGTACTACCAGGGGCAGACTAGACCGTCGCGGTAAAGCAGCAAAGGCTGAGAATGAACAATTTTTTGCCAAGTCATGATTTCTGAGGTTTAGAACTAGAAGTTGATACACAAAATTCCTAACAATTTTGACTTGGGTTATTATGACCTTGGGTTATTTTGTCCTTGGGTTATTGTGACCGGGTTATTCTATCCAGGGTTATTTTGGTCGGGTTATTATGTCCTACAAACAGACTAGAGGTGGAAAGTTAACATGGGGAAAAAGTCTTGAAACATAATTTTTTTTATAATTGTATACAAATAAATAAAATGAGAGTGGGAAAATAATGTGTAATTGGACAAGGGAATTGAAGGAAATGGAAGGAAAAAGAAATAAGTCCATAAACAAAATGAATTGGGGGACGCAAGGATGTGAGAAAGGAAGAGAGGTAAAGACATGGGGATGGGAAAGTGCTGAAGGAGCATCTAGTGGTGTAGGGGTAATCTTGCATCACCCAAAAACATTCTTATTTTATTTAGTTATTTTGAATCCCATGATGACACTTAAGGGGGTGCAAGACAATAAGAAGCCTAAAAAGGTAAAATAAATGATCACTTACTATTTTTAGTAAGTTCGCCTAAACGAGCATGTATGGACCTAATTTGTGTTTTCCAAAGAGTGAAATTAAAAAATCTATTTGGTGGCACAAGAATCATCTCAATATCTTAGACAATTTGGGAGATATTAAAGTTTTCATCATGAGAAATTTCTCTAAGACAAATTCAAACTCAAATTTGAAACCCTTAGAAGCCTCAAAAAAGCTTGAAATTTTGACAAAATGATCTTCAAATTATTTTGGAATTGTAGATCTCTTCGAGAGATTTCCAACTATATATTATTATAGAAAATCGAACACCTAAGTAAAAATTTATGGCTTCAGGAAGTTGTGCCACCAAAAATTGAATTTCAATAGAATATGTTCCTAGTGGGAAAATGAATGATTGGAATTTTGGCACCAAAACAAAAGGGGAAGTTACACTTTCCAAAATATTTTTAGGCAATTATTGGTGTCAAATGAAGGGTTGAATAAAGGTTATGAGAGGTGGCTCCATTAGTGTAGATTGTGGCTCCAAATAATGTATTTTTAGAGTTGATTTTCTTGAAGTGAATCAAGCCCATGTGGCTGCAACATTGTAATTTTTGAATATATAATTTTTGTAAGGAAGCTAAGGTAGCAAAACAACTTCCTACACTAATCTTGAGGGGAGGGTAATGCAAAAAATTATAGATATTTACAACAGTTACACAAACTTAAACATAAATAAATATAAATATCATGCATACCACAACACACTGATTTACGTGGGGAAAACCCTTTCGAGAGAAAAACCCCACACTCCAAAATCCACCCAATATATTGTTCAAAAATCATGAAGATTACAATACACTTGCAAAGCAAGTTTCTCACAAGAGTATCACCAACCAGAGATCTAGAGGCAACACGACTGATATTAAACTTTCAGAATGCATTACAATACACGGTCATAATACAACATCCTCATAAAACAAGATTGCCTTATAGGGCAAGTCAAGCCAACAAAATATCGACCGTCAAAATTGAGACCTAATGATGAATGATCTAGATTTACAATAATAAAATATACATAAAATTTATCTTTTGGGGGCCCTACCCCCAAGCCCTCACTAGGGCACACGACCCCCAGACCCCTTGCGAGGGGGTACCCCCCATGCACTTACCTAACAATATTACCTTATGTAAATGAAAGGTTGAGACATAGTTTCCCAACAATTTTATTTTTTGGAAATAATCGAAAGTGGATTGTTTTTTGTCTTGCATTTTATATGTTAATATTTGTTATTGTGTTATGTGTGGGTGTAGGGTGGAGTAGCCCCTCATCAGAAAGGGAACTCTAAAACACCACCAAAATTCCATAAATATACAAATCATGCAAATGGGAACATGCAAATAAATCATGTAGAATTGGAGAGGATGATGGCATGAGAGGCAAATGTATGGAGGAATGCCAAAATCCCACAAAAGGAGGAAATGAAGGAAAATAAAACGGGAAAGAGGATCTAATAATCCTTGAAAATATGTTGTGTAGGCAAGGAGGTTGAAACCAAAGATTGGATGAGCAAGAAATTTTCAGTGTTTCATAGAAACTCCACAAACTCATAAGAACATCAAAAAATGACCAAAATACCCCATACATATAATTTTTTCTTCAATTTTTGTAGTGTATGATAGAGATATAAAATATGATGAGGAACAACATATATGAAATTTTAACTAAGGGGGCTGATTTGTAACTCTCTCAAATCAGTTAAAAGTGATAGAAAATTAGGCATTAAAAAGTTGAGAACCAACACCATCTACTCCAAAGAGATAATTGTTATGAGAATGGTCAAAAGTGTTGTTTCAACCAAATGGATACCATGGTAAATGATTTCTTATAGATATCAAAAGTGTCAAAAGTATTGTTACAATGTGGAGTATATTACTATTGAGAAGTTTAGAAGCCTCTATTTGGCATACTACACAAATGTACCTTTCATATGCCATTATCCCTTTTCACATAGAAAATTTTAGGCTATATAGAGAGGAGATGATTCATATGATAGAAAATAATAACAAGGCTATTAGTGAGGTACTCTGCATGGATAGTGGGATAAACTAATTCATTGATTATTATGATGATGATGTTGGAAGCCCAAATAATCCTAAATCCTAACCTCATCCTTTTGGTTCTAAAAGTAGTGAATTGTGGACTATGTTCCTTGATCAAAAATGTTCAAAGGAAGATAAAGGTGTAGGGATTGTTCTCATTTTTATTAATAGTTGGGATTTTCAAGCTTGTATTTTAGCATACTAATAGTGTTAAGTATAAGGCATTGCTTATGGAAATAAATGTGGCATTAGAGTATAACATCTAGTGCATATAAATTATATGATGATTATAAATTAATTGTGTCTCAAGTTAGAGGGGTATTTAAATTCAAAGAAAAGAGAATGAATTTGTAAATAATTCATCATGATACCATTCATATTTTTAATTTTTTTGGTGTTTGATGGGTGGATAGTTTAAGAAACACCATAATTGATTCACTTTTTGTTCTTTCTTCCAAGTTAAGTGTTGATTAGGTGCCTTCAAATTGTACCTATACTGTTAAAATTATTATAGTGAAAACCATCCCTATTAACATGTATATAGTTGGTAGGTATTTGATGATGACCAAGATATTTACAAGTTTCTCAATTGTGTTGATGAGTTTGAAAAACAAATAATAATTTGAAAACTATGGTTAAGCATTATGATGGTTAGGAAACACTATTTATCTATGTTATATGGGTTATTATGTTACAATTTTAAGTGGTTTTCAAAGAGTTATAATAGCACAAGACAAATTTTTCTATTCATTGAGGGGATATTCCTATGTGAGGATATCATTTGATCTCAATAATAGTAGGGATACCTTCCAAAGGTCCATGGATGTTTCTTTTGTTGGCCTAGTAGCTCTCAATATGATTATTTGTCAAGATAAACCTCACAACATATTTCAAAGATACAAATGGCCATTACAATCACTTGGAGCTAATATTTAAAAGATGCTTAAAGTATGGAATATCATTGAATCCAAAAAGTGTGTTTGGTATAGAGGAAGGAAAGATGATTAGGAATATTGTGTCCAATGAGGGAGTAAGGATAGACATTGAGAAAGTGAAATATATTGACCTCATCTCTTATACAAAGAAGAGAAAAGGGATACAATCCTTCTTTAAAAAAATGATTCATGAGAATATTCTTGTCAAACACCAAGACCATTTTCAAGATGTTGAAGAAATGGAAAGTTATTAGCTAGGATTAAAAACCAAGTGAATCTTTCAATGGGATCAAGAAAGCATCTATACTTGCAAGTCCAAACTATTCAAGACCTTTCAAAATATTCCTTTTTTCCTCATATGCTATTGTAGCTACTTTTTTGTAGAAAAACAAGGATGATTATGAGCATTCAATAGCATGTTTTATCAATTATATTTATGGTGTGGAGCTGAAGTGCTCTATTTTGGAAAATAATGCATATGCCCTTGGGAATGATGTCAATAATGTTAGACCATATCTAATTAGGGGAAAAAAATCATGTGCCATACACTATTGTGAGAGACATTTTCACTCAACAAGAGGCCTTAGGTAAAAGGTGCAAATGGATCAATTTTCAAGATACAAGATTTTGGCATGAAGGTACAAAATATAAAGTTGGTTAGAGGCCAATTTTTGGACAAACTAATGGTAAAATAACCTTGGAATTAGTTGATGTAAACATTATAATTTAAAGTTCCACGTTCATTCCTTATTATCTAAGAGATGATCCATGGTACAAATATTTTATGCATTACATAAAAAAATTGAGTTTTCCTTCATATTTGAATGACAATGAACAAAGAATTCTCAAGCCTATAGACAAAAGGTATATGCTAGTACAAGTTGAGTTAATGTGAACCCCTATTCCAGGATATTACTCGAATGTATTAAAGAGGAATAATCTATTAACGTCAAAGAGGAATTCCACCAAGAAGTTTGTGGTATGAATTTCATAAAAAATACTAATTTCCATAAGGTCCTTAGGTTATTGATGGCGTAAAATATTCAAATAAGTGGCCAAATTGATTAGGAAGTGTGATTCTTTCCAAATTCTCTCAAGAAAAGATGAAATTTATAGGCTCTCTTTCTCTCACCTCTATTTCAATTAAGGCTTATTTTTATAGTGGGGCATATATTTTCATAGGTGATACTATTAAAAAATTAATGGCTACAAGTGGATCCTTGTGGCAACCAACTATTGCACCAAGTGGGTAGAGGTCATCCTTACTAGGAATACAACATCAAAGTTAGTGATTTTTTTTTCCATCTCATCTAATCACAAGGTTTGGAGTACTTACAAGAGTTATAGTTGATAATTCCATGTGTTTTAGAGATCATGAGTTTTTTTTTTTGTTCTAAACATGGGATTAGTTTGATAGATTTTTGACCTTAGCATCCACAAGATAATGGATAGAGTAAGTCAAACAACAAGAGCATCATGAAGATCATAAAGAGGAAAATTGAATCAAGCAAGAATAGGTGGGGTGAAAAACTTAATTTTTTTAGTTGGGTTGAGCTACAAATAAAACCCATTGGAAGTAGCCCCTTGAGCTACTCTATGGGATAGAGGCCAAGTTACCTATCAACATAGAAATATTGATATACAAAATACTATAAGTAGAAGAGAAATAATATAATACAAAATATAAAATGATTAATGAGATTATAAAACTTAATGAGGAAAGGAGGGTTTGCACATGATAGAAATATACCACAACACTAAATGATGAATAATTTATTTGACAAGAGAACAATCCTCCTCATATGGAATGCAAGATCAGAGGATAAAAGGAAAGATGGTAAGTTTGATGTCCTTTGGGTTTGCTCTTATGAGATTGCAAACAAATGTGATCAACGAATATTTTACCTTGAGAGATTTCATAGAGACACTTGGGGATTTATTTTATCACTAACGTTTAAAAAGTTAGTTTTCTTGATTGATATATTTGAATTGTTGATCTGTATACTCTTATCCATCGTATTTTATTGCGTATTCATATATCTTGTTATGCCCATAATGAAAAGTGTATTCTCCTCTTTTTTTGTCTTATTTTTTCTTGTGATTTAGTTTATGGTGTTCACACTACTATCACAATTGATTCCTATGAATTGTACCCAAATAGACTTGGGTTCTCACCATATCCACTAGGGATACATGTCTCCAACAAGATCCAATGTTGGCCTAACATTCAATTTTCCACTTGATGTACATGTGGGATATAGTGGCATATGTTACTTTGGTAGGCGATTCAAATTTTAGATCAAATCCTTTAGATCGTCACCTATTATTAGGGTTTACATGCTTGGTCGACTATTTGGTTATGTACACATATTTCCTATTATATTTTATTTCAATTATGTCTTAGAGTTCCACCTTTGTTATGAACATTTCATAGTTTTCCTTGGTGTTATCTTCTTTCTAGATATGGTCAATTTATAGGTATATTGGTGTTGGGTTTATTTCCTTATAGGAGTATGTTTGTGTCCATTATCTTAGGGCTAGATATTATATGTTTATATGATTTTTCCTTTTTGTCTTGAAAGTTATTTTATGCTTGGATGTGTTACATAGTACCTCAAGTTTGAGGCTCCAATGTTGTTTCATGGTGGATTTCATGTATGTCTTCAAACCCTAAACACCTAGCTTGAACCTGTGTCTTTAATTTGTAAGATTTGTATTCATGTGCATTCCATAATTCATATTAGCTTTCCTATGCTAGCCTCATTTATTTTATGGTATAGCCTACACAATGATTTCCTATGGCTAGTGGCATACAACTTAAAGTACATTCTTAGCTTATCTACCACTATTTTTACCTTCCATATAAATTGTTTCTACCACTTACTTCCAATTTCCTTCACTATCCCTTTTTCTTACCTATTTTTCACACTTGCACCTACCACTACTAAAAGGCATTTTTATTCCACCACTATGTATTAATACCTCATTAATAGCACACATCTTCTCAACATCATTTTCAATTCTCTTGGGCTATTGTTTGTGTTTCGTTGGATCTTCCTCATCCTACATACTATTTGATCACCTTTGACTTGGTTGACCTTTAATCTCTTTATGATTTTCTCCAACCTATGGCATATTCTTTGTGTGTGGTTTTACCTTATAAGGTCATGAGTGCAAGGGGTTTCTACTCAACTCTACTATGCAATATGTATGGGCCTACTACATAATGCCAAGTGTCCCAATGGTGATGAAATTGGTAATCCCCACATATATTTTCCATGGGTTCTTATCCATCCTTATTTTTTTACATGAATCTAAGAGAAAATCATCACCTACCATGTGTCACTTTATTGATGATAGGCCATATTATATTGATACAACATATTCCTTCTTTCTAACATTGAACCAATGTGGGACATGTGGTGTATTTGTGGTTGTGGTTGGGCCCGCTCATTATATGTTGTATCTATGGTATTAGGAAAATACCTATCAAAGGCTTGTGTATGATTATCATGTGGTTCTCTCCTATTTGTAGTGCATGAAAAATGATCTATTGGATTAATATAAAAGTGTAAAACTTCCATTATGTATAACATGTTCATCACATGGTCAAGATCCTACCTACCACACGGATGGTAAAAATGTACCCCAAATTTGAAAGGTTTAACTACCTACTGGTGCATCATTAAAATAACTGGTAATGCTTTTTCTTAGGGTTTTCAACTATGAGCATGATATGATTGCTTCTATTTCCATCTATGTGGTTTAGTGGCCCTATTTTCTTCATGGAAATCTCCTAAAGACCCTCTTGACATAATGGATCCCTTATTGTTGGTGGTTGGGATTTATATGAATTCATTATGTCATGCCCTAATTTTTATTTTCTATAAGTCTTGGTCCTCATTCTTGCCTATAATAAAGAATTCATGTCTTCTAGTCCCTTTCTCCATCCCTAGATGAAATGTTAGTACTTGCTAGAAACTCACATAGGTTATATGAACTACACATGTTTTGAACCCCTTATAGTGTAATTATAGAACTTTAAGGTCAACTAGGCAACTTATTATTGACATAATGATGCATGTATTTCATTGTAGATGTTAGGCATGGATTAGGGTTTTTAATGCTTGGTATAGATGGTTTCATTGTCTTATAGTACTATCTTTGTCCATTTATGGTTGAATGTGGATATGATCTCCCCTACCTTGGAGTATAAATTATTGATCCAAAGAAGATTTTCTCCTCTTTACACATGTCCTTCATGCTTATAGGTGTATTTTGACCATGTGAAGATGTGTAATTTTGATGTGGCATGTTGATTTATGAATTCATAATAGTAAGGTTGTTGCAAAAAAATATATAACATATATGCAAGTTGAAGAATGTAATCAACGATTTTGTGAATTGGCTATACAAGAGATTGAAAACTACAAGGTAGGGTGTTCTTGCTTTAAAATTCTTAGGGCTGGCTACAATATTGTATGCTTGAGTGTCAAATCTAGTTTGTGATAGCATCTTTGTATCCCTTGAAGGAAAACCTATAATGTACAAATTTTCATTGATTTGAATGTCTCCATGAATATTAGATAGGATTATAGAATTTCTACATATTCTCTTTATCACACTTGCTAGTTTGGATATTATAATTATTATTTGATCAACAAGATGGTTATTAAATATTTGTGAAGCCTTTGTAAGATATATTTTCAATTTAATAAAAATATCCTATGAAATTGTATTCATGGATTGTTAAAGTAGGCCTATTGTGCTATGATTTGGTGGTATTTCATCTTGTATGCATAGAACGCAACTTATGTGTATGGATGCAACACCTAGCTTGTAGTTCTAATCCTTTGTATGATATTGCTTTGGGTTACACATTCTTTCTATATATTTTGTTTCAAGCATGAAGTTTTATTTTCTTCCATAGAAGGTTAGTGGTCTTCATAGTTATGAACCAACATATTGAAGCTTAGTGACAATATTTAGAGTTTTATAGTGCATATGGCATGGTTTTTATTCAAGGCTTGTCATGCTAAATTATTTATCTTTAATCATCATATAATTTAACCTTAGGGAACATCCCCCTTGGTCTAGCAAATCCAAAAGAAGGAGAATCTATCCTTTCTCACCTATCGCTCCATAGTAGTCCCTACCTAATCATAACTAGTAATTATTTCATGCTAAGTTGACATCACCTGGGGCTTAGGTAAGGATTATCTTTAGAGTGTAGAGATCCCATAGGTTTGAGATCCAACAAATAGTTCCCTTCATGTTCTATCACTCCCATCTTTATTTTACTCTTTATATACTCTACACACATTCATCTCTTGTGATTGTGTATCTTTAGAATTTGGGGATGATGCAAAACACTAGCACTCTTTATACACACACTCTTCACGTTTAACAAATATACTGCCTCCTTTATCAATTTTACACCAAATTTATCCCATTTGCACATTTTATCACCATTTCTCTCCCATCATGTCCTCATGATTAAAAATATAAAATTTCCACTGTATCCCTCACTACTCTCATAGTGGCTACCCTTCCAACAATGATATATTTATTGCATGGTGGATGTTAGGTATGGCCCTATGTGTTTCATGCATGTACAAATAACTCATCATGTTGTAAGCATGTATTTGTCCATGTATAGTCATGTGGATATAGCCTCCCTACCTTGTACAAATTATTGATCCAAAGAATATTTTCTCTTTGTAAGTGTTGTCCTTCATGTCTACAAGTGTATGTTGACCATGTGGAGATTCCTAGTGCTAATGTGGTATATTGATTCATAAATTCATATCGAAAAGGATACTAAAAAAAGACAAGAGGATATATATGTAAGTAGAATGTAAATAATGTATTGGTGAATTGGTTGTAAGAGAGATGTTGAAAGCTATTGGGTAGGGTGTTCTTTATGTAATATTTTTAGGGTAGGATTACCATATCATATGCTTGAGTATGAGCTCTATTATGTGAAATAATCTCTTAAGTCCTCAAAAGAGAACCCATAATGCATCTATGTTTGTTATTAACTTGAGTGTCTCCATGAATGTTTAATAGGATTTTAGGAATTTTTTCACATTTTTACCCTTTTTTTTAGAACTTTTTGTATTCATTATGTGATAGGTGCCATCAAGTCATTCTCCTAAAAATCATGATAGTCTTCTAAGTTTCATGTGAGATATCTCTATCACTTTAGCTTGGTTGAACTAAAATTTCTGATATCTACATCATTAGGTCTCATTCACAAATTTTCTCAATCATTTCACAAGATTTGCATGTGGTCGCAAGTCGATTTCACAATGTGACATTATTAAAATAAATAAAAATATAATTAAATGATCAATTTAATCATCAAATCAACAATAGAATGAAGTCATAATGTTTAGCCTATATTCATTTGAAATCTAATGTTATTAGAAAAAATCAAAATCATATAGTACAAAATAATTAAATTTAGAAAAGAAAAGAAAAAATTTCATACAATAGATGTCATCGACTTTTCACACAATATTCTACATGTTATTCATGCATTTAAGCAATATTAACAAGAGCTTTGCATCCAAGGAGGAAAAAATCAATGAACGAATCACAATGCCCTCCATGAGGGCATCTGTTTCAAAATCATTTAAACTTGCTCCTAAATTGGTAGACACGATCTATGAAAAGTGTGAGAGCATGGAGAAACCTAAAGCTTTGGTTGAATGCCAAGTATATCTTTTCTATCATCACAGGTTCCATGGAGCCTTTCCTAAGTAGAACTGATAAGCCAACTGAGGTTAAATATGCATATGAAAAATGTGGAAAGCATGACAAATGATCCTACCAATTTAGAGGTTCCAAAGTTTAGAAACAATTGTCAACTCCCAATAGTGTTGAATCCACTTGTTAGTTCTTTGCATAACAACAATGCCCAATAAGCTTTAATTGACTGATAGAAGTGTTCCCTATTGATGATAATATGCAACCCCTTAAAGCATAACATTACACAAGATATACATGGGGAAAATCCTTTAGGTTAAAAAACCCCATAAAGCATAACTTAATTAAAACAGTTACAAAATAGTCTATTAAAAAATAGATTGGACCTGGAGACACTCCTCTACATACTTCCACATGGCCAATAACATCTCATTTGCATAGTGATATAATTCATTAAAAATCTCTCAATTCCCTCAATCTCAAATGAGAGAACCTCCTTAAATATAGGAGAAAGGGTGGAAAAATACCTAAAGGGGTATTAGTCACACCTATCAAACAAGCACCATTTATAAATAGTTAAGAATCTTATAGTTAGACTATAATTATTTTAAATGGGATATGCTTAATAAAGCATATGATATTTAAGGTATAACCTTATAGTAGAACAATATATTGTTGATGATTATATGTAGCCACGTGATGAATACTTCCAGATCGATTTGAGAAATAAATTTAAATAATAGCTAAGGCTATTTAAATTTATATATGATAATGAAGAGGTGCTTCATTTTATAATGTGACAAATTAAATATTAAAAGTGTTAATAAATAAATTATGATTATTTATTTAAAGAAGCCGACCTGATAGAAAATCGCGCCCCTTCTAGAAGAGACATATTTCTCCTTGAGGTCGACCTCTTGGTGAAGAGACACATCCCTCCTCTTTGGCATGTATATATACAAGGTGTTCTCATTCATTTTCTCATCAAGTTCATTTAGCATTCTTCAAGTAGAAGTTCGCACTATTGCAGCAATTCAAGTTTCTCTCACAGTAGATCGATTCAAGGAGAAACTTATATTATTTGTATCTTTGCATCTAGAAGAGGTGTTGTTGATTGTATCTTTCAAGCATTATGATTGTGCCTAAGTTGTAAGTAGATTGTTGCTCTTATTGTTATCAATATATAGGAGATTTATTGGCTGGGGTTTTCTCCCTTAGGTTGGAGGGTTTTCCCAGGGTATTGGCTATGTTCTTGTGTTGATTTTGAATTAATTTTCACACTCTAATCTGATCATATAAAACTAACATGCTATCGGAGCGGGTTTGAAGAAGATCTCAATCAGATTTGTGTCTTGTTCAGTGATACCCTTATTTTATTTCTCATCTTTGTTCACCTCTATCTCTCTGTTAAGATGGTGAATGGTCTTAAGATTGAGGATAGGCTTGAGGGAGTGTCAAACTTCACTCCATGGAGATTCAGGATCACGCTCACCTTGGAGGAAAGTGAATTGGTAGATTTTGTGGAGAACTCCGCCCCCCAGCCTACGGATGAGGAAGAGAAGGCCCTATGGAAGAAGAAAAATATTAGAGAAAAGAAGATGTTAGTTGACTCCGTGAAGGATCATATTGTTCCTATTGTCTCCAAGTTAAGGACTGGAAGAGAGATGTTCAAAACCTTGGAGGAAATGTACGAGATCAATAACACAAGCCGAGCACTTGCACTGAAGCAACAACTCCATCATTTGAAGATGGCGAAGGGAGAATCAGTTATTTCCTACTTCATGAGAATAATCGAGTTGAGAGATCAGCTCTCATCTATTGGGCATGTTGTCGATAGCAAGGATTTGACCATGCTGGCTCTTAATGATATTTTGTCATCTTGGGAGTCTTATATTCAAAGAATTAGTGCAAGATCGAAACTTCCCAAGTTTGATCGGTTGTGGGCAGACTGTATTCAAGAAGAGTCTAGGTTGGTTACAAGAGGTATTGGGAAAATATACATTAATCAGGACATTCATGTTCTTTCTAGTCAATACTCAAAGAAGAAAGGGAAAGATGGGAAGAAAGGTTATTTCAAGAGAAATAGAGATAAAGGAGTTGATGGTGGCCCCGCGTTCAAGAAGAAGAGGGACCTCTCAAAGGTCTAATGTTTTCGATGTGACAAGTATGGTCACTTTGCAAAGGAATGTCCTACCAGGCCTAGGCAACAGTCCGCCATTGCAAATGTTGATGAAGTTTCTCTACAGAAGGATTCGAGTGAATACCTATTCTATTCAGCCTTTTCAAGCAATGTAACTATCGATACCAACACTTGGTTGATCGATAGTGGTGGCTCTTGCCACATCACTAGATTTAGGGAGCATCTATCTAATTTGGTGGAGAAAGATTCTAGCAAACAAGTCATTATTGGAGATGATGCTAGTTATTCTGTTAAAGGAGTTGGGACCTCATCTCTTCACTTGGATTTTGAGGATTCCTTACAGTTGGATGATGTGCTATTTTTTCCAGGCATCAAAAGAAACCTTATTTCCATCTCAGCCTTGGAAGACAAGGGTTATCAAGTTTCCTTTTCAGAAGGAAAAGTTCTTATATGGGAAAAGAACTCCAACATCAAGAATGCTTGGGTGTTGGAGTTAGGCATGGGTGTCTCTATAGGTTATGCACTCATCCCATTCAGGCTCTAGTGCATGATTCCTCAAGTTTGTGTGATCTTTGGCATCGAATATTGGATCACCTTCACTTTCGAGCTCTACCTATTATGGAGAAGATGGTGACCGGCCTTCCTAAATTCAACCAGAAGCATGAAGGAACCTGCAAAGGCTGCGCTTTGGGTAAGAATACAAAAGGTCCATTCCATAGTAGTGAAAGTAGATCCAAATGTGTTTTAGATCTTATTCATTCTGATTTATGTGGTCCAATGTCTGTTGCTTCTTCGAGCGGTTTCTTGTTTTACATTATTTTTATTGATGACTACTCTAGAAAGACTTGGATTTATTTCTTGAAATCTAAAGAATATGAGGAGATATTAGAGATATTCAAAGTGTTCAAAGCTCAAGTGGAGAATTTTTTTAGAAATAGGATCAAGGTCTTGAGATCCGATAATGGAGGAGAGTACACTTTTATTTTCTTTCACAACTTTTGCATTGAAGAAGGGATTAAGAGGGAGTTCAGTGTTCCTTATAATCCTCAGCAGAAAGGTGTTGCAGAGAGAAAGAACATATCTATTCTGGAAGCGGTCAAAGCCATGATTCATGACCAAGACTTGCAAATCTCTCTTTGGGTTGAAGCATCCAGGACTACTATCTATGTCCAGAATAGAAGTCCTCACAAAATCTTGGAGAATATAAGTCTTGAAGAAGCATTCTCTGGGGTGAAGCCTGAAGTAAGTCATTTGAGGATCTTTGGATTTCCTGTGTATGTTCATATACCAAAAGAAAAGAGGACTAAGTTGAAACCTTCTGGCAAGAAGGGAATTTTGGTAGGCTATAGTGAGACATCAAAAGCCTACCGAATCTACATTTCGGGTCAGAAGACAATTGAGATCAGTAGAGATGTCACATTTGAGGAAGATGTTGCATTCAGAAGATCCAAGGGCACTCGTATGGAGATCGATGATGAAGAGCCTCCTTAAGATATGGAAGTTGACCATGTTCCTGAGATTCAGAGGGAGGCTCCAGAACCTAAAGAAGATGATGATCCAATCGATCCCTTAGAGCCTGTTGATGGGCCTACAGATATTGTGATTGGAAGGAAAAGACCTCTATGGGCCAGGAAAATGCACGAGGCCGAAATTTCTACAACCCCAAGAGGAACTTTCAGAGAAATTAAGAGACCTAATAAGTTCTCCAATTATGTAGCCTTGGTGAGTCAAAGCCTTCCAATGTTGAGGAAGCTTCTAGTCAACAAGTTTGGAAATATGTTATGACTGAAGAGTATCAATCCATACTTAAGAATGATGTTTGGGACATCGTTCCTAGACCCGAAGGAAAATCTGTGGTGTCTTCTAAATGGCTCTTCAAGATCAAGCATGCAACTAATGGGAGCATTGAGAAGTACAAGGCCAGATTCATGGCTAGAGGGTTCTCACAAAAAGAGGGAGTTAACTATGAAGAAACCTTTGCTCCAGTGGCTCATTATACTTCTATCAGGACCATTATTTCTATTGTTGCATCTAGAGGATGGAAGATTCACCAAATGGATGTAAAGACAACCTTTCTGAATGGTGTGATAGAAGAAGAGATTTACATTGAGCAACCCGATGGATTTGAGGTACATGGGAAGGAGTCTCATGTGTACAAGTTGAAGAAGGCCTTGTAGGGTCTTAAGCAGGTTGCTCATGCTTGGTACAAAAGGATTGATCGTTACCTATTGATTTTGGGTTTCTCAAAGAATGATACAAATTCTAACCTCTACTTCAAGGTAATAAATGGTCAAGCATTGATTTTGGTTATGTATGTTGATGATTTAATTATCACTAGAGAAGAACATGTCATTCTCAAATGTAAGTAGGATTTAGCTTCTAAGTTTGAAATGAAGAATCTTGGTCTCATGCATTACTTTCTTGGCTTAGAAGTTTGGCAAAAGTCAGATGAGATGATTCTAAGTCAAGGAAAGTATACCATTGACATTCTAAAGAGGTTTCGTATGATTGATTGCAAACCTATGTCTACACCTATTGAGACCAACCTACATAAGTTGAAGGAGGTTGTAGCTAGTTCAGAACTGGTGGATCCCACGATGTACAGACAACTGATTGGCTCATTGATGTATCTAGTTAACAATAGACCAGATATCTACTATGAAGTGAGTGCACTTAGTCAATTTATGTGTGAACCAAGGTAGATACATCTTGTTGCAGCAAAACATATCCTAAGATACTTGTGTGGCACAGTTGGATATGGGTTGAGATATTCTTTAGGTGTGGATTTGAAGTTGCATGGTTTTATTGATTCTGATTGGGCAGGGTGTGTCACTGATTGGAAGAGTACCTCTGGTTGTTGCTTCAGTTTGGGATCTGCTATGATATCCTGGTGCAACAAGAAGCAGTCTTCAGTGGTAGAGGCAAAGTATATTGCAACTTGTGTGGTAGCTCATGAATCGGTGTGGCTTCGAAAGCTCCTTGCAGGATTGTTTGGACAATCAATGGAGCCTACTATCATTCATTGTGATAACCAAAGTTGTTTGAAGCTTTTTGTCAATCCTGTGTTTCATGAAAGAACTAAACATTTTGAGATCAAATACCATTATATCAGAGATATGGTATTGAGGAAAGCTATACAGCTGAGGTATATCAACACTAATAAGCAGACGATAGACATTCTCACCAAGCCCCTCTCCAGGATAAAGTTTGTGTACTTTCGAGATAAGCTTGGTATGGTGGAGAATCAGGCCCTAGCTGAGAAGGAGTCTCACTATTAGTGATCCTCTGTTAATTCATTTCTCTATTGAGAGAGATTTGAGGTGCAAGCCCTTGATAATGCATCTCTTTAATATTTGGGGTGAAATCCCTTGTTTCCACCCTCTAGGAGAGCCATGGTGGATGTGATGTATGCGACTCCATGACAGCATCATGTGAGGGAGTCCATGATGATCTTTCTTGTACTTGTGTTTCACCCTCTGGGAGAGCCATGGTGAAAGTCATGGTGAGGTGACAACATCACATTGAGTGATGAACACTTGTACATACCATCTATGGAGGTAGCCATGATGGTTGATATCACGATGAGGTGATATCTAATATCACAATGAGGTGATATGCTTTCATGATGAGCTGATAAGCTCTTTTCTTACATGGATGTAGCCATGTTGATTAACATCACTATGAGGTGATATGTCTTACACAGGTGGAAGTATTCCTCCCTGTCTGAGAGGGAGTGTTGATGATAATATGTAGCCACATGATGAATACTCTAGATCGATTTGAGAAATAAATTTAAATAATAGCTAAGGCTATTTGAATTTATATATATGATAATGAAGAGGTGCTTCATTTTATAATGAGATAAATTAAATATTAAAAGTGTTAATAAATAAATTATGATTATTTATTTAAAGAAGACAACCTCATGGAAAATCGTGCCCCTTCTAGAAGAGACGTATTTCTCCTTGAGGCCGACCTCTTGGTGAAGAGACACATCCCTCCTCTTTGGCATGTATATATACAAGGTGTTCTCATTCTTTTGCTCATCAAGTTCATTCAGCATTCTTCAAGTAGAAGTTCACACTATTGTAGCAATTCGAGTTTCTCTCACAGCAGATTGATTCAAGGAGAAACTTATATGATTTGTATCTTTGCATCTAGAAGAGTTGATGTTCATTGTATCTTTCAGGCATTGTGATTGTGCTTAAGTTGTAAGCAGATTGCTACTCTTATTGTTATCAATATATACGAGATATATTGGCTGGGTTTTTCTCCCTCAGGTTGGAGGGTTTTCCCAGGGTATTGGTTGTGTTCTTGTGTTGATTTTGAATTAATTTTTGCACTCTAATCTGATCATATAAAACTAACATTCCCTCCTCTCCATCAGTTTTGGATTGAGTTCCTAGAATTAGTGGAGATGCTCAATAGGGTTGCAAAGCCGACAAGTTATTCACAAATGAGTTTGTTGAAAAGGTTTTAGAAATTCTAAAGCACATACAACTTGTGGATGCAAAAGAAAACTCTTCCAATGTTGTCATCATTCTCTTTGCTCATACTCAAGCAAGAGCTTAGAATATAAATATGGTAAAGCAATAACATGAATGCAAACTATGTCACAATTCCTTAAAGGAATGTGATCTCATGGGATGATGATTGCAAGATAATATAAAATGTATTTGTTGAAAAGGTTGTTAAAACTATCAAGCAAATGCAATTAGAAGCTATAGAGCCAAGCCTCCTAAATTTTAATAATATACAAATGGCCTTTTGAAATAGGAATGTTAATTGTAACTTGCTTGTTGTACATGATTGTAAAGTATGAATCACAAATCCTTACAATTATCATGCTAGATAATGAGAGAAGTTGATGGATCTAGAGTCATTATAACATAGATTGAATTGATTTGTACTTTGCAAATCATTGTGAAAGGCATATTTATTCTTGCTCCATAGGATGTGAGTATTGTTGATATCTTTTTTACAACAATAAGAAATAAATATATTATCATGTGGGTGACATGAAGAAGATAAGAAACAATGTTATTGTTTAACATTTATTATTTTAATTATGAAATTGGCATGCACAATCTTGAAACCTACCTTGGGTTATGAAGATAACTATCAAGCCTTAGACAAATTGATGGGGCCCAAAACCAATAGTGGTATCATTGTCCTTGCAAAGGGGTGTTTCATGAACTTGGGTCGTGCTACTAGCCACCCAAGTTTTGTCATGTCTTCCTAATTCACAAATTGGGTCATTGCACAACTAGATCTTTGGAATGAGAGGAAAATAGGTAAGTATGAGAAGAAATTATATGTGTTATTGAAGCATCTAGATGAGAAGTTGGCTACACTACATTTTTCCAAGTTGTGTGCTAAACTTACAAAATTTTCTCCAAAGTGGGCTACATATAGTAATATTCCTATTGAGGGTACTTACAACATTGCCCACTACCAATACTAAACTAATCAAGATTTTCTCATGAATTGTTTGGAAAGAGAGTTGTTTTAATGATAAACATAAGAGCACCAACCAATTTTGAAATCTTCGTTATTTTCCTTTTTGTAATAAAAGAAAGATATATTGTGGGTGTATCTATTGTATTTATTGTAGTACCACCAATTTTAACTTTTCACTTTGGTTTTATGTGATGAGCACATAGTTATATTGAGAGGGAGTGAATCAACATAACAACAATATTTTAGTTTTCAAAACTTAATCAACCAAAACAATAACGCACATGCAAGATCTAGCAACTAAGAACACCAAACAAACACAGAATTTACGTGGAAACCATTGCAAGAGAAAACCAAAAAAAATGGCTTATATATTGATCTTCTTGGTAGGCACCAACTTATTTCTTTTACAAGTCTTCTTTTGTGGGCACCAACCTATTGGAGACACCAGTCCCCATAGTTGAGCACTAACTCATCAAGAGATACCAGTCTCTTCAAATGAGAGGCAACAACCGTCAAATTCTTCAAGGGATGATATTGTCTTCACAAATATCTGATTATACTTGCACTTTCTTTCACACCTCAACTTGTGGATGATCTAACAATTATCACCCAAGTTCTCTCCTTCATGACTTGGTTTGTAGATGATGTAATCACTTTCCTTCACAAGTCTTCTTGATGATGATGTAGCAACTTTCCTTCACAAATTTTCTCTTCAATAATGAAAAATTCTTCCTTAGGATCTATTCTTATTTCACTTACAAATCAGGTATAAAGTCTGCTATAGTTCTACTATAAGTCCTCTTGCAAGTCTGCAATGATTCTACTCTAAATCCTCTTGCAAGTCTGCAATAATTATGTTCTAAATCCTCTTAGATTTGCTTATTTTCTATCATATTTTCTCTTAGATCTACTTCTAATCTACTAATATATATAAAGATATATCATTAAAAAATTACTTCTCACATCTCTACTTTACCTTGTTATATACCTCATTAAACATGCCCCTTTGTCCAAAGGAGGTGACTCTCCCAAGAGGGTTTAGTCAGCCTTGAGACATTAATATTTTACTTACTTTAAATCCCCAAGGTGGCGCTTCAACCAAAGAGGTCAACCACTTCATTAATATTTAAATTTGAATCTTCAAATATTGACACCAAAGGATAAATCAGACCAGTTAAATATCCAAGTTGAAATCTTTAATTTAAACTTCAAATATGATTGCCCATTTTACCTTATATTTCTACTCAAATTGTCTCATGTATCTTCTTCAAAACACCTTATAAAACTGATCCAAATCACCTTAAATATGCCACTCCAATATGGTGGTATGAATCTCTCCAAGTCATGATATGATTTGGTCCAAATCTACTATAATACCTTCTTCAAATCAGATATAATATCTGCACAAAGACATCAAAGACATCCATTTCCGATTCTTTATTTAGGCAATTTACACCTTACAATTTTTAACATCAATGACATTGCTACTTTGATATTGATAGCAACTATCTTGTCCATGTCCCTTTGACATCAATGACAATATTTTCAACAATCTCCCCCTTTGTCATTGATGGCAACACAAACATTATTCTCTTCTTTTGCACTACTCCCCTTTCTTTATCTCTCCCCCTTTAGCATCAATGGCTAAGGGAAATTTAGTATTTTCACAAAGAAAACTCCCCCTATTAGTTATACTTCCTCTTGATATTAGAGAAATCATTCTTTCTTTTCCTATATCTCTTCCTTGCTATAACTCTCCCTCTATGACATGAATGAAAAAAAGATCTTTTATTACCTTCATCTAGAATATGCATTAGTTGATATATTTTTGAATTGTCTTCTCCAATGGATTTGAATGATATTACATTGATTAGCTCCCTCTTTCTCTACTCCCCTTTGACATCAAAGGAAAAAGGGATGTTGATCCATCTCTGACCTTTCTTCTCCATGGAGCTAAAGGATAATGCAATGGTAAGCTCCCTCCAAAATCATGCTTCTCCTTACAAACTTAGTGATATTTTTGTGCATGGAGCACAAACATACATTTTTCCTTCTCTTTCTCTTGTTTTATCTTTCAAAATTTTGTAGATTCTCCCTTTTGTTTGGCTATGGTATCCTCATTTTTGTTTTGTCTAGGTGGTTTCACAAAACCACTTCTATAAAAGTATGCTATATGACCATAATTGTTGCACTCATAACATATAAAATTCTAATCCATTACACTTGAGCACAAGAATTGGAGTTCCTACTTGAGAACTCAAAATCATTCCTTGTGTGAACTCTACAATCCACTGCTTTATCACCAAAATTATTGTATAAATAGGAATAAACAAAGAAAGAGTGATAGAACTTGGTCATGAGCACTTGTCTTGAAGGGAATGATCCTTTGTAGTTACCCTTGTTGTCCTTGAGAGGGATATTACCGTATTCCTTCTTGGTGCTCTCACTCTTGATGGATCTTTTGACAACATCGACATATTGCTTCTCTTCATTTAATTTCTTTGATGATTGAATTGTTTTAGAACTTTGACCTTCTTCAAATCCAACATGACTCCTATTGAAAATAGTCTTTTGAGAATTGATGATGTTATCCAATATTTTTGAACTTTTCTCATTGTTTAAATTCATGTTTAATTGAGTCGTTAATTTCTCCAATTGCTTTCTTAGGGAGACAATCTCAAATTCTAGCTTCTCACAATTTTCTTCCTT
Source organism: Sequoiadendron giganteum (assembly GCA_007115665.2). Taxonomy (NCBI): domain Eukaryota; kingdom Viridiplantae; phylum Streptophyta; class Pinopsida; order Cupressales; family Cupressaceae; genus Sequoiadendron; species Sequoiadendron giganteum. Next base: position 560,000,928 of record CM021101.1, on the reverse strand, counting down.
TGTCTTCAATTAGTTTCTCATCTCATCAATCATTTTTTCTTCCTCTACTTGAACTCTCAAATTTATGATCAACTTCTCTGATTCTTCAAGACTATGTGATAATTTTTATTTGGCTTCACTATCCTCTTGAATTTTTAGTCCTTGTTTTGTGTTCCTCCTTCTAAGCTTCTTGGTTATGCTTAGGGGAAAAATAAGTTCTCCTTTGATATCTACCTCTCCTTCATCTTTACAATGTTCTTCTAAATCTCTTTCTTCTTTCTTTTTGACGTCATCACCCTTTGCTTGCATCATCATGAAGAGTATTTCTTCTCTATCATTATTATAAATTTTTGTGTCGCTTTCCTCTGATGAACTATTATCTTCCTTGGAATAGAGACTCTTTTTATACTTCAAGAAATCCTTCTTCTTCTCATGTTGACTTTGTTTGTATCCCTTCTTATATTGTTGATATCTTCTTCATTTCTTCATGTTGTAATCCTCTTCATCATCGCTTCTTTCACTCTTAACCTCCAAACACTTAGAAGAAAAATGACCTATTCTACCACAATTAAAACATTTAAATAGTAACTTCCCTTGGTACTTCCCAGATCCTTTCTTTAGCTTTCTCTTGAAGTGGGCTTCTTCTTCTTCTCTTGCATTGTTTGAGCTATCACTTGGTACATGCTCTTTATGCTTTCCCTTCTCTCATTCTTTGAAGGTTATCGCCCTTTTAGATCTCAATCCACATTTCATAGGCAATAAGAATCCCACTCAATTCATCCTTTGTTAATTTGTCTAGATCTCTCATTTCTTCAATCATCAAAGCCTTGGAATCAAATCTTAGAGGTAAAGGCCTTAATACCTTTTTCACAATCATGATTTTTTCAACTATTTCACCAAGACATTTTATTGTGTTCACAATCTCATCAACAAAAAGTAAATAGGCTATGTTTTCTTCTTCTTTCATCTTAAGGCTTTCAAATCATCCCCTATGGGTTTGAAGATTTTCCTTCTTTACTTTATCATCTCCTTCATAGATGTTCTTCAACTTATCCCGAATGTCCTTAGTTGATTTGTAATGCATTACTTTTACAAACTCTAATTCAGATAATCCACACAAGATCACATTCATGGCTTTCAAATTGTTTTCACTTTCCCTCTTTCTCTCTCAATTCGTTGAAGGAGTCACAAGAGTTTTATGGTCATTTACCATCAGTTTCCTAAAATAAAACCCTAGAGCTCTCTAATAGGTTTCCATCCTTATGCTCCAAAAGGTGTAGATTGTTTTATCGAACAATGGTGTCATGTTTGATGAGAATCCATATCCTTCTTAACCAACCATATGTGTTCTTTAGATCTTCCTTTTAGTGGTTAGACTATCTCGCAAGGAACCCGCTCTAATATCAATTGATGAGCACACAACTATACATAGAGGGGGTGAATCAATATAACAACAATCTTTTACTTTTCAAAACTTAATCAACCACAACAACAACACACATGCAAAATTTAGCAATTAAGAATACATGACGAACACGAGATTTATGTGGAGACCCTTGCAAGAGAAAACCATGGAAAAATATTGCTTATATATTGATCTTCTTGTTAGGAACCAACCTATTTCTTTTACAAGTCTTCTTTTGTATGCATGAACCTACTGGAGACACCAATCCCCACAGCTAAGCACCAACTTAGCAAGAGACACCAATCTCTTCAAATGAGAGGCACCAACCTCCAAATTCTTCAAGGGATGATATTGTCTTTTCACAAAGATTTGATTATGTGTGCACTTTCTTTCATACCTTTGCTTGTGGATGATCTAACAGTTATCACACAAGTGCTCTCCTTCACGACTTGGTTTGTAGATGATGTAATTGCTTTCCTTCACAAGTCTTCTTGATGATGATGCAACAAATTTCCTTCACAAATTTTCTCTTAAATAATGCAATACTTTTCTTTATAATTCTTCCTTAGGATCTCCTCTAATTTCACTTACAAATTGAGCGTAAAGTCTACTATAAGTCCTCTTGCAAGTTTGCAATGATTCTGCTCTAAGTTCTCTTGCAAGTCAGCAATAATTCTTCTCTAAATCCTCTTAGATTTTCTTTTGGATTTACTTCTTATTTTCTTTCATATATGCTCTTAAATCTACTTCTGATCTACTAATATATATATAAGGATATATCATTTAAAACTTACTTCTCACATCTCCACTTTACCTTATTTTATACCTCATCTAGCATGCCCCTTTGCCCAAATGAGGTGACTCTCCCAAGAGGGGTCAACCAGCTTTGAGACATTAATATTTTACTTATTCTTAAATCCCCAAGGTGGCGCTTCAACCAAAGAGGTCAACCACTTCATTAATATTTAAATTTGAATCTTCAAACTGGTGCCAAAGGATAAATCAACCAAATTCAATATCCAGGTTTAAATCTTTAATTTAAACTTCAAATACGATCACCCATTTTATCTTATATCTCTGCTCAAAATTGTCTCATGTATCTACTTCAAATCGCCTTATAAAACTGATCCAAATCACCTTAAATATGCCACTCCAATATGCTGATATGAATCACCCCCATGCGGTGATATGATTTGCTCCAAATCTACTATACGACCTGCTTCAAATCAAATATAATATCTACACAAAACATCAGAGACATCCATTTCCAATTCTTTATTTAGGCAATTTACACCTTGTATTCTTCAACACCAATGACATTGCTACTTTGACATCAATAACAACTATCTTGTCCATGCCCCTTTGACATCAATGACAATATTTCAAACATTATGATAGAAGAATTCTATATCTTTTGTATCCAAAATAGTAATGTGAGGCATTCACACTTTTTTGGTATTTTGAACAAATAAAATATTAAATAGAATAATGATGCAAAATTGTTTGAAATCTTGGAACTTATTAGGTAAGCTCAAGATACATACCACAGTTGCAAATACACAATTTTATAAATCACTTGATCATAAGTTGATTAGACAAGTAGTACACAAGTAGTGTCTAATCATGTAGTAAGTATAATTAAAATACCTCTATGGGCCAATGGATGAGAAATGTGTGAAGAGTACATAAGTAGGAGAAATGAGAATTAAATTTTTCTTTTCCTCCTTATATACTCCTCACACATTCCCCTCATGTGCATGTGTAGCTTTACAACTTACCAATGATACAAGACACTAATGTTATTTATACACATTCTCTTCATGTTTTTGATAAAATAAGCAGTGTTTTCAAGGTGTTGTACCCTTCACACAGAAACCTTAAAGGGCCAAAAGGAAGTTAGTTCAAACAAACATGAACTAGAATAAAAATAAATAGAAACAACTGACCGACAGCTATAGAACTACAAACAAGGATTAGACAACCCCATAACCAGAGGGGACTAATCTGACTCCTTAAACTCGAGGTCGCGAAGAAACAACGGATTTGGGGAGACCCTTCTTCTTCCTTAGCACAACCGACCAGGAAGACTCAGAATCAAAATCCACTAAGCGAGGCGAGGGGAGCGGATCCACAACAACCACCCCGGGTGAGGAACCACCACTCAACGAGGGAGCCGACAACAAAGAAGCGAAGACATTGTTTGAATCAATTATATTTCCTACTTTATTGTTTGGTATTAACTTCCAGCCTTTTTTCTTACACCATTATTGTAGTGCCTCTCTTATAATCTTTATGTTTTTTTTTTCTATTGTTGTTCCTCCTACCTTTGTTTAGGCTTCCATAAAATCATTAACAAATTTTTAAAAATAAAAACATCTCTTATCCATCTTACCTAGTTTTGCAAAGCTTAATTTGTGTAGAACTTCCTCATGGACTATCTTGAACCACATTTCTCCTACTTCACAATTTATCACCATTTCTCTCCCATTGTTCCCTGTGCTTACAAATACAAATTTTCCACCACACATTCCTCACTACATCTATCATATTTAGTGCCCTTCCTATCCACTTTCCCTTATTCTCCTTTTTAACATAACATTCTTTTAGCTTTGCTCATTACTTGTATCACATCTTCTCCCCTAAGTTTCATTACCATGGGAAAAAATATTGTGGAGGCATTATTAGGGGTAACACTTCTTGCTCCCCCTTTTCCCTTTTATTATTTCATGACTATGCACTTGCTTCATCTTTAAAAAAACTCTTATACAACCTTTAACTCTTTCTTTGTTTTTTTCCTTAAATTCATTGCATCCTATCACATCTAATCAATTTCCTAGTTAAAGTGGTCCTTCATGAATCCTCTTCACATTCTAAGAAAAAAAATACATACAATGGCTAAAATTTTAATTTATGAATCCTACACTATACACTCTAGATAAAGTGACTCCACCAATTGAGACCTACACCACATAATGGTTTGAGAGACACCTTCATCATGGGTCCTACACTATGCATATAGATAAATTGATTTTTCCATGGGTTCTACACCACACCCATTTACTAGTAAAAGTGGTCCTTCATGCATCCTATATTTCCCTATCAATGTATTATATCCTTCTTGGAGGCAAAATTTATTATACACAACATGCTCCCCTCACACTTTTCTTACTCAATCTCTACCAATTCCACACCCATGATAGGACATGCCTACCTAATTCAACATATTTAATATGGAATTGATTCAAAATATGTGGAATTTACATTTTGGTTAGTTTTCATTGTGAATGTTGATTTCTCTTGTGTATTTCATATCTAAATATGATGCTTGAGCAAAAAATGACGGCAAGTGAAGCTCTTTAGTATCCTTTATCAATGTATTCATTTTTAAGTGGTTAAAAAAACACTTTATAATACTTAATTCATCGTAGTTGACATTCACACTAAAGTGAGAAAAACATAATGTCAAAAATACTTATCACTTTTCCCTTTACTTTTGCACATGTTTTAACAACTACTTATAATAAGAAAAATGTTTAATCTCTGGCCTTCTTTTAATGTAAATAATTGTGAAACCACCCCCATCTTAGATGGATAAAACCCATCACATATAAAAACTATTGTTTAACACCTCTGCCAACTTTTCTATCACCTAAGACACTGGCATGCCATAGTCATGTCCTTTGGATAAGACCTCACCTACTCTTTTTCTTTGGATAGGTTCACACATGTTTGTGTCCTTTGGGCAAGACCACATGCTCATGTCCTCTAGATATAATCCCATGTTCTTGTTTCCTTGGATAGGACCTCATACCCTCATGTTCCAAAAATTCAAACTTACCTTTTCTCACTAAAAAACTTTGGTTCTTACAAGCCCTAGCCCTAGTTTGCCTCTAATTGTTGAGTTGGGCCCAAGAATGTATTTTAAGTAGTTGGATTAAAATGGATGCTAAGTAAGCACTCATCTAGCAGCTATAGTACACATTATTTTTAGCCATCTCCACCCTCCTCCATTATTGAACACACTTACCCCCATGGGTACAACAACCTACACCTACTCCTAGGGACACACACTCAAAACCTATTCATATTACTTTCATTAGAACAATCCTAGGGGTTTGATTTAAGTAGTCCTCTAATGAGCCATAGGCACATGACGTTTCCCTTTTAGATAGTAATATGCATAGCAGCAAAAAACTTTTGGGGAAAATATCGACAAACCAAAAGTATAAGATTTTTTGAAAAAATCACATTTTAAAAAAACGTACAAAATTATAGAACAAAAGAAAAAAACTACTTTTTGAAATTGAAAGGCATTTCCATAGCATGATATAGAGAGCAAATAAAATAAAGAGTTTAACTAATGAATTGTAGAAAATAGACATTTATTGTTTATATTTGTATCACTGATTATATTACATTACACATCTTTCAAACCATTACTTCACAGTGCATAAGTAATAACTAGATGTTGATAGATGACAAAATTTCAATTACAATATAGTTTGTAGTTGTACAAAGTCAACCTATAAACTAAGTACAAAGTTTCAAAAAATCAAACGTAGCTAATGACTAATGATACTACAAATAGAGCTATGCTAGAGGGTTGCAGGTCCTGGTGGTGAAGCTCCTGGTTCAAAACCTCTCCTAAGTCATTCAACTAGATGACTATCCAAGTTGGCCTCTAGGATCTCAAAATCCTTAGGCTCAAGAAAGTCACCATCACCGGCAATCCACTCAAACTCTGGATCAATCTCATCAAGGTCAATTGGCTCATCATCCTCAATGGTACCTAGTTTTGTCCATCGAAAATTTAGTCTTGTGATCAAAAGTGAATAACATTATGAATACAATTACAAATTTACAACTATGATTGCAAGTATACTAAAAGTATAACCTTGAGCATTTTTTAGCTTCAAGTGGAGGTTGTGGTGAACAAACACCAGGTCATTCATCTATTGTTGTGTTAAGCAGTTGTGTTTCTTCAAATGTATGTGTTCATAAACACTCCAAGTATGCTCACAAGTAGATGAACTGCATAGCTGACTTAAAATGCATCTAACCATCCATCTACAATTTTTAGCTTCGTGATCCAAAAAATCCCACCATTGCACTGAAAACACACTATTTGGAGATGAAATCATGTAAGAAATAATAACACATTTAATGTACATGTCGAGAAAATAGACTTTCAAAATTTTGACTCTATTACTTGGTTTGAAAGTCAACCTACCTTCCACGACAACCTTAGATGAGAGAAAACCCCTTGCTTGTACATTAGCAATTCTACCATAACTTCCTACGATTTTGTGGTAGTAAACATTTTCTCCATGCACATGAACAAGCCTTGTGTGGCCTCACCATCATCAAGTCTGAATGAGGAGTTATAAAACAATGTTGGATTGAGATAATATCTTGCAGCATGGAGAGGAGAGTGCATTTGTCTATCCAATCTTCTATCAATTATGTCCCATAATGGCATATACCTATCTATTATTTTCCATCCTACCCCTCATCACCTCCTTGGCCCTATCCATGGCCTCATACAAATATCCCATGGGGGGTTTATCCCCATCCACTAATCTCAAGACTTGTACTAGAAGCTTTGAAAATTCTACAACTTGTTCAGCTACATCCTAGAAACTAGTAGAATAAATGTACTCTATCACAACTATGCCATTTGCTTGATTTGTGAAGCTAGACTCCATCAATTCGTTTGAAACAAACATTCATTTTGAATTCATTTTTTGTTGGCAAAGAGTTTGTAGTGCAAGAAAGTGTGTAACAAATCTTGTCACCCCTAGTTGAACAAGCTCTTTGCCCTTTGTGAAAGAGTGCATCATACACAAAACCCTTGTGTGATTATAGATGAATTTGGTAACCATGCAAGTTTTTTGCAATACCTCCTTAACACATTCAAGTTTTCCAATGTTCTCTAGGGTTAGATCAAGACAATGTGTTGCACATGGGGTAAAAATATAGAGGGGTATTTGTTTGTCAAGAGTCTCCCAACAACAACACAAGCAACAACATTATTTGTAATAAACTAGACCACATTATCTGGCCCTACATCTATGACCACCAAGTCAAACATCTCAAACAATGTAGTTACAGATTTGATTGTATTTGATGCATTCATAGATTTTAAAAATATTATGCTAATATCACAAGACACGAGGAAGTTGATGAGGGGTTGATTCCTCCTATCTGTCCATCCGTCTGCCATTATGATGCAACCGGTCTTTGCCCACTCTAGTTGATGTTCATCAAGAACATCATTAACATCCTATGTTGCATCATTAAGCATAGAAACCCTCAATGGCTCATAGGATGGGGCTTTGAACCCAGGGATTGCACCTGCAATAGCATCCACCATACCTTGCCAATATTGAGACTTGACAACATGGAATGGAAAACAAGAGTAGTAACAAAAATTTGTGATTTCCTTCTTTGCTTGATCATGTACATTCTTCTTCCATCCTGTACTCTCTAAAGTGGTTTGTGATCCTGGTGTAGTACAAGGTACGAAGAACTAATTTATGTTTCCTCCACCTGTGTTTGGGTCATGTGTTGTAGAAAAAGGTGTTGAACATGATTCCTTGGAAAACACATGGGCATCATATTCCTCATCCAAGTGATTCCTCCTATCTTTTGTAGAATTGGAGTCTATTTCAATCCATGTTCTTTCCTTTTTAGCCTTACCCTCAAGAATTGCTTGAAGAGTTTGTTTTGCCTGATACATGACATCTGCAAGGTATTTTGTACAAAAAATGGTGTTATTTCCCACCTCCTTTGCCAAATGTCATTTTATAGCGATAAATGCCACTGTTGATTTCATTCAAACACCAATTGCATTTAACCTTCATTGTACCCAATACTGACATGCAATGTGTCCACACAAAATATTTTTGACGTGGCATTATGATCAAATCTACAAAATCATCTTAATTCAGTTTGGTTTGACATCAAAGGCCACAAGAATTGAGAAAGTGTTAAGGCATGAATAATTAATTGGGAAAAACATGCAAGTTTATTTTAATTCCCTTGCACATGGCATTTTATTTTTCACCCCTAGCATTTGCATTCCATGATGGAGCAACTTCGATATTGCAGAACTATCTTTCAAGAATTACAAAGGCATATAAGAGTTGGTGCTTGCTTAGGTTTGATGGGTGATGAGAATGTAGCTTCAGCTAAGACTTTGTGTAATAGGCAGCCCTGTTCCGCCTATTTTATTTTTTGATTTCTGCGGATTGCTTGTTCTGTGTTTTGACGACATTTTAAAATACTTTGAACATAAAGTAAAGTGCAACAACTAAAGATCTTATAATGAAGAGAAGTTCTGAAATTTCAATACTTTTCAATGAAACAAGCTGAATATTCCAAATTTTTATTACAAACAAAATATCAAGTTTTTCTTGAATATAACAACAATCGAGTACATGAAATATCTTTATTATCTAATTTCAACATACCTAGAAAACGTTTGCCACTTTGATAAACTGTTGTAGTAGAAACCAGCATACTAGAAGCAAGGAAATGCTTGTCAAAACCCTCAAACAATGAAGTTTTTGCTCCTTTCATGATTGGTGAGTGTTATCCCAACCTAGGCGCCCAATCTCCAACAAGAAGCAACCCCAAACCCTAGGCGGCCAAGCAAGAAATGCATCACACCCTCCCAAGAGAAGTACGATCAGCTTTAGGGGTAGTACGACCAGCCAACTGGAGCCAACACTACCAATAATCATCTAATAAATCTCTTCAATCCATCTCAACAAGTAATCTTTGCAAACTGAGTTTTAGTGACTGAAGAAAGGAAATAAATGAATACCAACTAAGCCCAACTGTGATCTCTATGTGAAATCACCAAGATTATCTCCAAACTATATCTCTCAACAACATAGAGATTGTTGCCTGCAAGGGTTTCCGCCCTCACAAACCTTGAGGAAAAAGCTCTCCTCCAAGATCCAAAACCACTTCAATATCTTTATCCAAAATAATCAAAGAATGAGCTCAAAAAGCTCTTATAAAGCCACTCCAAACCCTAATGCTTTCTTTTAGGGTTTTAAAAAAATTAATTTTAAATTATTTCCCCCCTTTATGCCTCTTTAGGCGTTGCACTTTAAGTTATAACATTTTGTAGTTTAATTTTCACTTGTGTCTCCCATGGCCCCCTTCGAAAAGTCACTTTATTAACATAATGTTATTTTAAATAATTACATAGGACCATAATAACACTAAAATATTGATGCCAACATCACCAAGTTGGATAAACGGACACCAAAGTTCCCTAACCACACCCTGTTAGCCTATGGGAACAACTGAATAGGCTAACTTTGACAACTGCTGAGAAAAGCAAGGGAGGGGACATTATGTTAGTGTTTCTTAGATCAGATTAAACAATGAAAGCACTTAGAAATATTGCAACACATAAGACAATGAACACAACAAGATACCCTGGGAAAACCCTCCTCTTGAGGGAGAAAAACCCAGCAAATGAATCTCTTATATAATGTAGCACAAGAGCATAAATCTACTTACAACTCAGGCCCAACAATGGCCAATAATGAATACGATGAAGTCGCACCTCTCCTAGATGCACAAGATACAAATGAATATGTTCTTCCTTGAAATCGGATCTGCTGCTATGAAGATGCGAATTTTGCTCTGCTCTTTAATAGCGAACTTGCTTGAATAGAATGGATGATACAATGACAAATAAGACCTTGTATTTATACAAGTGTGATGCCTCTTCAAGATAGGTCGGCCCACATAAAAGAAACATGATAAATATAATAAACATGATAAGGTCGGCCCAAGTAATAACCAAAGTATGCGAGCTAGATAGGGTCGGCCCTCTTCATTCATTAAATATTGTTTGTGATAAATTAAATAGCCGAATGGCTAATCATTTAATTTATGCTATCTTCTTGGAACTCGTGCAAAGGAAGTATAGCCTGTAGCCGCTATAACATCAACACTCCCTCTCAGCTAGGGATGAACTTCCACTTGCACAAGACACATCATATCAGAATGAAAACAAAATAGAATATCACCTCAATGTGATATCAACCATTATGGCTACCTCCATAGATGCTATAAACAGGTGCTCATCACTTAATGTGATGTTGTCACCTCAATGTGACTTTCACCATGGCTCTCCCAGAGGGTTATACACAAGCACAAATAAATCATCACGAATTCCCTCACGTGATGTTGTCATGGAGTCACACACATGACATCCACCATGGCTCTCCCAAAGGGTGGAAACAAGAGCTTACACCTCAATTCTCAAAGAGAAATGCATAAAAAAAATCATCACGGATTCCCTCACGTGATGTTGTCATCGAGTCACACACATGACATCCACCATGGCTCTCCCAGAGGGTAGAAACAAGGGCTTTCACCTCAAATCTCTCTCAATAGAGAAATGCATTATCAAGGGCTTGCACCTCAACTCTCTCTCAATAGAGAATTGCATTAATGATCAAGGATCACTGATGCTGAGACTCTTTCTCAGTCAAGGCTGCATTCTCCACCATACCAAGCTTTTCTCGAAAGTACACAAACTTAATCCTGGAGAGAGGCTTGGTGAGAATGTCTGTCGTTTGCTCTTCAGTGTTGATATACCTCAACTGTATAGCTTTCCTTTGTACCATATCTCTAATATAGTGGTACTTGATCTCAACATGCTTTGTTCTGTCATGAAACACGGGATTGACAAAAAACTTTACACAGCTCTAATTATCACAGTGTATAATAGTAGGCTCCATTGATTGTCCAAACAATCCTGCAAGGAGCTTACGAAGCCACACTGCCTCACGAGCTGCCACACAAGCTACTATATATTTTGCCTCGGTTGTACTCAAAGCCACTGAAGACTGTTTCCTGCTACACCAATAAATCATAGCAGTACCTAAACTGAAACAACAACCAGAGGTACTCTTCCGATCTGAGACATATCTTGCCCAATCAGAATCAGTAAAACCATGCAGCTCTAAATCCATACCTGAAGAGTATTTCAATCCATATCCAATTGTGCCACATAAATATCTCAGGATATGTTTAGCTGCTACAAGATGTATTTGCTTTGGTTCACACATAAACTGGCTAAGTGCACTCACTGCATAGCAAATGTCAAGTCTAGTGTTAACTAGATACATCAATGAACCAATCAACTGTCTATACATCGTAGAATCCACTAATTCTGAACTAGCTGCAGCCTCTTTCAACTTATCTAGATTAGTCTCCATAGGTGTAGACATGGGTTTGCAAACAATCATACCAAACCTTTTGAGAATGTCCATGGTATACTTGCCTTGATTTAGAATCATCTCATCTGGCTTTTGCCAAACTTCTAAGCCAAGAAAGTAATGCATGAGACCTAGATTCTTCATCTCAAACTATGAAGCTAACTCCTTGCAATTTAGAATTAGATGTTCCTCACCAGTGATAATCAAATCATCAACATATAAAACTAGAATCAAAGCTTCACCCTTTACTACCTTGAAGTAGAGGTTAGAATCTGCATCATTCTTTGAGAAACCCAGGCTTGATAGATACTGATCAATCCTTTCGTACCAAGCACAAGGAGCTTGCTTAAGACCATACAAGGCCTTCTTCAGCTTACAAACATGAGACTCCTTCCCATGTATCTCAAATCCTTCGGGTTGCTCAATGTAAACCTCTTCTTCTATTACACCATTTAGAAAAGCTGTCTTTACATCCATTCGGTGAATCTTCCATCCTCTAGATGTGGCAATAGCAATTATGGTTCTGACAGATGTATATCGAGCCACAGGAGCAAAGGTTTCTTCATAGTCAACTCTCTCTTTTGTGAGAACCCTCTAGCCACGAATCTTGCCTTGTGCTTCTCAATGCTTCCATCAGTTGCATGCTTGATCTTGAAGAGCCATTTAGAAGATACCACAGATTTGCCTTTGGATCTAGGAACTATATCCCAAACATCGTTCTTAAGTATGGACTGATATTCGTCAGACATGGCATCTTTCCATACTTGTTGACTAGAAGCTTCTTCGACACTTGAAGGCTCTGACTCAATAATCTGACTCATGAAGGCGACATAACTAGAGAACTTGTGAGGTCTCTTGCTTTCTCTGAAAGCTCCTCTTGGAGTTGCAAAACTTTCTGCTTCCTGCATTGTCCTGCGAGCCCAAAGAGGTCTTTTCTTTCCAATCACAATATCTAGAGGCCCATCACAATATCTAGAGGCCCATCAGTGGGATCCAAGGGCTCAACTGGATCAACATCTTCTTTAGGTTCAGGATCCTCCTTCAGGTTCTCTGGAATATGATCAACTTTCATGTCTTGAGGAGGTTCTTCTTCGTCAATCTCCATAGGAGTTCCCTTGGACCTTCTGAAGGCAACATCTTCCTCAAATGTGACATCTCTACTAATCTCAATAGACTTTTGTCCTGGTATGTATATCCTGTAGGCTTTTGATGTCTCATTGTAACCTACAAGAATTCCTTTATTTCCAGAAGGTTCTAGCTTTGTTCTCTTTTCCTTTGGAATATGAATATAGATTGAACAACCAAAGATCCTCAAATGACTAACTTCATGTTTCACCCCTGAGAATGCTTCTTTAGGAGTTTTATTCTCCAAGATCCTGTGGGGACTCCTGTTCTGAACATAGACAGCTGTCCTTGATGCCTCAGCCCAAAGAGAGATTTGCAGATTTTGATCATGGATCATGGCTTTTACAACTTCCACAATAGACCTATTCTTCCTTTCAGCAATACCATTTTGTTGTGGATTATAGGGAACACTGAACTCCCTCTGAATCCCTGCTTCAATACAAAAATCTCGAAAGGTGCCAGAGGTGTATTTTCCACCATTATTAGATCTCAAGAAATAAATCCAAGTCTTTCTAGAGTAATCATCAATAAAATTAATATAATACAAGAAACCACTAGAAGATGCAATAGACATTGGACCACACAAATCAGAATGAATGAGATCAAGAATACATTTAGATCTACTTTCATTAGAATGAAACGTACCTTTTGTGTTCTTGCCTAGAGTGCATCCCTTACATGTTCCTTCATGTTCTTGATCGAATTTTGGAAGACCAGTGACCATCTTCTCCATGATAGGTAATGCTCGAAAGTGAATGTGAGCCACTCTTCGATGCCAAAGATCGCACATGCTGGAATTGTTATGCACAAGTGCTTGAAGGGGACGAGTGCATAGCCTGTAGAGACATTCATGTCTAACTCCAATCACTTGAGCAGTTTTGAAACTGGAGTTCTTTGCCCATATAAGAACTTTGCCTTTAGAAAAGGCAACTTGATAACCCTTGTCTTCTAATGCCGAAATTGAGACAAGGTTCCTCTTTATCCCTGGAACGAACAAAACATCATTCAACTCCAATGAAATCCTGGAATCCAAGTGGAGAGTGGAGTTTCCAATTCCTTTCACAGAATATCTAGCATCGTCTCCAATAATGACTTGATCACTAGAGTTGCTCTCCACTAAGTTTGAAAGGTGACTCCTGAAACCGGTGATGTGCCTAGAAGCACCACTATCAATCAGCCAAGTGTTGGCGTCAGTAGAAACATTGCTTGACAAGGCTGAATAGAACAGATAATCACTGGAGTCCTTTTGTGGAGCGACTTCTTCAACATTTGCAATGGCAACTTGTTGCTTAGGTCTTTGAGGACAATCCTTCGCAAAGTGACCATACTTATCACAACGAAAACATTGAATCTTGGACATGTCTCGTTTCCTTTTGAAAGCAGGAGCACCATCATTTCCATTTTCTCGATTCCTCTTGAAGAACCCTTTCTTGAAGCCTTTTCCTTTCTTTGACGAATGAGAGGCAAGAACTTGTAATTCTTCATTCTTTGAACTTTGACCAATGCCCCTAGCCGTTAATCTTGACTCCTCTTGGATACAGTCAATTCTTAATCGATCAAACTTGGGAAGTTTAGATCTTGCACTGATTCCTTGAATGAACACCTCCCATGAAAGTGAAAGACCATTAAGAGCAAGCATAGTTAGGTCTTTGTCTTCAATCATGTGACCAATTGTGGAGAGCTGATCTCTTATCTCTGAAATCCTCATGAAGTATGTAATAACAGATTCTCCTTTCGCCATTTTCACATGATGAAGTTGTTGCTTCAGTGCAAGAGCTTGACTAGTGTTGTTGATTTCATACACCTCTTCCAAGGTTGTAAACATCTCTCTTACCGTATCCAACTTGAAGACAATCGATACAACATGATCTTTGACGGAATCAACCAACACTTTCTTTGCCCTAGTATCTTTCTTCTTCCACTGCAACTTCTCTTCTTCCTCCTCAGGTTCAGGAACTTTTGTTTTCACAAACTCAGCCAAATCATTTTCTTCCAATGTGAGCATGATCCTGAACCTCCATGATGTGTAGTTCAAAATTCCTTCGAGTCTATCCTCGATTTTCAGACCGTTCACCATCTTGAGAAATTTAGAAAATAGACTGAAAAAGAATAAGGTGAGTGTTGCAAACTAAATCTGATCACGATCTTTTTCACACCCGCTCTGATACCATGTTAGTGTTTCTTAGATCGGATTAAACAATGAAAGCACTTAGAAATATTGCAACACATAAGACAATGAACACAACAAGATACCCTGGGAAAACCCTCCTCTTGAGGGAGAAAAACTCAACAAATGAATCTCTTATATAATGTAGCACAAGAGCAAAAATTTGCTTACAACTCAGGCCCAGCAATGGCCAATAATGAATACAATGAAGTCGCACCTCTCCTAGATGCACAAGATACAAATGAATATGTTCTTCCTTGAAATCGGATCTGCTGCTATGAAGATGCGAATTCTGCTCTACTCTTTAATAGCGAACTTGCTTGAATAGAATGGATGATACAATGACAAATAAGACCTTGTATTTATACAAGTGTGGCGCCTCTTCAAGATAGGTCGGCCCACATAAAAGAAACATAATAAACATGATAAACATGATAAGGTTGGCCCAAGTGATAACCAAAGTATGCGAGCTAGATAGGGTCGGCCCTCTTCATTCATTAAATATTGTTTGTGATAAATTAAATAGCCGAATGGCTACTCATTTAATTTATGCTATCTTCTTGGAACTCGTGCAAAGGAAGTACAGCTTGTAGCTGCTATAACATCAACACATTACACTTTGCAATGGTGTTTATTTTTTGTTAAAAAAAAGAGAGGTGTGGACCAGATCCTATCTAGGTGAGTTGGAAATCTTCAAAGATATTTATATCCAGGTATGTTATTTATTTGTTTCTGTATAAATTGGTTTTGTTTGTAGCCAAAAATACTAAAATACCAAAGCATTTTATCAAACAGTTCATTGCCTTGCTGCCATAGATTCTTGGCAAAAAACTATCAAAGCATTATAGTGAGCATAGACAAGGCAGTGAACTATTTGATAAAATGCCTCAAAGAAATGTGATCTCATGGAATGCCATGACAAGCAAATACATAGACATGGCAGCGAACTGTTTGGTAGACATGTATAAAAAATGTGGTAGCATAGACAAGGCAGTGAACTGTTTTATAAAATGCCTCCAAGAAATGTGGTCTATTTGATAAAAAGGGCAAGCAAATGCATAGACAAAGCAGTGAACTGTTTGAAAAAATGTCTCAAAGAAATGTGGTCTCATGGAATGCCATGACAAGCAAATGCAGCTGGCAGCTGGCAGCTTGCAAATATGCAAAAGATGAAAAGAAATTGCTAACCAAAGATGGTCTGCCATGAAAAATACTCAAAAATTGGTGGCTCCTAAATCAGATCATACAAATAAGATCAAAAAAAGGGCAAAAAAAATATATTATTTTACCTCAATATATACTAATGGGAAAGGAAATCCTAACTAACCCAGGGTTTAACTCTTTATCAACCTGGGATATCTGACTGTCATAATAAGGTTATCATGATTAGGATGTCATTATTCTTATATTAAAATTCAGGTTGTTTTTGCACATTTGGCATTGACTTATGTAAGATTGGCATTCAATAATCATATTCAGCGCTTATGGTCCTGTTGTATCCTAAATGTCCAATATCCCATATCTTGTTTGATTTGCTAAGTACCCATAAGAAGAAGAAAATATGTAGGCCTATTTATTGAGGAATTTCCATAACCGATGCAACTTCTCGTAACTTCTTTGCAATCTCCTCAGATACCATAACCATGATAATGAACAGCAAAAGTTTTGAGTTTGGCATATATATTATAATACAAAAGAATGTTAGTAAAAATCCCCATTCACACCCAAACCATATTATTTGTTTCAAACACGTCTTTTAGAAAGCTTGAATATAGTTGTAATAAGCATGCCATTTGAATGATGAGCATAGATGTTATTTCAGTTGACATCAAAGGCTGTGACACTACACTTGATTATGCATCAGTAAAATCAATTTTTTTATAAGGAATAAACCCAATTAGGACTTCGAATTGAAGTCAAATGCCTAGCCTTAGAAGTATTAAAATGTTGTATTTAGAAATGAAGAGATTTCTAATTTTTAAAATAGCTTCAATTCAATAAGTTAAATACAATGATGATTATGTTTCTCTGAATGGCACAATCAGTAAAATCAAATATTTTATAAGGAACAAACCCAATTGGGACTTCAAATTGAAGTCTATTGCCTAACCTCAGAAGTATTAGAACATTGTATTTAGATATGAAGAGATTTCTAATTTTTGAAATACCTTCAATTCAATAAATTAAATACAATCATGATTATGTTTTTCTGAATGACATTATCATACCAGCAATCTTATGCAACAAATCTAAAGCTGTGCCATCCTTCTCAGAGTCGGTTGGAGAAGTCCACTTTTGATAAGAATGCAAACTTCCAGTAAAATCCGTAAAAAGCCCATCAACTCCAATCACTTTAAGCCAATATGCATACTCTGCATATGGATCTTGATGAAAATTGAAATGTAAAAACTTGTTTTCATTCCTGTAGGTGTAAGGATGAACCTAAAATATGTGTGAAAAAAGGCTTTGAATCAGACAGCATCAATGATATGATAAACTATAACATTAGATTCTAAGATCTAATTTTTTGTTTAGATGCAAAGATTTTACGAGTGTTGTTCATTTTGTCTAGCATTATCTTCATCTTTGACTAGATCAAAATAATTGCAATACCAAATCACATCATGTTAAAAATATGGAATGAAATTTTGGGATCAAACCAAATGCATGTCTACAAATTGCACAAAGAACAGTACACTCTTGTCTTAAGAAAATAAAAATGCATTTTAAGAAGCAGACACATAATTCAAAACAATTAGTTAGCATCAACTTGTATACTCCAAAACCAAAGAAATTTAAGATGCAGGCTTTAGATTAAAAAGGTGTCTGCCGAATAAAATCCAATGATGCTGGATTTTAGCTATATTTTAGAGCGGATCCGGAATTTCCTTGACTATAATACAAAATGGTATAAATTGAAGAAGAAAAGAAAAGCTGCATCATTTTTTTGATAAAGGAAAAAGTACATTTATAGATGTAAAGTAATTACAATGAAGGAGTCTAGATTCAGAATTTGACCATTCTTTGAATTACTACAAACAGCTGATTCAGAGAGGATACAATGCTGTTTTCCAGCTGAAGATTATTACTTGAAACAGAAAAAATTATATAGCTCGAGTGGCCAGTCATGAAAAAAGTTACAATTTTTGTAAAACTAGTAGATCCAACATATAGAAGACTATATACACAAGAGATAGTGGCAACTGGTAACCATGTGCATGTTGCTGGAGACAATCTTGATTCATCGATGCTGCTTGCCATGGATTAAGTGTCATTAATGGCTAAACAGGGGCTGCCTGCTAGTTATTCTCATGCATAACAGGGTTGCTGGAGCAATCACCTTGGTAGTCTTGATGCTTGGGATGGGATGAGTGCTCAGCTTGCTCTTCTATTACTTCAACTATACAACAACATGCATTTTGCGATAGGAGCAAGGAACTGATAGCTTGGAGGGTGTGGTCATGAATTTCTATGATGATTGAACCTATCAAGGCAGTTTTTCACCATTCAATTCTCTCTTCTGCATCCTTTCATTTTCCTTTCCAAGAAAGGATTGCATTTACATGCTTCCTTCAAATGTTTGATTTTGATGGCCTCCACGATTTCATGGAGAATCGAAAGCAAATTTGGATCAGTCTTGTGAAAAGTAAACTTTCAATTTTTAGTTATAAGAGGGCCACTCAAGGAAAATTGGTTGGGAAGGGAATGGCATGCCTGCCAAGGAATGAGAATTAAAATGGAAGATGGGAAAGGTATGGAAGAGGGAAATAGGAATGGCTACTGTGAGTCTTGTTGGCGTAACAATTAGCACCTCTGGAGTGTGAGTTGGTATGGACAACTATGCACAGTGCATAATGACTGTTCTTCAAATTAGGAGGGGAAGCTCCCTCTTTTGCTGATATGCATTCTAAAAGTAAATGATCTAAATCCTATCTTTTTGACTCAGCTGCAAGAGGCACAAGATTAAGAAAACCAAGGATGTTGCAGCTAAGGATTTTCTCTAGTTTCGCAGGTCCTAACTATAACTAAAAACTAAAAGCTTTAAACTATCCAATCTCCTCAAGAAAACAAAGCATGAGGAAAAGGAGCAGGAATGTGATTGCACGATAAACTTCAGGTACAGATTCACAACATGAAGGCAAGGTGGCACAACTATTTGCTCGGCTGGGAAGAAGTTTATTAGAAACAAACAAATATACGATAAACTGAGTACAGCTTACATGAGGGCAAGGTGGCTCAACTATTTGCTTGGCTGAATAGGTTTATTGACACACAAATCAAATGATAAGCTTTAAATACAGATTTGCAACATGAGGGCAAGGTGGCTCAGCAATTTGCTCATTTGAATAGGCTTATTATTAACATAAGGTAAGCAACTAGGACAATAAATTGCATAGATGAGACACGCATACAATAAACGATCAAACTAGCAACCCCATTAAACTAAGATTTGAACAAACACCATAGCAATAACATGAAGGCAAGGTGGCACAACTATTCATTAATAGCAACCCTCTATTTCTAGAAACTCCTTCCAATTTGCAGAAAGCTAAGATTTTGAAATTGCTTGGATTTTCAAAATGCATTTGGCAACCCTATGCAGTTGTTATTTTCTCTCAAGCACAACTCATCAAATAAGGCACTATTTCTCGTTTTTGGTTTCAATGCTACTTTTACCTGCATGCAACTATGGTTGGAGATAACACCTTTGAGCTCAATATTTCATTTTTCAACCATAGAAACAAAAATCAACATGAAATTGCAACTTGCCTCAAATTTATTACGTTGTCTTGTGCTTTTATTTTTTATTTTTTCAGTTTAGGTTGCAGCACTGCTAACTAGAGCAATACTATTGTTTATGTTGTCTCCCTTCTGCTAGGTTTCATTTGTATTTTTCTTAAAAAATATGGCTTTTGCAAATAAAAGAACTAGTGGAAAACCAAGGGATCCTTCCTAGAAACATGGGACACCATGCGTAGAGTGAGAAGAGGTTATTTGTATCCACTGCACTAAGCCTGTGAACAGTGGCATAAATCAACTCAAATATCACCTTGCATGGATCCCTTGTCGAGATGTTATGCCATGAATAGTAGCTGATCCAAACGTTCAGAGAGAGGCAAAAGCACTCCTTGCAACATGAGCAAAGGAAAGCAGAAAAAAAGAGAATGGTAGAGGCCATGGCAGACCCAACCATAGTTTTCAGTTCTATAGGGTCGCATGGAGATATGAGGAACTCTTCTTCCATTGG
Source organism: Sequoiadendron giganteum (assembly GCA_007115665.2). Lineage (NCBI taxonomy): Eukaryota > Viridiplantae > Streptophyta > Pinopsida > Cupressales > Cupressaceae > Sequoiadendron > Sequoiadendron giganteum. Next base: position 559,980,754 of record CM021101.1, on the reverse strand, counting down.
GCCACAAATATAAGGATCAAGAAGTGTGGGCATCCATAGTTCTAGCTTTTTTGTTTCCCATATCACTCCTAGTGCACAACCTTCATTGGAAGGTACTACATGGAATAAAGAATTACAACATGAGGCAAAGTTGGCATGTGCAAGATTTTGTTACTACATTAATATTTTGTTCAATGTTAATTCTAGTCCTTATTGGGAACAATTAGTCAATGCATTGACCATGGCAAGTAAGGGATTCAAGGCCGCAAGTCGTCATGAGTTGAGTGGGCCATTATTGCAAGATAACGTCCAAACCACATACCGACTAATAAAAGAACAAAAGAAAAATTGGGAAAAGAAAGGCTACAACATTTTATTTGATGCTACAACATTTTATTTGATGGATGGACAGATGGCAGAAATAGGACACTCACCAACTTTTTAGTGGCTTCAAAGGGACAGCTAGTATTTTTAAAATTAGTTGATGCCTCCAATGAAATAACAAAATGCAGACCTTGTGCAACATGTTGGATGAAGTGGCGATGGAAGTGGAAGTGAAAAATGTCATTCAAATTGTGACCGACAATGCAACTGCATATGTGGCAAGCCATAAAATTCTTGATTCAAGGCACCCAACATTATCTTAGAGCCCTTATGTTGCTCACTGTCTTGACCTACTCCTTGAAGACATAGGGAAACTAAGCTAGGTGAAGAATGTGGTTGAAGATGCAAGGAATATCACAAAGTACATCTACAACCACACATGGATCTTAAATCTTATGAAAGAGCACAATGATGGTAAAGATCTTGTGAGATAATGAGTTACATGCTTTGCTACTAATTTCTTCACCTTGCAAAGCATATAAGCTACAATGCCCAACCTTAAGGGCATGCTTGTGAGTGAAAGATAGGTGGAGAATTATTGTAGAAAAGTTGAAGTAGAGAAGGTCATGAAGACCATTTTTTATGATAGATTTGCAAAATTCATGGAGATCATCAATGTAAGTTTTCAAACTTTGATTTCTATTTTTTTTTATTTTTTCTAATACTACAATATGTTGACTTTGCTAGATTTTCATATTTAGGTGTCATAACCATTGGTTAGGGTTCTACGATTGGTAGATGAGGATGAAAACCTCATGGGGTATCTATATTAGGCCATGGATAAGATCAAAGAGATGATTCAACATTTGTATGGGTCAAAAAAGACCAAATATGAACCCATATGGTGCACAATTGATTGAAGGTGGACCCAACAACTCCACCAACATATTTATGTTATGGCCTATTTTTTAAACCCCAATTTTTATTTCTCCCCTACTTTCAAAGCAAATGTTGGAGTTCTTTTTGGCCTCAACGCATGTATTGAGAGATTGATTGATAATGATGACCTTCAAGACCTCATACTTGATGAGATATAGATTTATAAGAAGGTTGAGGGGGCATTGTTTTCTTCATTTTTTTGCATTTGTGGGAGAGCCACTCTACAATTAGGTAAAAAAGATTGCTTAATTTTAATTTACTATTTATTTCAATTGTTAAGTTTATTAAAATCCTTACTAAGTTATAAATGGTAATTGTTATCCTTGCAAATTTGTGGTGGGAAGATTATGGTGCCACAACACCTAATCTTCAAAAGCTTGTCATCCGCTTTTTATCCCAACCTTGTGTTAGTGTTTTATAGCTGCGGGAGGTATTTCCTTAAGCTAAATTAATAATAGCCAGGTCGATCTATCACTTGTTAAATAAAATATTATATTCAACTAGAAGGTCGGCTCTAGAGAAGAGCACCTAGTTTGGTAAATAAAGGAAAAGGTGTCTCCTCATTTGATCATCAATTTCGTTCCATTCCAATTCAAATTCTTCAACAACAGGTTCGCCCTTCAAGAGCAGCAGATTCGACTCAAGAAGAAGAGTTAGATATTTTTTGTATTCAAAGAAATTGCACTACATACAAGTGCAGATCCATTGTATTGTATTCGGCTTTTCTAGGGCCTAATTTTGAGTGCTATTCCTGCACTTATTATTCTGATTTATGAGAGAATATCTTGCTGGGTTTTTTTCCATCGAGTGGGAGGGTTTTCCTAGGGTAAATTACAAGGTTCATTATTGTGTTTTCTGCTTATTGCATTTCTGATCCTAAATCTAACATGGTATCAGAGCCAGATTCAGGAAATCCGATTAGATTTGTCTAAGCAAACATTGCAAGTTGAGGGGAACTTCACAAAAAGTCAGAATTGTATGAGAAGATACAACTGCTTATGCAAGAAATTGTGGTAATCAGGAGAGAACAATAGAATTTAATTTAATGGAATCAATGCAAACAATGGTTCAGCAGGCACGGCCATTTGGATAATCGAGAACAATATCTAGAGTCGCATATCTGTTTGAGAGGCGAGTTAATAGGCACCATATGAATCTTTCATTCTTATTTCTGACTCTACCAAAGGTGATGGGAACGAGAAAATACAAATGAGTTACTATTTATTGAGGTGCTTGTTTGGTTCACAGGAAGGAAACTGTCGTGAACCCGTAAAGAACAGGTGAGCCTCTGCCTAATATTCCTTCAAGCCAAGACTCCAAGTCCATCACAACTTCTTACATAACAAATTTACCAAAATTGGAGTTCGATATCTCTTTATTCAGCTATTACATATCAAGGGAAGCGGCTCCATTATGCGGTAGCGTTGGAAATGTGAAGGAGTTAGTATCACAGTGAAAGAAGAATTGTGGGAGTTGGAAAGCCAAAATCAAGAGCAGCTTGTAGAAAGAATCAGGCTATTCTTTGGGTTGTCGTTACCTTCAATTGAACGCCATCTTAATTGGAATTTATTAGAATTAGAAGGGAATAAAGTAATAGCTTCTTCCATCACTTTACTTGGAGGAGTTTCAAACGCATTGGAGAATGTCATCGATATCAGAAAGGGAGGAGTCTATGCACGATTTGGAAAACGTTGGAAACATTAAATAGGCATTCTGAGTTAATTAATCATCGAACAATATTTCATTTGTTGAAGAATTCTAGGTTGTTTGCTATTCGTTTCTATGCTTCATGAAAGAAGGTAGTCGTTAAACTTGGGAAAGCCGTAAAATTCTGGAAACATATAAAAGATTTTCTACAGCCATTGCTATCTCCATAGGAAGCGACTCAAATAATTGAAGGAGCCATCTATGCATAATTAGTAGTTGTCAGAAGAACTTCATAAGAGTTGGACAGAATCGGTGAGGGACCATTTTTCAAGTGAAGACATCTCATTAAACAGAGGAATGCCATTTTCTCTTGGTGCCAATCAATAATCTTGGATACATGGGCTGTTAAAGCAAGAGAGCATGTGTTGAATCTTTTGTGTTGTCTTCCATGTCAACAAATCGGAAGACTTGTTGTCTCTTTTATGCAGGGGTTCACCGCTAATGCAAAGGTGGTTTATGAGGAGGCCAGTTGTTAATTACAATCAGAATTTGACAAGTCTGAAGTTTCCATTAATATATTCGATCTACAAGAACAAACATTTATTGATTTCGATATCCTTTTTGAGAATCGAATTCTTCATATGTATATAGATAGGGAGACACGTCCCACTTTCCATATGTATATAGATAGGGAGACACGTCCCATGAGTGGGACGTGTCTTTTGACATAGAGTCCCTTCATCTTAACTAAGACAACTGAATGTTAATCGGTTTATTTAAGAATCATTAAGGATGTTAGATCTATATATATGCAATTGAATATATATACCATTTATATTCTTTTAATATTGATCAAGGAACTATACTTGGTATTAGCGATTTATATCTGACCATAGCTATTTCATTCAACACTCCCTCTTAGCTAGGAAAGATAACTTCAACCAAGTATAAAGTGATATCACCTCACTCGTGATATCAAAAGATATGGTATACTAAAAGTGTCAAGTCACATGACATTCTTCATAACACATCTTCATTATGGTATGTGCACTAACATCAAGTCACATGATGTCTACCATAATAAATCATGGCATATCCACGGATATATATACATATCCACCATGAATAAGGATCATAATGATCTTCAAATTGATATCAAGTCTCATGATATCTATCAAAATGTCCAAAAATGCTAGCATGAGATATCCACGGATATCAAGTCACATGATATCCATCATGATAGTGAAACTAATCATCGTAAAGTCGTCACATTACAATGTCAAAGTGTTCATTATTAGAAAGATCGTCACCTTTCAATAATGTACGCAAGGGGTGAGCCCATAACGTCATGGATTCACACACATGACAAAAGAGTTTACACATTAAACATCTTTTAAACATATATATTAGTACAAATAAACAATTTGAGTCTCAATCTCAAAAATAACTTACATTTCAACCATACCAAGTTTCTTCCTGAAGTGTTCAACTTGACTCTGGAGAGAGTTTAGGTAAAAGCATGTTGTTTGAGCACTTGTATTAATATACTCCAACTGTATCACATTCCTTTCTACCATGTCTCTCACATAGTGGTAAGGAATCTCTATATGCTTTGATCAAATAATCCCACAAGCAATTTCCAGAGCCATACTGCTTCTCTTGCTCCCATAGAGGCTGAAATATATTCGGCTTCTGTTGTACTCAGTGCTACAGAAGATTGTTTCCTGCTACACCAGGATATCATTGCAGACCTCAACCTGAAATAACATCCAGAGGTACTCTTTCGATCATCTTCTTTAAATTTAGTAGGCTCCCTCTGAATCTTCAAGCATCTACATCAACCTCCTGACTTTAATGTCCAAGATTGCCTACAACACTTTTAGAGAAATGGATTCCAACGCACACCTTTGTAGAGATTCAGGGTTGTCCTCTTCAACCTCATCCCAGATCCCTCTATTATAAATAGGTTTGCGGAGCTACCAATGTTAAAGCCAAGTTGACTGACCTGAGCAATTCTGATCTCAACTGCTGAAGAGGTACTTCAAGGACTTAGCATCAACACTGCAACCCTTACTGAATCATAGAACTCCCTCTAAAGGTTAAATCTTCCTCTTCAAGGAGATGTCTTCAGCCATTCATTCAATCTCATGGCTGCAAGCAGTGTCTCCATTCTCTTCTTCTTTTGAAAGCAATCTCTTGGTCCATCCTAATGCAAATTAAGAAGAGATTCCTTAATAGTTCATATGACTCAACTATTCTGAAGAAAAGTACAAATGCTAGAAGCATATAAGATTCACTTATCCAATGTTTATATCATGAATTAATGACTACATAAAAATTCATGAGCATTATTAAGGACATGAAATACTTATCTCTCAATCAAAACCCGACTGTCAAATTTCAATCTCCATAACTTTCCCTTCGATGTATTAATGGCTTCTTATACGCACAATCAGCACCGAAGCAAATGATTGAAGGATGAATTTTGGACTATACCAAATACTGGTTATGCCAAACACAAAATTCCAATATGACAGACACCATCTCAAAGATCACGATTGTGAGATGTTAATGTCCCAATAGCCTCCCCGGCGCCAAAGGTCTCTCCGGACAGAATATGTGATCATTGTTTGCAAAAGAGATGTCCTGATGCCGCAATAACAAACTGTGTAATATGCGTGAATATGCTAGATATCTGGATAATGATCCTCAAGTCGTTACGAGAGATGAGCCCATACACATTCCTGATTATCTTCCATCCCGGTTATACCAAGATAATTTCCGATCACACAAGGACGCGCACCGTTAACAAATTCTTCAACCAGAATGAGGTTGGCAATGAACCAGATGATAGATTGAATTGCCATGAACACTAGTATAAACACAGGAGTCACCGTCTAAGAATAATCCAATAGGATTGCACTCTAGGAGATGAAGTCTAATGATTCCCACTGTAGCGCTAATTGCTTGGGATAGGATTCAACAAATACGTTAGTCATGGTGGTCCTCCATTAAAGCTCAGATGAATGATAGTGTGTCGACTACAATGATCCCGATTTCCTACCACTTGATGGTGCTGGAAGATGCTATTCAAATACCTGTGGTGAGCATGTAATGGCAACTTGTAATGGAGCGAAATGCTCTCTGGGAGTGACGCCTTGCCAAGACCTAGTCATTATTTGCGCTAGCATTATCTACTCGAACTGGTTTGCTCGCCTCCTTCAGTCGATAATCTTGTTCCCAGACTCACAACTCTTGCCTACTGGCTTTCACAAGAGATATCGATTCTACCTCCACAAACAGACGGCTCTCCTTGGCGACTTCAATACAACTATTAAAGATTGTTTCGGTTTACTCTCCAAAGTTTCCTGACTCAGAAGCGATGCCAAAGACTCAAGGAACAATAGATAACAGGTAGTGTTAAAAGACAATAATATTGCAACAAACTCCCGATGTTCACTCTGACTTCTGAAGGGACGCGAATCAACCCGACACCAACTCTAAGTGATTTGAAGACAAGATGACCAGGAGCATTATAGAGTAAGGCCCAATGAGCTTCTCAACTAACAAATAAAAGTTTAGACTTCCATGCTTTTTAACAACACCCCGATGCTGAAGATTTCATGACCACTGAAGGGCCCGACTTCACCAGATATAATATCAATCTCTTCACAAATAACTTAACCTTCCGCCAATCAACAATGTTGTGTTTAATGATGGCGAGAGTCAGAGGCTACGCAGCCATCATGCCATCGGAAATCTCTCGGCTGCTACATTTGAAAGTGATGGATGATCGGAAGTGCTCAACACTCAGTAGCCTTCAAGAACAATGTTGCACCAGTCTGCAGTGCGCGCTTGCCGGACAAGGTTCAAACACAAGTGACGTATATCACGACGAAGGTCTATGGGTAAGCCCCATAAAAGTGTCTCTTCATCAACCCCTCGAGTAGTTGACAGTGTCTCATCCATTCCCCTGTATCCCTTCTTTTGACTCTCCACTCTTCAAGCCTAACTGTTAGAGACTGCAAGTAGGTCTGTATATTTCCGATCAGATGTGCAAATAATACCAAACCCACAATGCAAATAATGATTGTGAATGAGTTCTCCCAGATATAAATGTTGGTTACAAGATTTTGCCCCACTGAACTCAGATTAAGAAATTCAAACTTGTGAATATTTAACCATGGCTCTGATACCATGTTAATTACAATCAGAATTCGACAAGTCTGAAGTTTCCATTAATATATTCAATCTACAAGAACAAACATTTATTGATTTTGATATCCTTCTTTAGAATCGAATTCGCCATATGTATATAGATAGGGAGACACGTCCCATGAGTGGAACGTGTCTTTTGACATAGAATCCCTTCGTCTTAACTAAGACAACCGAATGTTAATCGGTTTATTTAAGAATCATTAAGGACGTTAGATCTATATATATGCAATTGAATAGATATACCATTTATATTCTTTTAATATTGATCAAGGAACTATACTTGGTGTTAGCAATTTATATCTGACCGTAGCTATTTCATTCAACACCAGTCAAGTGAAAATGATGTTGTTGGAAGCATTCGGACTATTGCCTCCTTTTGTGCAGAGGATAAGGTTATCAATCTATATAATGAAAAATGTGCTACTCCCATGAAAAGGGGAGTCAATCAGGGAATTATAGCTAGAGGAGAAAAATGGTTGCAATTGAATCGACAAAGATAAGTTCTATTCCTTTAATTGTTCTATCTAATGATATTTTCTATATGACTACATGCTTCATTTGTATCAAGGGAAGTTTGATTTTATGAACTATTATTAATCTCTTTAAAATAAAGGATGGATCGGGGAGGAAAAGGATGTTGGATTATTTGAAGATATATTGAAGACCTCATTATTTGAGGTGACGATTCAAGGAGATTAGTCAGTGAGGAGCAGGAGGCTCCAATGGATATAGATTCATCCCTCGATTACACTCCTGCCATTCAGAGGGAGTTAAATTCCAAGCACGAGTTGAGATTATGTCTAGGAAGAGGATTTATGGTTCTAAGATCAGTCAATGGAGGGGAGTTCACTTCCAGCGGATTTTTGCAATCTCTATATTGAGGCAGGGATCAAGAGGGAGTTTTCTGTTCAGCAAGATGGAGTCCTATTTCACGAGGAACTAGAGTGACTCATTGAGAAGACGTGAAGGTGTTAGCTAAATGGGTTGCAGTGTTGCAAGGCCGGGTGCTAAGTCCTTGGAAGACCTCTTCAGCTACAGAGAATGAAATTGCACAAGGCAGTCAACCTTGTTTTGACATTGGTAGCACTGCAAACCTATTCAGAATAGGGTGATCTAGGATGAGGTCGAGACTCTCACAAGTCAGTAGTGTCGGAGGTGTGCATTGGAAACTTGTTGGCGTAAGAACCAACACCTCCTGGAGTGTGAGTTCAGACGACAAATTATGCACACTACGTAATGAGTGCTCTTCAAATTAGGAGGGGAAGCTCCTCGTTGTGCCGGAATGCATGAAATAGAAAACTAAACTAATGTCCTATCTTTTTGTTCTCAGCTGGTAGAGGCACAAGGTTAAGAAAACCTAGAACGTTGCAGCTAAGTATTTTCTGGTTTCGCAGATCATGTAACTACAACTAAGCTAACTTCTTTAATATCTATCCAATTTCCTCAAGAAACAGAGCATGAGGAAATGGAGCAGGAATGTATTGTACGATAAACTTCAGGTGCGGGCTCACAACATGAAGGCAAGGTAGGCGCAACTATTTGCTAATCCGGGAAGAAGTTTATTAAAACAAACAAATGAACGGTAAACCTGGTACAGCTTCACAACATGAAGGCAAGGTAGGCGCAACTATTTGCTTGGCTGAATGAGTCTACTATCACACACATCAAACGATAAGCTTTAAGTACAGTTTCGCAACATGAAGGCAAGGTAGGCGCAACTATTTGCTCTTCTGAATAGGCTTATAATAAACAAAACAAAAAGGTAAGCAACTGGGACAGTAGATTGTATAGACGCAACACGCATGCAATAACGATCAAACCAGCAACCCCATTTAACTAAGATCGAATAAACACCATGACAATAACATGAAGGCAAGGTAGGCGCAGCAATTTATTATAACAGCAATTACTCTTTGAACAGATACAATAATAGCAATACTACAGGCAAGGTAGGCGCAGCATGTATGCTATCAAGCAAAAGTTAAATTACAAATGAGCTTAAAGCTCTTATTTATAGACTTCAAGGTGTAGGCAACCCTAAAATCACCTTGAGTCAACTAAAGTCTTGCAATGCATGCAAGATCTTATTCCTAAACCCTAATTGAATGAAACTATACAGTTAACTGGGAAACTATCATCAGTTAACTGAAACATCTAATCTAAATGGACAAGGTGCAACATGCACGTCCTTATTGAAAGCAAGTCAACTGGAATGCTATCATCAGTTGACTGAAAGATCTAATCTAAACTCCAAGTGTTTGTAGATATTTCCAAGACAGACAAGACATGCAATGTGTAACAACCAGTTAACTCGGAAAGAAGCCTCGAGTTTAACTCCTGTGTCTAATGTCTATCTTGGAAAAAGGTGGGACGCCTTTAACTGAAGTCTACTGACCCTGATCTTGAGAAATTAACCCATCTACGAGGTCGTTGACTGCATCTCCATCTGGGGAACTGAAGCTTTGGCGAAGAATCCTATGTCTGTGCAGCATGTCTTCTCCATTAGTCATCTGACACTGGAACTCACCCTTTCTCCTGATTGCCTCATCAAACAATGTTGACATGGCTGTAAGCTGATTCATCTTACAGCCAATGGTCTCACCACTGAAAATACCGTGAATAAGTGCTTGGAGCTCTAACTGGATGTCAGCAAGCTCAACATAGTCACCACCCACACGCTGATATACACATGGTAATTGAGACACAAAGTCTCTTATATAGCGGAGTGCACTAGTAACATGCTCTCTGCTCTCAGCCACCTCAGATATGATCTTTCCTTCTATCTCTGCCTTGAAGATCAACTGTGTTCTCCAAATGTAGACCTCTTCTTTATCTTCTGCCTCTGTGACTGAATCAAATGACATTCCCAAGTTGGCAATCAGAATCTCATCCCTGGGTCTACTAATGGCCAAATCACGTTCCTCATCTTGAAGTCGTAGACGAAGCTCACGTGCATTATACCGCAATTGATACAATTCTGTAAGTACAAGGCGGCCTCTAGCAACAAACTCCTCTTCCCATTCCTCCAATCGCTTACCATATGCAACCAAGAGATCAATCTGACCCTGCTCTGCTGGTGGTTCTAACATATGTGGAAGCGCGGTGACAACATCCCCTGTCCTGTGTACAAGGCTAGAAATGTACTGGCGAAGCTGCTGTATTTCAGCCTTGAGAGCTGATTTATCTTCACCATCTTTCACCATCCTATCTTTGACGCTATCTGTAGCAACCTGTAGGAGATCAATATCTGTCTGACGAGTACTCTTACCGAAATGAACTGTGATAACCTCGAAGTCTTGAGCTTCCATCTCGTCTAGACTCTTATCTTCTGGAGGTACAGCAGTCTCAACAATGAATTCTTATCTGCACTTCTCCCAATATGTATCTGCTTCTTGATCCTCTTTTCAGGCACATCTTGATGGTCATGATCAAAATCTGAATGATCAAGTATGTAAGATGGTTGCCTCCTTTTTCTTCCCAGCTGACTCTCAAGCCAAGATGAATCCCGACTAATCCCACTGGAAAGACCTGTACTAGTCGTAGGAGGATCTGATGAATGTGAATGTATAAAAGAATCGCTGCGAGGAGGTGAATCTACGTCCAAATCAATGTGAATTGGAATGGGAGGCTGCTCTAATGGTGTCGGTGACGGCATACGGGGCTGAACCTCAAGCTGCGGAGAAGTCTGAATAACTTCTCTGACTGGCTCTACATGTGGAATCGCAACAGATGCTTTTCCCTTTGAATTACTAGGCGCTGGATTCTTTTTAGGAGGATTGCTCCTCTTCTTCTGCTTAGGTTTTGAAGAAGAAGGCAATACAAGTCCTTCTGTTGGCGGCTCTGCTCTAGGCATAGATGCCTTTCTCAACCTTCTGCTTTCTAAATAAAGCATACTATTTTGGATGACCCTGCTCGATCTCTCCTTTACTGATGCGAACTCTTTGGCATACCAGTTTACTAACGGCAGTGGTTGTCCATCAACCTGCTCTCTGTAAAATTGAGGAAGTGTATCTCCCTCACCCTCTGTCAATCCTTCCACATCTTCTGCCAAGAAAACAGAAACTTGTGGAAGAGAGAACCTGCTATAGCTACGTCTGCGAACTTCGAAATCATCCTCACAATTCACCCAATAATCTTCCATCGTAGGTTTGTGATAAGAGAGATTACCCAGGCGAGCTGCGTAATGACCCCAAGGATCATATGTGCGTGTATCCACCAGGTACTTGAGTTTGCAATTTTCTAACTCTTGACCTGCGGTCTTAGCATCAACTGCCGTCCTACACCAATACATCCCGAATTGCAAAGGAAACTCGGCAGCTGGTTTACGCTTGATGCGCAAACGTTTGTGAACTTCATATAGCTGCCTCAGGAACTCCATGAATATTGTTTTATCCGAAGGATAACGTGGTAACATAGCTGGTTTTCCTGTGTATCCATAGACACGGATATAGGTGTATGTAGGGAACTGAATGTACCAATCTGCCCAATTCTTCATTGCTGCTCTGGCAACTGTCGAGATGCGAATATGCAACTCCCGGTCCAAGTTTCTCACTGTATAAGTTAAGAAAGCCTCTTGTACACGTTTAAAATGACTTTCAGCCTTTGTGAACTCAAGCTGGTCATAGTAACGATAGACTTTCTGTACACTGAGTATGCCCACCGTATTCAAACCATTAAACTGATTCTGATAAGCAATCAAGTACACCAGGTAAGAACACATATGAAATTGATGCGCAGCTAGGAAACCGGTGATTTGCTCGTGAATAACATCGCTGATGAAGGATGCCCAGTCATAATGCTCTTGCCCCGAGATGATTCTACCAATGATATAATACATCCACGGGTGAAATTTGTTCGCATCTGCATGACCTGAGACACGATTAAGCAGTGTAATCAAAATATTGTATTCATCCTTACACTCGCCACGACCCAAGTTGTTTGGCAACTTGCTCTTCTTTTGTTTCAGCCATCTCTCTATCATCTTGTTTTGACACTTATCCAGTCCAGCATTGAATGCCTGCTCGCTTTGACTCATGGAAATAACCATCCCATCCGAATGTTGAGGAATATCTAGACTTCGCTCGATATCAAGAGGTTTGAGACTGCATATAACACGTCCATCTATTGACCGTATCTCTCGTGTAGCGGAATTGTAATGCTTGATGCAAGATATTACAAACTCCACGCAATGCACCGAAATAGGTATGGAAGCGGCCTCAAGCAACCCGGATTGCTGAATATTCTTGATAACTGAATCCCTGATTTTGAGTGGATCCAAAACCACCTCCGGCAACACCTTATGTAGATCTGTATCAACTGTTCCGATGAAGTCATGGGTTAAGACCGATTTGGTCTTGAATTCGAGCTGAGTGAACTGCATTCTGAAAAACTTGCCTGTTGACTGTGCACACGGCTATATTCTGACAACTTTTTTGGAAAGCCAAAAATAGCCTGCTGAGGCTAAAAATAGCTTGTCGGATGAGAATTTTTACGAAAAAATCTGAGATATGGGTTTTGTCCAGAAAATGATTCTAAGACAACCCAGAACGTCAGAAATGCAAAAATTTACCCTTTACTCAGCCATGCAAAAGAATTTCGGTTGAGAAAATTAAAGCTTCAAGAACAGATGTTCTGGAACAAATTTTCCTGAAAAATTCTGGCACATGGGTTTTGCTGAGAAAGCTCTTCTGAATCAACCCAGATATTTTGTTTTGCCAAAATCTGCCAACACTTCGAACATGCAAGAGAATTTAAGACGAGAAGATGGAAGAAATATAGAGAAGAAGAAAGATATTTTTTTTTTTAAAATTTTTTATTTAATTATTATCTTCTTCTGTCAAAATCGCCACTCTGCCTTGAATCTGATGCTGAATCTGAACTTGTACCTGCAAAAGAATATTTTACCACCTTCGAACTTGATCCTTTGATGAAAATTCGCCAATCTCTTCGAAGAAATTCGAACTTTCAAAGCTGTGTGAATGATGAAAGGCGCCATGCTTGTTTAAATAAACAATTCGTACCATCATGCATGCATAATGCAACCCTAATTTAGAAAAAGGAAAATCGATTGGCTTCTCTCCAGTTGAACTGCCACTGTCTCTGAGTCTTCAGACTAAAAATAATATCTTAATTTTTAACACATGCAAAAACTAAAAATGGCGCCAATATCTGTCTTTGAAGAAATTCGTCACTTTTCAATGCTCTGCATGCAAAAATATTTTTTTTCATTTTTTGCCAAAAATAGCATCTTGTTGTGTTCAACACACTTCCCTGATTCCAAAAAGTCAAATTTTGATCTTTTAGGCTTCCATTTGCAAGAGTTATGAGATTTTTAAGAATCTCCTATTTTGTAGCTGACTGCAAAGTTACAACTGACCATGTTCAGCTCTGATTTCTGGCTGACTGACTGAGCCTGCGACTGTGCTGAGATATCCACCGCGAAGCTTGTATGACAAGGATGAAATGTCTGCTGGGAGCAACAACTGCTATGGAGCTCATCTGATACCTTAGAAAATAAGGCGCCTCTGATTAAATTGATGTTTTGACTCCAGACTTAGCCATTTCTTAGTTTTGCCTTCTGATGTTTCAAACTGCCGCTGACAATGAATAATGAACTCCACTGACTGAATAATGGATTCATTGCATGACTAGAAGTATCCTGCATCCAATGACTGTATGTGAAGGATCTGAAAATTGTATTAAGAACCCCAAAAGCATGAGCGCCCCTATTCTGTGATAGCTCAAACACCATTTTGACAAAAGTGTGATTTTCAACTGAACACCATACTTTGACCCTTGATACCGGGAACTGGAATGTTCCGATACGCGTGCCGTCTGTCTTGCTGTATAGTTTGGTCAACTTGCAAGAGATGTTCTTGGAGACGACGAAGCCAGAAAATTGCTTTTAAGGCCTCTAAAAGAAAATCGCCTTTTTCAAAGAAAATAACATTCTTACACTTAGTCATTTTTTGAACTGCCTTCAATCAGCTCTTCTTCACAGCATTATCATCTTGACCTCGCACGTACGAGCATTCGCCAAATCCCGGAGGCTGTCGGCTAGACTCGTTGGATAGCTTGAGTAATTGCACACAAGTCTTGTGAAGACTGTAATTGCAAATAACCCCGTCTGGCAGGCCTAAAGGAGAATCGCCCCTAGCCTACAGCTGTGCAGCTTTGTGTAGCTACGCTTCACCATCCTCTGTTTTACATGCTCGGTAGGACCTCTGTCACAGTTACTCAGAATATCGGATCGTCTTGTGAACGGATACACTGCAAAGCTGGACTGAGCTGGAAGAGATCTCAGGAAGACCTCAATTGCAAATTCATCCATCAAACAGGTCTTATTCAGGATCGCCCCTGGGCTACAGGGGAGCGGATTTGCATTCTACAAAACTTCATCTGACATGTATCTTGCTTGCAATTTCCACTTCCACCGCCGATAACCGGATTTCTGTACTGGATACGCTTTCGCTTGATAGCTCGTTGAAAAGCTAAACTAATTCTGCAAAGGCTGAAACCATCAAAACACACATGCATCTAGATCTGGGCCTTCAAAAAGAAAATCGCCCTTGGGCTAGAAGGGAGCGGATTTGCATCTCTAGACTGCCTCCTTGATGAAAACACTCTTCGCAACCTCTGCTTCTGTCTTCGTTTGCCGGAGTTCTGTAACTCGGATAATCTTGCTTCATGGCTAATCGGAAAGCTGACTGAAAACTGAACATAATGAATGTATCCTTTATCCAAAACACTCAAATCTTGACCTTCAAATGGAAGGGCGCCCCTAGGCTACAGGGGAGCGGATTTGTTTTGAATTCATTAATTTTCACCATTTTATGCTTTGCAAACGCTGTATCCATCCCTGCGGTTGACCATGTCGAAGCGTTGTGACTGCTGAGGTGTGTGGATGACTATACTTCATCATTTTCACATGTACGGACACTATAAAGTTGATTTGCACGTTGATTGCGCAAGTGTCTACTACGTTACATAGTGAAAAGTTCTCAGACTTAGAATATTTTAGCACTTTTTGCCAATCTGAAAATCCCCTCCATCAAAAAGCATTATTTCCAACATCTTTTATCGTAGAGCGTTCCTCTTTGAGTTTCAGGCTTAGATATTGACACCTGGTACTGGCCAACTGCCATTGATGACCCCGAAGATCCTAACTTTTCTCCTAAAAAAGTGAAAACTACCCACCAGCCTTAAACTGACTTTTAACTGAAACTGACTTCACCACTGTGATTGTGATGTGAAATAAGCCAATCAAAATTAATTTCATCCAATTCTGACAAGTTCCTATTTTTTAGGGTTTCGGGCTAAAAATAGATTTCAGAAACCCTAATTTTCAAAATTTTCAAATTTTGCCAGTATCTTCCTGGCATCACACTGACTAAAAGCCCATACTTTATTTGCCCAAAAATTGAGTTTTGACCCCACTTTTACAAGGTTTAGACCATTTTAAGCAAAATGCTTTAATGAAGCAAAAATTTCGTTTGGGTACAACATGTAATGCAAATTCCTCTAAGGCAAGCATTGCAGACAATCTTGGACGAGGAGGTCAAGGAGGTTGATGCAAGTACTTGGAGCTCCAGAGGGAGTCACATCATCATGAAGATTTGTTGTAATGTATATTTCTCTGAGACGGAGAAATATGAGGTGAAAGCCCTTGTAGTGTATATTTCTCTGAGACAAAGAAATATGAGGTGAAAGCCCTTGTAGTGTATATTTCTCAAAGACTGAGAAATATGAGGTGCAAGCCCTTGTACATCTTTGAGACTAAGATGTGTTTTTTCCACAAATGGGTGTAGCCATTGTGGACGTCATGTTGAGAGACTCCATGACGAACCTTTGTACATCTCTGAGACTGAGATGTATTTTTCCACAAATGAGTGTAGCCATTGTGGACGTCATGTTGAGAGACTCCATGACGAGCCCTTGTACATCTCTAATACTGAGATGTGTTTTTCACAAATGGGTATAGCCATTGTGGACGTCATGTTGAGAGACTCCATGACGAGGATATTTGAGAATACCTCCCTAGCTAAGAGGGAGTGTTAGTGTTTTATAGCTACGGGAGGTATTTCCTTAAGCTAAATTAATCATAGGCAGGTCAGCCTATCACTTGTTAAATAAAATATTATATTCATCTAGAAGGTTGGCTCTAGAGAAGAGCACCTAATTTGGTATATAAAGGAGAAGGTGTCTCCTCATTTGATCATCAATTTCATTCCATTCCAATTCAAATTCTTCAGCAGCAGGTTCGCTCTTCAAAAGCAGCAAATTCGACTCAAGAAGAAGAGTTAGATATTTTGTGTATTCAAAGAAATTGCACTACATACAAGTGCAGATCCATTGTATTGTATTCGGCCTTTCTAGGGCCTGATTTTGAGTGCTATTCCTGCACTTATTATTCTGATTTATGAGAGAATATCTTGCTGGGTTTTTTTCCCTCGAGTAGGAGGGTTTTCCCAAGGTAAATTACTGTGTTCTTTGTTGTGTTTTCTGCTTATTGCATTTCTGATCCTAAATCTAACACCTTGTAGTGCTTCAATTTGTGAGCGCAATCGGAGTGTTTTTGAAGCCATTCACACAAAGAAATGCAATAGATTGACTCAAAAGTGCTTGAATGACCTTGTCTATGTGCGGTACAACCTTCGATCACATGAAAAGAAGGTGCAAGGGTAAATTTCACATGAAGCACTTGACCTTGACGACATTGATCCATATTCAAATTGGACTATAGAGCTTGATGATGTTGATGTGGATCCATTGTTAACTAATGATGAGTTAGCTCATTTGGAGAGGGAGGCGGGTATGGCAGCATATGAGAAGGTAGAAGGCGAGGTTGGTGAGCCATCGGGGGTAGGTTCCTCACATACACAGCTTGATCCTATCACTATGGATGAGGCATCTATTGAGGCTCCTATCGAGGATATTGCAGCTATACCATCTACTTCATAACACCCACATAGTGGCAACAAAAAAATTTGAGCTTTAGTCGTAGACGAAATATATGATTTATACAGTTCATTGATATTGAAACTTGAAGATCATATATATTCAAAGGCTGGACTTGTTTTTTAGTCTATGATAGGTATTAAACTCAAAATTTGATTGATATATGATGGAAATCAGTAATATGTTCTACAAATTCAATATATATGTGTGCTTTTGAAGAATATTTTTAAAAATTATCTATTTTCAAATGTTCAATAAATTTGCTAAGTTATTGTCAAGTTTTTCCCCGAATTTTTGCCGAGTCTCAAATTTTAAATTTTTTTGGGTCTATTGATTTATTTCCAAGTCTGAGTTTTACAACTATGCATCATAAACATTATAGAACCTTAATACATAACATTAGACTTGAATTGTAAAAATTTAATTGTTTTAATTGTCAATATGAATTTATATTATATAAAAATTACAACAAAATGCCCAAAGGCTGCAATTTTCAACTACAAAATAATAAAACGATAGAAAATATGCAATTGTCCCTAATTAGCATTTAATAATACTATAACAAAATCAAAGTCTTAAGTCCCAATCACTACCACTATGAGGGGCTACCTCATCCAATGGAAACCCAACCAACTTCTCTTATACTTCCTCATCAACCTATCTAGCACCTTCGAGATCAACATGCCAATGTGTGGTTGTAGAGAGACAATAATCAAAAGTCTGCTGATCTTGTAGACAGAAGGCACTATGCACGATCACCAACTTCTTTGATGGTGTAGAGGTAAGATTGTTTCTCTTGACTGACTAAATGAAGTTGTATATGAACAATTCCTCCATGCAATAGAGGAACTATTAACCTATTAAAGAAGTCAAGTGGCAAGTATCCTGAACTCTAGTGCATCATTGCCATGTCACATCCACCATATATACTGGAATAGGAATGGGTTTGGCCAAAAATGATATAAGCTCACAAAGTTCAATTGAACTAAGTTGAAATAGCTAATATGAAGTAATCAACTAGGCTAATCTCCACATATCCTTTGAAAAGGTAAGGCAGGTCATAATTTAAAACAATATTCATATTTTATATACTTAGGAAAATATTAGAACAGAAAAATATAAAGGTAAACCATGATGAAATTGAAATTTAGATCAGACAACACATCAAGAAGAATAGAAAAAGGAAGACTACAAATAAGATTGCATCTAAATGTTCCATTTAATACTTAGCATCAAAATAAATAGAAAGATGAAATCTATGAGAGGAAGAGCATGAAGAGAACTAAACCCAAAATTACTAATTAGTAAAGTGTTAGCATTATGACAATGTTCAAGATGACATGAGAAATTATCCTTATTACTTTAACCAACAATAAAAGGTAGTCAGGCACTGTATGTTACAAATTCACAAATAAAAAGGAGATATAGGTACGACTAAAATAGATTGCTTACAAATTCAAATTCAAAGACAAATAGAAAGGATTAAGGAGATGCAAAACAGGAATATCATGATAAGAATAAAAAAATAAGTCTAAAGGATGAAACAAATTAAGCAACTAACAACAGCTTTAAACGGAAATTCAAAAAAGGCTCTGTACCATTTTGTTAACAAAAAAGGAAGAAATAAACACATATTTCCCACTCAAAAGATCCCATAAAGTCTTAAAAGCATACCTGTAAATTATGTGCATGTGCTTTAGCAACAAGGTCTGTCGGAGTTACCAAGTAGTTTAATTTGTCTGTAGGTACTATCGTGTCCTTCCATGGCCCTATGCCAATAACATACTCTTTTATATAGTCAAGGTAACTGTCTGAAGTAATTTCCCAATATGTCTGCAAATCCCATGAGATTGATCAGTAATTACCATAGAGTAAATGCATATTTTAAAGTTTAATACAAAAAGAGTGGGCTTGACATCTTAAGTTCCGTATAAAAAATGTAATGTTGAGTTGCTACAATTTTTTAGAAATACATCTGACAGAAATCAAAGAGAAAAAATTTGATCTTAAAATGTTCACCTAGGTTTTCAGTCCATAATGTAACATTCTTGAATAACTACAAGACAATCATGATTAGGCACATACTTGCCAAGCTTTATAAATGGTGTCGGACATGAAGCTTTTTGGCCACCTAGAGCAGTGGAACTTTAAACCACAAGGACAGACAGGGTTCAGAAAGGAGTTCCAGCCAAATATCACATTTATATTCTTTGTGCTATCATTGAGGAGGTGTGGCAGAAGTCTTACAAAGTCTTCTTTTTCTAAGTGGACTTTAGGAAGGCCTCCAATATTGTACTCACATTTTTTCTAAAGGTTGCATGATATGGGAGTGTTGTAAAACTTCATTATTGCTATTATGAGGCTTTATAAAATAGTTTTGGGCCGATCATGCACTTTCCAGTTTCCAGAGATCTACTACAGTGTTAGGAGTAATATTGAGTCAAACAAGAGCACCCTTTTTTACTGGTTCTCTTCAGGATGATGAGCTCTTTGGTATTTAATTTTACAATGACAAGTTTGAAGACATGCTTTGACAGATTACTGATGCAGAGGATGTTAAACCATGTCTTGATTTCTATACAGCTTTTTATTGTAATGGTGTGGTCCTTCTTATGCACTCTACTAAGAGTTTACCAAGTTTATTGATACTCTAGCCTGATACTCTAGCCTGATCTTTTAAGCTTAAGCCTAGTTCCCAATCATGTCTTTGTAGAGGGTGTCTCCCTTTCTATTGTGGAATATTTGTGCTTTTAGAGATATTTGGAGAATATCCCTACAAAGATGTGACTCTTCAACAATAACATGAATCGCATCATGCTTTATGGATCTAAAACATGGGATCCTAGAGAATATCCCTACAAAGATGTGACTTTTCAACAATAGCATGAACCACATCATGCTTTATGGATCTAAGACATGGGATCCAAGACTAAAAAATCCAAATTGGGTACATATTGAGGGGCTGAAAACTATCTTGTTCTAGCATATGATCCATTGCAAATGGATACTCCCTTGGTGCATTGTCCAAGTTGAGTTTTGCGTCCAACCTCTTCATCTAGAGAGTATCTTCAACCATAGTTCGCAGACTCGGACTGAAAGAGTACTCAGCAAACCCAAAATTTTCAAATCAACAAAAACTTGGGAAAAACTCGGCAACTTAAAAAATACTAAAATTTCTTAGGAACACACTTTTTTTTCATAATTCAATTAGAATGTATCAAATAAGTCTAAAAAACCATGAGGAATTGTTTTCTATTAAATTTTGTTCTTGAATACATATGGATTACAAAATATCATCATCATGCGAAGCCGGATAGTGGATACAATAGCTAGTTGCTAACTGATAACTATTATGAATTTATGATGATTGTCTTTGAAAATCATCATCATAAATTTCATGTTTAGGCAAGTAAAAAATTACAATTTTTTGCAATTTCCTCTTCCCCAACCTAGTGAAAAATTGGGGGGTAGAGGGTATGGTCCTCGCACTCAATTGTAGCTTCCTACTTGGCATAGAATATTGGACCCGTGGCTCCACCCTGCTGTTAGATGGCAATGATTCCTCCTCCACCATATAAAAATTTGAAGTTGTGTTGGTATGTTAAGTCATTTTTGTTTATACAACTTAATAAAAAAAATTGGGACAATATTTTTGGCAACTTTTGGCAACTCAACATGTTAAACCTGTAAAAAGTCCCACGGTAAAAGAACTCACAAGTTAAAATTGTAAAACTCATGCGGTAAAAAATCCCGAGAGTACTCGGAAACTCAGCGAGTACTCAGAGAGTTTGCGTCTTCAACATCATCTTACATCTTCACATAGGTAGATGAAGATCCATAGTGAATCTTGCCTTGAGCGAGGAGAGATGCTCATATTTATGTTTTATCATTCTCATTAGGATGGCAGTTTCTTTGACTCCCCATAGACAATGTCAATATTGATACTTGGAGACTAGTCTAATTCTCTAATCTCTTGGATTTTCCATGGACTAACTTCCTCCATTCAAGTACTTTTTAAACACCCCTAATTGTCTTATTCCAAAATGGGGTTACTAGCAAATCTATTAGGAAAGGTCTCTTCCACATAGCCACTCATTCTATGTTCGGCATTTCCTTCACATTGTGGAAGGTATCTCATTTTCCCTAATTACATTCAATGCAATTAAGGGAATAGTCTCAAGCTTCCACTCGGGCAGCTAGGGATTTAAAGATTTACTGATATGAGGGAGAGATTATTTCTTATATAGAGATTTAAAGATTTACAAATATGTGTAAGAGAATGGCCTCAAGAATATTTCTAATCAGCGGTGAACGTCCCTTTACCTTTAAGTAGTCACCTTCATGTGTCACACTTTGCAAGGGACTCTAAGAACTACCGAATTCATTACCTCACTCGAATCTATTCCAATGGTTGGTGGTGTTAAGTATTCTTCAAAGGTTATAATTATATATCTAGATGGTGATAGATTGATGAGATAGGTCCTCCCTCTAAGAACACTTGCTAGGGTTCTTCCCTCCTAATCTCATATAAGATATGGTGGATCCATTCTTTGACCTAATCCTCATCCATAATCTAGGACATCCTATTAAGAACATAGTTACATTAATCATGATAATCACAAGTAATCACAAATCAATTGGTCATGCAATTTTAACAAACTTCTTGCAGCTCCTGATTTTTAAAATAAAAAATCACAAATTATCACAATAAAATTGTCAAAAATTTGCCCCAAACCAATAAAATTGAGGATTTTATTTTTTTGCAATTTTCCCAAACTTTTCAATTTTTTCGAAAACCATAACCATAACCCATTTTTTCCTAGATTAAATTATGATTTTTTGAAAAAAAGATAATCTTTTCGTTTGCCAATTAATTCTTGAGAATGATATTGCCTACTATGGTTAGGAATGTATTTCCTTCTTCCTCTATACCTGGAGGACATCCCAAATATTATCAAATTATGTAGGAGATGTTCTTTGTGACCCTAAAATGTCCTATAGACTAGTTGCACATAGAATAATCCCAAAAAAAACTCAAATAGTAGATATTATTTTTTTATTGCAAACACAATCAATGGAAAACTACATTACTGATCTGATACAACTTACTAGGTGTACCTAGCATACAAATGGATCTCCTTTGAAGCTGTTGAACAATCTATAGCTTCAAATTGCACATTTTGGCAGTCTTGGATATGCTACATATTGGTTCTCCAACCTATTTTCAATAATCTCTAAGGAGTTGTGAATTCCTATAATTAAGACTATTGAGAGGATGTGCCAATGAACAAGAGATAGATATGTCTCTCCCACACTTTAGGCTTTGCAAGACCTAAATGGGTACACCTCATATCGGATTTTATATGAACAATGGACTTATCACAGTAAACAGAATATAATTTCTTCGTGTGTGTAAAGATCTGAAAATGACTTCACAATATCAACTTTCCTCTTATCCTTAATGAGTGGAAATGAACATAACATCACCATACACAAATTCTCTACAGGTATTCATCTGCAACAAGTTCACCAAAGATTTGACAAAGTTACAACAATGAATTTGTATATAATGGGAAAACATCTAAATTCTAAACTTCTAATATACGACACAAAAGCGTGATTTTTTCATTTTTAAATATATGAATGAATGGGGTATTGAAAATGATTGGTGCCTGCTCCTTGGGGATATACAATCTAAAACTTGATTCAATATGATATTCTAACAACCTTCAATCTCTAAGGTTTAACAAGAATATAACACTACCTTACAATGATTTAAAGCCACGTATTTTACTTGCTAAAAATAATTTTACTCGCTAATCCTATACAAACAAAGCACACCCAAAATCACTGTATGAGAAGACTTACCATCCTCCTTGAAGATGTAACTAATCAAACCAGAAAATCTTATAGCAAATGTGCTAGCAAGAATTTTCTATTCTCTTTGAAAATATACTTCTTCCAAAAGAACGTGCAATATTGTATAGGAGACAATCAAATTCAGAAGTTTGTATTCATATCATTGTTTTGGAGAAAATTCATTACAATAGACATACTAGAACAATATTTCAAACTTCTATTATGCTTCAAAAAGAAGATAACAAATTTTGCTAAATTTTCTATTCACAAGCTTATCCTCTCAAAAATAATCCAACCCTTATAAATGAAAATGTTTTTGCATTATATAGAACCCATTTCGAAATATCAAGCCAACTATTATAAATTTTGGAATAATCAAAACATCACATTGCTAGAAATTTCCTATTTTCATCTAGCTTTTGATTTTGTAACTCGTTGTCTTTTACTTCACTTTTACGGGCATTTAAAACTCATATCTAGAAATATATAATCAATAATGTAGCGCAACTTTCAGGAGCCATAAATTTTGATCTGTATACCCATTTGACCTCCCTTTTTTTCAACCAAAAGATCTCAAAGAGCTATGCTGCCTAGAAATTCAATGCCAAATTCTACTTTTTGAACCTTCAAAAATTCAAATCTTAAATTTTTTCCAAGGCTTTTGAAATTATGAAAGTTTAATATGTTTGAGTGTGATTCTTCGGTCAAAACTAACTCTCAAGGTTAATTAAGCATTCCCATTAACTACAACATATGGTGATGCGCCTAAGACTCCTTATGTGTATGTTCGCTCGTGCTCAGACCAGAACACTCAGGTAAATAAACGGATGCTGGTTACGGGAAGTGGCCAATGCTATGATGATCAAACAAGCGAAACTCCTCCATTGCTTGTCCGTGTCTTTGTGATTATACTATGTAACTTTGCAAGATGTTGCTTGACCAATAACTTCCTTCCTCTTGTGATGGTGTGTGTCGGATCTCTAGGTAGGTGTGATGGATGCTTTGGCAATCTGTTGTGATGTCAAACTCTTCCCAATAATAATCGAGTCTTCTCCTGAACCTCTTGATATGAAGTCGCTATGAACACCAATTGAAGGGGATGTGACTGAACCAAGTGTGTTGGGCACTGTGGGTGGCCAAACCGAAGCTCGAGCAACAACGCAGAGTTATCGCCTTCACTGTGCCTGAATGCCTGCAGATGAATAGAATGTAATAACCCACCCTGATCTGGGTTATTTGAATCTCGCCAACAATACAGATGTAATATCCCCATTTTCGCCCTACGCTCTTTATTTGGATTTAGCCTATTTCCGAAAATCCGTAGGCTACTTAGATGTGAAAATTAGGGTTTCCTATTTTATAGGGGTTCTAAAGAAGGTTTGCATGAACAAGGATTGCGGATTCTTTCTGGGTTTTCAGAGAGCTTCGCAGTGGTATGACTTGCAAAGGCATTGGGCATCTTTTCAGAATTTACTAATTTTAGTAAGTTCTATTTCTGGCAGTGCCATCTTAGGTAGTAGCATCAGCAGTCAGCTCAGTTTCTATTTCGAGCAATGCAATTTTGAGCATAATTGGCTTTCAGCATTTTGAGGCCATTTTGGTGAAATAATATATTTCAAGGCATTAATGTTTTAATTTCAAGTTGACCCCTTGGCCTAGCTCATTAACTTTAAGTTGTGTTTAAAAGGTGGCCATGAAGGGGGACGCCTTCATGAAGGAATTATTAAACATTTAATGAAGTTTATTTATGCCTTGAAGTGGACGCCTTTTTATGAGGGATTTCATATTTGTGAAATTTTAAATATTTCAAAAAGGGAACTTTTGGCGTCTCCTTCTTGGGGGAGTTTTGAGAATGTGAAAAGTCACCTCTTTTTCTATAATAGAGAAGTTTGCTCCAGCTTTTGGTATTCATGAATTTATGCTATTGTTATGCTGTCAAAATGACAACTTGTTTCTTACTTCGAGGAATGCTGACCTCCTAGTTACAATCCAATTTCGTGTTTGAAAGATAACAACTAGTTGGTTCTTATTACTGCTTCTCATCCAGACTAGCAGATTGAGCCTCACTGTTGAAGTTTTTGGGTGATAGTTTCAATTTTGGAGTTGCTGGTATTAACTTGGCAGATTGGTGATTTTGCTCGCAGCTCTCTTGTTGAATTTATTTCTGTTATGGGTATTTCCCCTATGTGATTCTATGCTTTGGGCGACCCTCTCCAAGGATTTGCAGATTTTAATAATGAGTTTCTGATTTTTAAAAGAAAAATCGCCCCTCTTGAAGGCCGTACATTTCCAGAACTAACCTTGGGATGCGTGCAAAATAAATGTGGAGTTTTTAGTGCAGTTTGTGAGTTGGAACATGGACGCCTTTGCCCTTAGCAGCTGCTGTCTTGATTTCACATCATTTGGTGAAAATTTGCTGAAGTTATGAACAAATTGGTGAGCCACAGTTGTTGGTAATACATTTCCAGAATTAACTGTTTTCATTTCAGACTTATTTCAGTTTGAACTTCTAGTCTTTCCTTCATCTAGTCTTCGTTGTTATCTAACGTAGAGTCATCTAGTTATTGGTTCTTTGAAAACTTTGTAAAATTCATGTAATTTGCAACTCTTTCTTTCATTGTAAAACTGTAAACAGTAGTACTGTTCCAGTTGTTATTGCTGCAATTAATTCTTAATTACATTAAGCACCCCTGGATGGTATACCGCCAGTGTGGATAAATGAATTGTTTTATCTTTCTTGTACCCACTGTCAAGTGGTGAATCCCCACTCTTGAGTGGATGCCTGTCGCAGCAGAAGAAGTCTTTAATGTTGTAATCCTTCCCCCCACTGTTTGGTGGTAGCGTGGAAAGTTCATTGGCTGGTTATCCGCCTTGTTATTTCAATTCAGCAGTAGTACTCCACCATATGTTAGCACCTCGCCTGCAAAGGATCTTGAGTGCACATCCTTGGTGTTGAGTTTAGTATTTCTCTTTCAGTATAATCTCGTACTTGTTGATTCAGTAGATCGTGGGGATCCTCTGACCATATGCTTGCCCCTCCTCCTTAAGTGGTTTTAGGGCGCATTCTTGGTTAGAGTTCTTTTATGTACGTTTTGGTTATGCTAACCTTAACGGGTGATTGATCTTATTGTAAATGTTCATTAAAAACAAAGAAAAAATTGAGAGAGAATATTTCAACAAATAATAAATATTTTTTTCAAAATGATAGTTCTAAACAGATACAAGAGATAAATAGCCAAATTTAATTAATGATTCAAAGGTTACATATGATTCATAACCAGAATGTGCCAAGTAGGGCTTGTGCAACTGCTGAAAGTGACCTTTGTCTTATTCTAATATGCTGATATAAACTGCAAATGCTGAATGAAACTTCAAAGTAAATCTATGAATGCTCAAATAATGATCTTTGTGTGAAACCATCCAAACAAGAGACCCTAGGTGATCTTCCACACCTGTAGACTCTGTCCTAATCGAAGGTCTTCATCCTCAGATCAACTTGGGACTCCATACTTGCAAACCCTTGTTGCTCAACTTTATGTTTGTGTATAATAAACTTGGATAAAGAAAATGAACTTTTGCCCTTTTAACCTCCTCCAAAACCCTACGCCCAATTCCATGCAAGTGCTTTTCTTGAAATATTAAAATATCTCTTCTCAAAATGGGACACCACATTTGGTCTTTAATTTATTAAGTCATTTTCACTTTGGAATTTGTGTCTCTCAATAAAGTATTTAATAAAGTAACTTAAAATATAACATTGAACTTAATGAAATTCTTTAGCCTTCAGTCTCTTTTTAACCACTAGGCCTTCATCAATGAAATTGTGGATAGCCCCACTATTAATAAGCACTATAATCTACTAACTAGATAATTCCCCATAAACCCTAAATGGGTGATATTGTGGTGCTCTCAAAAGAGCTGCAAGAGTGCTATTGCTAGCGTTTGCATCTTCATCTACCACTTTCCCAAGTTTGTGCTCATTGATTTTCTCCTAGGTAGCTTGTTGTAGCTCTAGTTCTTCAAGTTCATTTTCTTCATTGGACACTACCTCAATATAGTGAACTTGGCCCTTGCCAAGTCATATGTGACTAGCTTCCCATGGCTTCTTTCAAGAGAAGTACAACTTCTTCCTTCTAAGCTCATTTTTGGTGTTATCATTCTACAAATGGTGTGGTGTAGCTTTTTGAGGATGTGAGTTGAATCCTCTTTTCTATAAATTTCTCTTTTGAGGTCCAATAGTGAGTGGTTTTGGCTGCAATGAAAATTTGCTCAGCATGAATGGCTCAAGTGTCAATGCTCTCCTAATAGCTTCCTAAAATGATGATAGTGCAGAGGCTTTAACCAGACCCTTGAATGGCTCATATAGTCTTCAACAAAGGGAAAAGTGATCCTCTTTTCTGATATGTTGGTCCCTAGAACTCAACTACATAAGCATCTACTGAGGTCTATTGTTTGATACTACCAAGCTCTTTGAAATATTCTTCCTCATCCTTCTATTCAAATCTTTCCAACAACCTCTGACTAAAATCATCAGAAGTCTGCATAAGATGATGCCCTTGTGTGACCAAACCATGGTGCAACCAATCATTGGCAACACCCTCCAAATGCAATGTGGAAAACTGGATTGCATTTTTTTCCATCATAAGGTTGAGTGTGAATTAAGTCTACAAATTTTGGAATTCAAGTTCAAGAAAATATCTTGATGCATTTAGTTTGTTCGCCTTCTGCTTCAATTTGCTCCCCTATTCTCTTTTATGCTGGAATCTCTTCCCCAGCATCTTCAACTTATCGACAAATAATACAATGCTTTGCAATATTTCAATTGATATTCTTCAAAAAGTCTATCAAGTTTCTCTATGTTTATAGTCTCAACTTCCTTTTCTTCTTCCTACAAAAGCATGGGCCTAGTAAGTTTTGGGATGGAACTAAGTTACTAACCATCGGTCAATGCAAATGAACTTTCTCCTCAAGTTTGACCTTCATTTTGCGAAGGGATGGCGGTGGGTGTGTTATTCTAGATATGTAGCAACTATGTCAGCAACTTGCTCGTTCTTTCTTGTCCCATTGTCAGAAAATTTGTCATTCTATCTTCGCCCCATCCAAACTCCTATCATAGTGTCTTGAAACACTTTTTCTCTTTCCCCCTTTGTCATGGCTCTTTTGTTTCTCACCATAGTCAAGCAAAAAATATAAATTTTTTATTTGTTTTATATATATATATATATATATAGGTGGATAGATACAGATATATATTTGTGTTTTCACAGTCTAGCAAGATCACAACTCTGATAACACCAAAATGTCCTAGACTAGTTGCAAACAGAATATAATCCAGAAAAAGATTCAAACAATAGACATTATTTTATTTATTTTTTATTGCAACACATACAATCAATGGAAAACTACTCAGCATACAAATGGATTTCTTTGAAGCCCCTGAACAGTCTACAGCATGCAAATTGCATGTTCTAGTGATCCTAGATATGCTACACAGCCCTGCTATCGCCTTGCTCTACAAAAATCTGCAGTCACCCTACTCCTCTGATTTTCTCGAGGTTTTTCATCCCTAAAGAACAATAGATATGTCTGAGGTTTTCATCCCAAGTCAGCATCAGAAACCGAGTTTAGGTTTTTTAAATATTCAAGAGTATGCATTTCCTTTTTCTTCAAAGCTTATTATACTATTTTCAACATGCAATCCACCATCCTAGGCAATGATTGCTCAAAATGGTGGCAGTTAACTCAGCAAACTGATGTTTGATCCTCAATCTCAGGCAGTTAACTGGCTAGAAACTGCAGGGGTCAACATCTTCTCAGCTTAACATTGTTAACCAGCCGAAAAGGAGGAGTTGACCTTTCTCTAACCACAGACACAACTGTCCTAACTGGCAGACTCAGCCACTTACGCTACTGATAGCCTCAGCCTCCTTATTCCAATAGAAAGATACCAAAAAAGACTACAGACCTATCTACTGCTAATCCTACATTGCTTGGCAACTTAACTCAAAACTATGAATTAGGAAGGATTAGGAAGGGGGCATTACCACTCCCTAGGGCCACTTATCTAGCTCCAATTAGTGAAGTCCATTTTCATGCACATTTTCAGATCTTTTATTGACTGTTCTATGAAGATTGATGAGGATGGCAGTCCTCCATCTGATATAGATTAAGACTATCCCTCATCCCCTTTCCTAGTCTATGTCAATCATATCTACTTCTATAGAAATAGGTCTTTCTTTCTTGTTGTTAGATGCAATGTTCGGAATACATAACATTATATATGCTAACATATGTAGCATTGACTTGTTTTTGAGTTTGCCCACCCTAGTTGCTTAGAACCATTTTTGCACGCTTAGCTTGGACTTTGTTGTGTTTTTATATCTTTAAAGGATGGATTTCCTTTATTGGCTCTCATGTATTGCAATTTATGGTTGTTCTATTGAGTCTCATTGACATACTTCAGTCATTTGAAAGCATAAATAAAATTTCATCTTTCTTTTTCTACAATCAGCTCTCATATTTAAATAGATTGGGTATTTTGAAAATGTGATGTATGACGATTCTTTTTCTAGCACAAGCATTTAGAGAATGCTTCCAGAAAAAAAAATTGCTAGAAACCTCCTAATCTAACACCCATACTCATATCCTGAATACTTTGTTCTAACATTTTGCAGAATCAAGGTAATAGAAAAAAAAAAATTGTCAATTAAAATCTTCCAATCTAAATTTTTGAGAATGCATGTTATGGTTTCTAAATTTATCTCTTCAAAATTTTTTAAGCCGGGAATAATCTCATTCAAATTAAGGAGGAACTTCTGATGCCAATATCAATTGTCCATTTTTTCTGCATGGAAAATTAATAACTTCCCTGCCTGTTAGTTTCCAAACTCCTAGGCACATACATATTCTGAGAAGATTGTAGCAATTAGGCTTAAGCTATAATGGAAGTAAATGAAGGTATTAACAGCTAATATAAATACACAAGTAAATTCCTTCTTCCTTGCTTGCAGTCTACATTTGCAACTCCAAAACACTTTGGTTTGTAATGCAATTCTTATTCAAATTCTATTTCACATTAGACAAAGCATGAACTTACATTGAATTTTTCAATAATTTGTGAAGGGCAAAACCTAAACTTCTTCTAAAACAAAGCTAGCTCAAGTCAACATGCTTCTCAGTATTTAATGGTGGTATAGATAATGAGGAAGTCTATAGCTTGATGTGTACATTATATTTCTGCATTGAAAGCATACATAAACTTTCCTTTCTATGTTGGAGGAAAGAAAGACAAAATCAATTATTCGTGTTCTTAAATAAAATTGCCACCTCGCTGAACAGAGTCTCATTATTAATTTATTTATGTACATCTTATGCAATCTTTTGGACGAGAAAATTTGAAAAACAAGGGACAAATGATGAATACCTGGTTAGTGTCTTGTGTTGGAACTGTGACATCATCAATTAAAAATATCTTTGGAGAATCTGTAAGATTTGAGATATAAATAAGAGAAGTTGGAGCAAAGGACTGGATGAAAACAGGTTGCTTTAACCAATCAGTTGACATGTACTCTCCTTTGTATCCATATTTCAACAATGTCTCCACAAACTTATCTTCAAATCGTTTTCCACCAGCCCACTTTACCTGAAATCACATCTCAAATGACTAATTCAATGTTCTTAAATAGTAGTTCAACTAATATTTAACCATATCCAACTTCAAGGAGAAAAACTAAATGCAATCTAAGATAAACTATGTGAACAAGAGCATATTAACCAAGCTATTTTCATTGTGTTTCTCCAGAATATACCATAGCTCCTGTAATGCTATTCAGTTTTAATGATGCTTACATCTGGACTCAAGCAAGTGTCAGAGGGAGCTA
Organism: Sequoiadendron giganteum; assembly: GCA_007115665.2. NCBI lineage: Eukaryota > Viridiplantae > Streptophyta > Pinopsida > Cupressales > Cupressaceae > Sequoiadendron > Sequoiadendron giganteum. The sequence goes on along the minus strand of CM021101.1, from coordinate 559,949,951 downwards.
AGCCCAAAGTCCATTTCAAGAGAACGGCATTGATCATTGCATGTAAAGATTGCTGGTATACCCACAAACTGGCAACATACAAGTTGCATGCATTATATTCCTATAACTAAGACAGAATTTGAAAAAAAAAAGTCACCTGTCACTAACATCAGAAGCAATGGATACTTAAAAGAAAAAGTTTCTGGCGAAAATCGTGTAGAATATAAGAGGATTAATGGAGACTTATAAGAATTGGATATCCCAAATCCTATACCCCCACTAAGCATTATGCTACTGTTGAAACAAACTCACTGATCAACAATAATTGCACCAATGTTTATTAGAATTGTAGATATGTTTGTACACATAAGATTGGACCAGGCTTATTGCCCACATTGCCAAGTTCTTGACTCGTATCTAATTTCATAGAATACCAGAAAAATTGAAGACCCGAAAAAAATCCAATGATTCTGGAAACGCCATAAATTAGAGTTCTTCATTGCAGAAAATGCATGACTGAGTTCTGACTTCCCTGCTCAAAAATATATATTTCAGGTAAAGTAGAACTTAAGCTCCGTGCATCTTGATGCATTATGAGAATTGTATGCAAGTGGAACTTTGGAAGCAAGTAACAAGATTGGTTAAAGAATTTTATTTGTGTTTTAAGTTATTGATATGATATATTTCCTGAGAGAGGCACATAGATTAGAAGCTTGTCTCAAAACATAGAATCTTCTGTCAAGAGAAATTGGAGGAAAATGGACATATCTCAAGAAAATAAAAATCATATCAAGACCAGCATGATTATATGAGGGAATTCAAGGTTTGGTCCTTCGAGATATTGTATTTGCAAGACTACAACCAGATTGTTGTTTATCTTCTGAAAAGTGTACAAAGTCATTCCCAATGTGTTGTGAGCCTGTGCTCCTAGGAATATGAAAAAGGAAAGAGAATATAACTGAGAAATAGAGGTCCAAATGATTCCAAGACAAGAAACATTCAAGGATTTTAATATACATGTCTGAGAATTATTAAATAAGATATACATAAGTAGTAATTAGTTATTCTAGTTTTCATTTTGACAGACTATTGAGAAGAAGAGGATCTCCGATATGTAAGAAGACACAATCGCAGAGTTTTCAAATTTATTATCTACCATTTTTAAATAGTTTCTACAATAATTATTATTCAAACCCTGCCCATACCCCGCTAAATATAATATTCCTGCAGGTTCAAACAATTTGTTTATACATGAGGATCTTCTCTTATGAGATGTCACATTTGAATGCTTACGATAACCTTGCAGTGTTACATCATGTAAGTTAACTCATCCAAAGAAGTTAGAAGTTAAAATTCTTTGACATTTATCATTGAAAAACAGTCAATCATAATCAAGTGGAAGCCCCTTACTGTCCTAGCAAACAAATTCGCTCAGTCAAGGTGTATATTAGAATTAATATATCAATAGTTCATTGGGAGCTTTTATGATGACTGTAAATCTCAAATGACATTTGACTCAGAAGTGCATATTTCATCACAAGTGACTTATACACATGGATAATTATGAATCACACATCATAGGGGCATTGTCATTATCAACCATGATAAGCAAAGCTCGAACTTTTCCCTCCTGTCTCACTACTTCAACATTAATTTAAAAGTTGAATTCAGTTCCAACAGAATTGAGCAATATCAACAACCTGCACCTACCAAGTAGCAAAGTTCGATTGGGCTGCACTTGAGCAAAAAACATGGACTTAGCATGTCAATACGACCAGTTGCAAGAAGTGATAGAAACTTCCCTAGTTAGACAGTCATATATTCTTAAAACATATGTCAGACTATCTTGCAGTTCAAAGATATTTTATTTGCAGTGGAGTTATTTTTCCTTATAAAGAAAAATATTATATTTATAGGCAAAATATAGTTACAAAGAACGGGTTGGGATTGAAAATTAGACAATCCTCTGAAAGTATGCTGATACATAAGTCAACATTTCACATAAACAGCTGAAGCTTACAAAAGAGCATAGAGCTTGAGATAGCAATCAGCCAAGATGATTAAAACAACTGTTGTTATAAAATTGACTACAGGTTTGTAGGGACAGAAAACTATGAACTGCAGAAATATATACATTAGAATTGCCATTGATCAGTTTCAGAAAATAATTATTTCTTCTCAGTACAATGATATCCACGTGGAAAACCATGTGGAAAGTGAGGGATACTTTCCTCATTCATGGAGTACATTTGTGAGGCTTTCACTGTCATTTGGCTCTTGAATAATTTCAACAATCAAATAATATGCATTCTCTGAAAGGACCAAGGTATTCATTGCCTGGACTGTATCTTCATAATTTTCAATAATAACATTAAGTTTGTCAATAATTGTTCATTGAATCAAGTCCACTCCTACTGCTTTCCCACCAGATAGAGATGTCGTAGAACACTGATTTCCATACTGTGAGTGTGAGCATCCTTAAAATGTTTACTCCAGTGCTAAAAAGCTTCATAAATTTGAGAGTACAGACAACAAATAAGGATCGGCCTTTTAATTCTGGACTCAGAATTTCAGAGCCAAGAGGGCAACCAACAAAGCTAGAGTAGAAGGATGAGGAAGAGGATAGGATGGTTTCTGGGGATTGAAATTGGATATGGATTCTGGACAAATGGGAGAAGAAAAGACGAAGGGGCAGGAAGAAGCAAAGTAAGGCTTAGAGAATGTAAAGTGGGATTGGATGAACTTTTGACATTAGAGGTAGTGAGGAAAACCGCAGTGGGTGAAATTGGATGATTGTGCATAATAGTAAGGTAGAGAATGGGGCTTGAGAAGGAAGGAAGAACTTATGTACCATTTGAAGGGTTGACCACTTGATTCAAGTTGATTTACATTAGGTTACGAGACTCAGCAACAATTACCAATTATTCACATTGAGCTTTAGAGAGTCGTAAATTTCATTGTTCTTCATCTTCAACAAGAATAGAATGACCAGGGCTGGTAGAATTGCTGTGCTACCTCTCCATTATGGGCTTGGAGTTTTTCCTCTTGTAAACTCGGACTTCAAGGGGTTTATCAGCCTTTTGCTTGGTGTTGGCTAAAATATGCGGCTGAGTTATAGGGTTGTGATGACTTTCAAAACTTCTCCTGAGGTACATGAATACGGTTAAATCAAACTCGACAGAATTGGATAGGATTTGAAGTGGAATTCTAACGTGAATTAAGCTCCCCTCTGCATTTTCTGGTACAGCTTGAGTTGGTTTGGTGGTGAAGGTGTGTGGTCCATGATGGAAGTGAAAGGTTCAAATCTGGAGACGGATAGGATCCTGCAACTTGTTGAACAACATATGAGGTAAATGGGAAAAGAATCCCTCTGTGAAATATCTCACATAAAGGGTTTCCTATACATCAAATGGGTGTCTTCTTGGCAATGACCATAAAATTTACCTTTACTTTTACCTTCTATACAAAAATGATAAGCAGGCTGCCAAAAAATCTCACTAAAATGAGAATGGAATTGCCTCAACAAAGGTAAACTGAGATTTATTTAATTGATTTTGGGATTTACTGGCCACCTCATTCTTACATGGCAAAGGTATCCCTTTGGCTGCATAAGCAGCCCCCTTGCTGCACAAGCAATCTGTTTGCCACAAATGGTACTCTTTGGCTGTGCAAGCACTCTCTTTTGCTGTGCAAGACAATATCTGCCACAAATGGATTATGAGATGTCCAAACTTATCTGTTGATGAATGCATAGGACACCAAGATCTACACAATGATTCAGCATAACAAACACTCTAAAGTAATCCCATGAGGTTCCAAAGATGTTATGTCTACTTCATAACAAATAAGGCGCTGTTGGAGAGATGGTTGGACAGCTGAACCACTTGAAGCTAAAGTCAGAAAAAGGACAAGTTCGTTATAGATATACTTTTTGAAATATTCAGGTGGCAATCTGATATAGAATTTGTTGATAAGTTGTACCAAAATTGCCACCTCCTAGTACCTATCATACACACATTGGAGCATGTGCCACACAATTCTCCCAATCTTTGTTTATTCATTCTGCAAACAATTATCATTCAAGAAGCTAAGTGAGATAATCCTAACATCATCCCTCCTAAGTGAACAAACCCCTTGCAGAAGTTCATTACTCTACTATAGTGCTTTCTCTCAGTGACTTAACACAACCTATGCTACCCCATGTTTCGAGGATGGGGACAGCAATGGATGATGGGATATGTTTCCAATACAAGGGCACTTTTAGGCCATTTTTTAGGTGATGGTAGGGGACAACTATTAAAAAAGAGGGAAATTTTTAAAAATATAGAGAAATTCAAATATTCATATCATAACATTGATAAAGCATTCATCATACACATTATAGAAGCTTAATACATAACATTAGACTTGAATTGAGATTTCACATGAGAATCAACAAACTAATTAACAAAATTTAAATGCTTTCATTGTCAATATGCATACATATTATATAAGAATTATAACAAAATGCTAAAATGAATAAAACATAGAAAATATATGGATGTCCCTAATCGACACATGCAACAGCTAGGTCTATATCAAAATTGGAGCTCAAGTCTAAATCACTACCAATATAAGGGGCTACCTAAGGCAATGGGACCCCAACCAATCCCTCATGTGTCTCCTCCTCATCAATCTATGCAGCATCCTTGGGATCAACATCCCAATGTAAGGCTAGAGTCTAACAATACTCAAGGGTCTATCAATCCTATAGCCACAAGGCACTATGTATGGCCACCAACTTCTCCAATTGTCTAGAGGTAAGATTGTTCCACTTGACTGATTGGATGAAGCTATATGTGGACCAATTCCTCTCTATAGCAGAGGAACTGACAACCTATGAAAGAAGATGAATAGCAGGTACCCTCAACTCTGGTGCATCTTGCCATGCCATGTCCACCATTCAATAGGTTAGATTTGAGCTAATGTAGATCTATCTGACCTCACCTCTAGTTTGTTGAAGGTTGGACGATGGAGATTGATAAATACAAGCCATTGTGTGTGTCATGTCTCCGAAATCATGACATTTAGATAATTAAGAAGCACAACTAAAATAGTTAACCATTTGATATTACACAATTGTAATTGTCCAAGACAAGATTATAATTATGAATATTATAAATAACGTCATAAATATTATTATGATATAATAGATATTAAAGTATATGAAATTAATATAAAATATAAACATAAAATAATATTATAATTAAATTATCATTATCGGACAATTATGATTATTATAAATATAAATATTAATAATTTACTATTTATAATGACCATAAGACAATATTATAAATACATAATAATAATAATAATTATTATTATTATATATATATTATCTTGTATTCTAAAATAATGAATATAAGGCAATATTATAAATTATAAGTGAGATATCTTAACTACTCACAAACCACCCAGCCAGCGACCACTAAAGCAGCAATTACAAGTGAAACGTTGTCACAAAGCCTGGGTCAAACCTCTTAAAGCAGCGATCATAGTCAATCAAGAATTGGCTTCCATCAAAGTCACGTCTTCCCAAAAAGACACGACCGTCTATGACAACAGTCAGACTTATATATCCAAGGTGGGACGATATAAAAAGAAAAAGGAAGGAGAAATATAGGGGGTTAAATCAATCGGTATATTTCATGATATATACTCAGCCATTCAGAATTAATCTGCTAAGTATTCTAAACATAATATACTCAGAAATATAAGTATCGAATAGAGGGGATTAAGGAATGAGGAAAAGCAAGTAAGAGATCGCTGGCTAGGAAAGAAAGAGTCTGCAGATCGCTGGCTGTAGAGAAGAGGAGAGACAGCAGATCGGGGGTTAAGTCAGAGTCTGCAGATCACAATATCTGGTATGTGATTATTTATTACAGGTAAGGATAGTGAGGTCTTAGTAATATTTGATATATATATTATTTACAATGTGATGTTAATCATATTTGATATGTAATGTTATTCATAATGTTATTTGATTATTTATGATATTAGAATGTAATAATACGTGATGTATAATATTATTTAAGATATTATCCTTAGGATGTAATGTTATGTGATGAATAATATTATTCATGATATTATCATCAGGAGTAATTATACTTGGTGTCTATTATTATATCATCAGTAAGATGTTAGTAATATTTGATGTATAATATAAGGATGACCCATGTATAATTCATTTTCTGTATCTATAATTCATATATTGATAAATATATTTTTGTAATTGATAAGCATATATTTAGATATATATATATATTGAGATTCATATATACCTCCTAGGTGGTGACACATATAATATATATATATATAATTTATTATTTATGATTATTCAATAATGATGCTTGCAGCAATTATTGAGTCCCATAAATAATAATAATCTATTATGAAAATGGTATAATAGAATATCATCTTTGGGATCTTGATAGATGTTTAAATAACTTCCTAACGTACTTATGAAATTATATAGAAGAGTCATTCATAAGAGTGATAAGGAAGAAATGAGTAACTCTTGACAAGAATGAAATGTTTATATCATCTTTGATCTTATTAGATATTATTACTGAAATTTATTGATCTCTAATGTTTCTAATATCCCTTTGAGAAACACTTTGAATGCAAGTTTCGGGCTTAAGTGCTTCCACCAGAAAGGGGTCATTACAGTGTGTGAAGTAAAGAAGATTACTCTTCAATGTACATTTTTCGAAAGCCCTTCATGAGCCCTTCTTTCATCTCTTCATCATGAGATGGAGGCACTCTTCCAGGCTTAGTTACATATCATTTGGGATTTAGAGCATAGGCTACCATATGAAGCAAGGTGTTCATGGTGTTCCACCATTGCATCACAATGAGCTTAGATGCTCCTTGTAAAATCCCAAAGTAGGGTTCTTGCTATAAATTGTTGGTTTCATCTATCCAAGCATGCTATCAAAGGTCTCATAAATCTCTCCAACGCTAGGAGAGTCAATACAAGCATATCTTATTACTTGCACAATAGGCTCAACAAAGGGGCAAACATATCTACAAGAGCAAACAAGTTACAAAAATTAAAATATTTTACAAGTTAAAAACATCAATAATTAACGTTTTAAAAATTAAATAATAAAATTAGCAATTTTCTTACCTCATTATGGATCACCAATCTTCATCAAAGATTTTTTGTTTCACACTTCTTTTACCTCTGGCCATCTACCCCACTTTGAGTTAACCACCATCAATTGTAACGCCTCCAGAACCTCAAGCATCCTCTCTAACAAAATGAAGTAGTTGTCATATCTAGTATCCATGATCTTGAGGAATTCCTTCCTCAAAGAAGTCCTAAACAAAGCAGGTGAATTGTGTTTATTGCAAATGAACATTTGCACATCTCTAGCCTCTAACACCATTTCCTTCACCCAATCTATATTCCCGATGTCTTTCAAGGTATTGTTCAATGCATGAACACAACATGGGGTCCAAAAAATGTGCTTATAAGCACCCTCCATCATCAAGCCAACTAAGTTACACACACGAGCTGAATCGGTCACTACCTATACAACATTAGAGGCTCCAACCTCTTTTGTGGCATCTTTCAAATTTTGAAATTGGGATTTTGCATCCTTACTTTTCCTTGAACAATCAATAGCTCTAAGAAAATAAGAGTCGGCTAAACTCGTGACAATGATATTGATGAATGGCCAATGTTTGATATCAATCCACCCATCCATGATGATGGAGCATCTATCCCTTATCCAAGTTTGTCTCATCTCTTCCATCAACACACCTTGGAACATTCTCTAACAAGGAGGGTGGTGTGTAGCTTATGTTCTCCAGGTGCGACAAATGAGGGACCGGAAACTATCACATCTTTGAACATTTGTTTAAAATATAGTCTATAATAAGCGCCCTTAATTTATTTATTTTGAAAATCTTGACATGTTAGCTTCTAAACATGAAGTAATGCAAATGTAACTTCCTTCCACTTTTTGATCACCAAGTTCCCGATGTGGGTGAGGAGAAAGCATATAGTGCTAAGGATTACATTAGAAATCAATTGTTGGAAATGAAATCCACTTGTTTAGTGGGGTAAGCTGAGCACATCCACTTTGCAGTGGGAAAGGTAAAAACAATACTGAAATGTAAACAAGCTCTTCCACTTTTCAGTGGTGAGCCAGTGCCAGATAACCACTTGTTCAGTTATGCAGTGGGGTAAGTAGTATCAAATCACCAAGAGCAATTCATTGGTGGTACTACCACACAGTGTTACATCGTTAGTTCATTACAATTCAATTCATAAACAATATATAACTGATGCTTACAAAATTAAGGTGAAATGAAGATGAAATAAGCCCCCAAAATGAGCCTCCGCTCAGGAACCCAACACCCAAGTGAAACAATACAGTTATACCTCAGCCAAGAAGCATATGAAGGTCTGTAACACTCTAAAAATGAATTGCAACAGGTCTGATATACTCAGAAATCATCATGAACATGTGCAGGCAGCCACGATAAATACTTTGAAACACTCCAATACCACTGAAGTTCACCCCCAAACTGCATGCTATGATGCAACAAGGCCTAGGCACCCCCTTAGGGACTCCAAACAGCAAGGAAAGAGGGGTGATTCTCCCTGCCCCTTCACATGTCTCCCTAGGAATAGAACAGGCCAACACTTGGGCGATTTGTTCCCCGAAAATCACACACTCCTTGCAACCTGCAATCAATCGCTTCCTAGTTACCCAGCACACAGAAATCCATTGGTCAAATACCCAAGAGCACATTCCAAACACTCCAATCTGCACATCAATATTAGATGGTACGACCTATACTTGCACAGGTATGGCCAGTGCAAAGCTCCAAGGAAAAGCAACTCAAAACACACTGTAACTCAAATGAAATTACATATCAAACACTAGCAAACCATATCACCTCAAAAAACCTCAGATTGGAAAGCCATGAAATAAATCTTCATAGTCAACTCTAATGGTGATTCCTGAATGGAACCACATCAGTCCAACTAGGTATCGTATTTCAATTCCAAAACTAGAACAATCCTTGAGGGTTACTGTTGTCAAAGACTTGGAGAAACCAACACCAAACCGACAGCACTTTGTCATAAATCTTCAACATTCCCAAACGAGCTCCTCAATGCCTCCTTATATAGCTTTTTGGAGGGAAATATTACAATTTTGAAATAATAAAATATTTCACTATTTACACAAATGCCTTTTTAAAATAATAATAATCACTTTTATGTGCAACGCCCCCCCTTATCTCACCTAGGAGTCCAACTTGGAGGCATTTTTGGCTTTTCAAAAAATCATAACACTAAAGTTATGAAAATAATAATTAAACATGAAATATTAAAATAATTTATCCCAAGTTACAGAAAATCTTGAAACACCTCAAATTCCAATTTTGACTATGCCAATGTGATGTTGAGGCACTGGATGAATGATCAAAGCCATTTTGGTGACTTACTAAAAATAAACATGCTCTCCAAGAAGTTTGGAGAACACCCCAAAAGCTCGAAAATACCACAAACAATGTCATTCAGTCTGGTATTACCCACTAAGCTCACTGCCACCAATAGAAACCATGTACCACCACAACTGGCTCCTCCAAGAACTTTGGAGTCTCCTTGCCTTACCACAACCTATGGGAACTCAGAAAATAGGCTAATGGTCACTACACTGATTAAGCCTAAGAAAGGGACAATACATAGTGAACTTGTCACATGGAATGGTATGGCATGAGCATAACAAAATTTAGCAATAGAAGAATCACCCACATTTTATGATTGTGTGTTAAACATATCTACAACAATAGTAGCTCTCTTCTTTCCCCTAGTAGAAGTAGAACCCTCTCTCCCTTGAATTCTAACATCCAAGGATCCCATAGGCAATGACAAACTAGGTTGTGAACTCTCCAATGGAATTCCTTCCTTTCTTGCCTCCCCCTCTATATGCAATCTAGCTGCCTCAATCTTCTCAACTAGAGTTATTGTTTCACAACCTTTAACCCCTTGACCGGCTATCCACAAAAGATGACAATAAACTCTTGTATAGCTGCCCCTATATTATTTTTTGCACAAATGGCATAGCCATACTCTATTACCCCCTATTTTTTTCCTTATCCTTATCAATTCATGATACAAATTGTAAGAGAGGTTTATTGGGGTTAAATAGACCTTTTGCATAGGTTTTGAGGAGTTTGAAAGGTCATTCAAACGGGTTTGTACTTGTTGGCCCTGCTACACTCCCACTCCCTAAAGAATCCCCAACCTCCTTACATTTGAACTTCAACCTCCTCACTATCATTACTCTCACTGTTGCTCATGGTTATTTTTGGTTAAGAATTTAAAAGAGAGCGGCAAGTTCAAATGAAAGAAAAAATAATATCACAATGCCTTCCCCTATGTGTTAAAAATTTTGAAAAAAGCTTTTAAAAATGTAAAACAAATGTAAGATGAACTTACCTCTAATGTACTGCATTTGATGCCCTAGTCTCCTCTTTAAACTATTGTTGTCTCCACTTTCAATTGTTTATCTTCTCTTTCTACTCTTCAACAAAGTTTGTAAAAGTTAAAATGCGAGTGTTTTTGTTGTTTTGATTGGTGAATTAGGTATAGTTGTTTAAAGGGGTGGGGAGATGCTTGTGGGCCCACCCATCCCTTTTTTATTTAAAAATGAGTTTTTTTTATAAAAACTTAAACTAGAATGTGTTTGGTTGTAGGGGACGGCTAGCCATCCCTAAGATGGTTGGGGGATGCTTGGATGTACCCTACACATTCAAGAATGTTTCAAAAACATTTCCTAATTTTGGCATGGAAAAGGGACATGGAGAGGACATTTCCTAGACATCCCCGCATCCCCAAAACGCCCCCTGTAGAAAACAGGGATTCCAAGGCAAGGGACGTGTCCCCGAGGAGCACCAAACACAACCATTTGAGCTTGAGACATGTGCTTGGAAACTTGCCAATGTTATGGTACTTAAGCACAAAGAACATCTAATGGCTCATCACACAAGGGCTTAACACAAGGTAAGCATAATAATGACTTCCAATCTTTGGCAGCTTATGAGATCCTAATGTCTCTTCTAGCTCTTGATATGTTCTACTAACAAAAAATACCAATAATAAGCTTCTTTCTTTGTAAATATTTGGCTAAGGCTCATCCCAAAAGCAAAACAATCACCACCAGCTTGAGACAAATTCAATGCTCTTTGTGGTTGTTGTCAAGGACCTCCTTTCCAAGCTCATGATCACGCTAGGCTTCATTTGGCTATGCAAGGTTTCATGACAAACAACATTGCAAGTTGAAACTGCAATAGAGAATGTTACTAGAAGGTGAAATTACCAAAGTAATAAATCTTTCAATTTTCTAATAATCATTGTTCCTCATCCATACTAATAAATGCATGAAGGTGCTTATGTACTTTGTAGGTCCCCTTCCTTGCGACTATTACCGACATACATGAGAGAAAGATCATTAAATAAGTTAAATACAATGTTTCTCCAAGTTTCAACGATGAAAGTATGAGGAGACTGCTGGCAAAAAAATCAGATTTGGGGACAGCACGGGGCACGGGAAATAAAAAGATATATAAAAATTAATATTCGAATTTATAAATTACAAATAAATTAAAGATATCTTAACATAACTTCAAGAAACTAAATGAAGCTGAATTTTTTAAGATCCAACATTAAATATATCAACAAGCTAAATGACTCGAGAAAACTACTCCACAATTGAAATGGAAAAACCACGTAGGCGTGTGCGTTAATGTCAGTCTCAAACAATTTCAATTAAAGATCTCTTTTTGCGTGTGGCTCTTAGATAGCATTCAATCAAACCTTTGACTGCCACCAATAAGATGAGATCAGTTTTGTTTTCCATTCAAATAGGTCCCCAAATTTCACTAATGGTTGTGCTTTGTTCCTTGCTTCTAATCGATGATGGCCTGTTGTCTGCATTCTTGCTTTTATAAAGAAGAATGGATACAAGGAATTCATGTTTTATCATTTTGTTTGTGAATGCATTTGGATTCCATTGGTTTTTTCCTGATGAAGGCAAAGTGTTGATGGTGTTCAAGAATAACCTTGGAAAGAATCACAAAATTTGCTAGCATCATGGAACAAGTCTTCATAGTTCTCCTATAGATGGACTGGAATCACAAGAGACAAATTCACTAAATTTGGAAAGCTACATAAATTCCTCACTCTCCTCTCTACTGCACATGAGAAGGGTTGATCCCAATCACGGGCAGGTTCTTCCATTGTTCCGTGTTCCTTTGTTTGCCCTGGGACTGTGATCGCAACTGCATAATTGTTGGTGTTGATTGTTGTTTCATTTCACACACGCTTATAAGTCGTTGGTGCAAAACAAAATTTAATTTGTATCTACAAAACTTGATGTTCATTGATCTTGGCTGCTGCAAATTTCAGTCAGCAGCAAGCCGATGCAGTTTTCAGGCGGCAACGAGTAGAGTAACATAATTTTGTACTTTGAGTTTGATAAATGTATCTTTTTAGGTTTAGGTTTTATTTTTACTTCAATTTTTTAATGATTGATAAAATTAAATACACATATTTTATTGTAATTAATGTGGAGTGTAATGGTCTGAATCATATATCATTTACATGTGAAAATATTAATATTTATAATAAATATAATATATTTTCAAAATAAAAATAACAATCTTTCTAAAATCAAATCCGGATTAGATAGTTTACGATGAGATTCTTTGATTCTTAATTTATTTAAACTTGGGGATTGAGTTTTCAACCTCTTTATAAAGCATAAAACACCTCACAATCTCTTTTATTTTTAATTTTGTTTTCATGAGACTAATCTTTTAAAATACAATTTATTAAAAAAAAAAAATTGCATTTAATTAATATATTATTAAATCTAAATATTTTTAAAATTAACATATTATATTTATATTTTAATATTTTTAATTTAAAAAAAATACTTAAAATTTTATATATTTAATATTATTCTAATTTAATCATGAATTTATTTTCAAATTTTATCCATAAACAAACTTATTGAAAATTTTATTTAAGCCAAACTCAAACATGAACAGAAACCTTGTTAGATAACCAATAAATAATATTCAACTTCCATATATAGAATATTTTCCAAGCCCAAATTCCTCAAAAACCACAACTCATACTAAATAATATTGTCGAAAGGGATTTGTCATGTCCAAATATAAGCATTTATGTTCCCCAAAAGGATGATATCCCTAAAGCAAAACGATTTCTAAAAATAAACGTCATTCACTAGCATATTGTCAAATAAGAACATTTTTAATCCTTAATCAAACTTTGATGTACACTACCAATCAAATAAGAACATTTTTATCCTATTTAGTAATGGAAATTCAAACAGGATCAAAGCAACTCCTTGTTATTCCAAGTAACTAGGCATAACCAATTAACATACTTTTCATGTACAGCCAATTTCTTGGATGGAAAATGTTAGAAACTAATGTTATAGATTGAAAACAATAGCATCAATAAAGACCTATTTACTCACATGTTCATTGATGTGCACTGGATTTTTAATTTCGGGGTAGATTCCAACAACGCGGGAGGCATCCAATGCAATAGAAATAAACTCCTCAAACGTGATGATTGAAAACTTCCCTGCATACCATTGAAGAAATTATCTTATTTGGAGTACTCTTGACAAGATTCTGATAAATAAGCAATTTAATGCCATACAAGTTTATCTCATTCCAACCAAACATGGAAAGACCAAGCAAACTAAAAGATTATTTTTTAGGTTGTTTTTGGTCCTTTGGAACAGAATCCAACTCTATACAATGTAACCTCAAGGTAATTCTCTCAACTATAAGAACCACAAGATAATTCTCTAAACGACCAGTTCACCAGTTCTCTTCCCTTAGCCTCCTCAACCCCAACCCTAGAGGAAGTTGAGCCCATTAATGACCTTTTGTGAGCTCATGAATGACCTTTTGTCAGCATGAGGAGTGAGTTTAGTAAGATTATCCAATGCTTGGTGCCCAAATCTATGCTCAACCTTCGCCTTCTACATCCGAATATGAACTATATCTTCACCTTTGAATCTGACTCGACAATCACTTGATTAAAATTGGGGCATCAAACAGATGACGAGGGCATGAGGATATGGCTAGCATCAAATGGGTAAGGATCTGGTTTATTTGGCATTCTCGGTTGGCATCACAAAACAAAGGATCTCGTCTGTCTTGGCTTTGAAAGTGGAGATAACCAAGGTAAAGAATCTTAGGTATAAACATACAGATGAAAAATTTATACAAGGAATAAAAATATGACTTTTAAATGGAAGCAGGTGAGGAAAACTTGTTCCTTCTAATGCAATTTACACTTCTAACCGTATAGGAGTATGCATATGAAGTAAACATAGAACTATTTAACATGCATTTTTTACTTGCAAACTGGAATCGACTATCTGCTAAATGAATATTTATTAATAAAAGAACTCTGTGATCCCGTAAAAATATGGTTCAAAAATGATTTTTGACAATTGCTCATAAAAGTAGTTTCAATAAGTTGTTTTCTCATTATGAAAAACAATGTACCTCTTCTTGACAATAATTAATATGAAAAAGTTCTTTAAAGGACAAGTAGAGATCATACCAGTGAAAATGATTTTGATTATATAAATATTTCGACCATAAAATGATATGATGTCTAAGACTCTAGATAGCAAGCGTACATATGAAGAAAACATGGAGCTATTAAACATGCAATTTTTACTTGTGAACTAGACAAGAACAGTTGCAAAGAGAATTTTGCGATCCCATGAAAAAATGGTTAAAAATTGTTTTTGACAATTGGTCATAAAGGCAAAATATCCTCATATAACGCAGAATAAAGGATAAGCATTAAAAATAGCTATTGCTAGATCGTACAACATAAACAGATTTTCATTGTATTTCTACCACAATATGATACATTGTTGTCACATATCCCACAGGTGTCCATTTTAACTACTAGTTGATAGGTGCATTGATCAATTCATTGATGGTAAGATGTAAGACAAAGCAAGTTTTGCAGTTCGATTTGGGAAGTATACCAATGACAACTTCATGTCTATTATCAGAGGTGTTCATTAATGCATGGCTCAATGCTAGAATAAGGGTGTGTGTAGCCATTAGATTATTACTATTATCTTAATATATTTTCTCTCAGTAAAATAATTAAATTTCTAAATCATATATATATAAACATTATTAAAAAAATAAAAGAATATAGAACTGTCAAAAGTGGCTCAATTCACCAGTCGAACATATTGCACAGGACTGTCTATGTTCTCCAAACTCTAAAAAAAACTGCACTCTATACATTTGAAAAACACAGCACCTCAATAGAGCAGCTCAACCTAAATTTATGAGAATTAAAAGGAAAAGACACAAATTTGGTGGGCAGCAGGCAAGGAGAGGACATGAGCTGGATTACTGCTAGGAGTGAATGAATAAGCGGTGCTTGTCCGATAAATAAATAACATTTCATT
Source organism: Sequoiadendron giganteum (assembly GCA_007115665.2). NCBI lineage: Eukaryota > Viridiplantae > Streptophyta > Pinopsida > Cupressales > Cupressaceae > Sequoiadendron > Sequoiadendron giganteum. The sequence continues at coordinate 559,934,421 of CM021101.1, read as the reverse complement.
ATGGAGGCAACGCCATTTTTTAAGGGCTGCCACATTTGCAAGGGAGAGGTGGAGCAAATAAATTTGCTTCAGATGATGGAGTTCATTGAATAGCTGTTTTCTCTCCAAAGAAGGAAATGAAGGTTGCTGGCTGCCACATTGGAAAGACAGGACGGTGCCTCTGTGGAGGCCTACCAATGTCTCTTCTACAGCTGCAAACATGGTTTTATGATAAAGTCGCTAGATATGCCTTCAGAGGGGGTGCTGATATTAGGATCTTACAAAGGAAAATTGTGCAGCCTTGGTGAAAGTTGTGGTTCCATGTAATACAAATGCTTACCAGTCTGAATTGCCTTCCCAAGGAACCTTCAGGCCAAGTAGTTTCCAGCAAACTATGTTTTTTGATGACAGTAATCATCCAGTGGTAGAGGGGCAGAATGTTTAGGCTAATGCTTTTGATGGCCAGGCTAAATACGACTTTGACTTGGGGCAAGGATCTAAAGGTTTGGTGAATGCAACAACATTTCATACCTTCCTTCACGATTATGATATGTTTAAGCCAGGCTATGGATAACTTTGGGGGTTATTTCCAGATTGTATGTGTCTTAATCTTATGACTCTAGACATAGGACAACATAAGATTATGATATGTCTTAATCTTATGACTTGAGACATAAAGTGAAAATGCCCTATGAATGCTCTAAGTAAACTTAAATAAACTAATGGAATAGGACCAAATAGGGATAGCGGTTAAGCAATAAACCTTGTTCACACCAAAAGGTGTTATATGGAATGATCATAACAATTCATGTTATCACCATGCACTACAGAAAAGTATTTCTTATACCCTTTATGAGTGCCATAGTATAAAAGGTTACATGGAATACCTTAAGGAAACATATTCTAAGTTGTGGGATCTTTGGTTGAAAAGTTGTAACAATAGAAATAAGGGTATACGATCAGATCCTTCTCACCTGTTGGGACTAACAGCACACTGATAATGTGTACGAAATAACTTATAGGAGAATTAATATAAGGCTGGTGAATTGAATGCTCGAAACATATTGCTTGACCTTGCCACAAGAGTTCTATTTGTTGATACAAATAGATATGTAGCTTTGGGAACTTAAACAGCATAGTTGGAGTTCATGATACTCGAGAGCATGGTAGGAATGTGTATGCTAATTACTTCAGCATATGAATGTTGGAAGGTGATAGGTAAATTTATGAGGAATAGCTTAGGTACCAAGTAACCCTTAACACACGTGCAACTTGGGTGCTTTGTATTTAGTTAACATATTAGTAGGGTGGATTCTTGAAGGAAATGATTTTGGATCATTGTGCCTGATTTTGGATCATTGTGCCTAATATTTTTGGCTGAGAGCTGTGATGTCCTGAGAATATGATGAGCCCATTTTAGAGTGGTAGGCTAATATCTATTTTGGCATTATACCCAATTCAGAGATGTTTCCATTAATGATAGCAGAGTGCATTGGACTTTGATTGTGCCTGGTTTAATATTATTTGAAAATATCTTTTAAGGTTGATGCTATTAGTCAATTTTACTATCACCATACCTTACTGTTTATTACTTAAGCTATTTCCTGACTTTGGTTGGTAATTACACATTGAACAGCCTGTTAAGCTAGTATATTATCAACTATAACTATTGGCGTTCTTCCAAGAAGTTAGAATTGTTGTCTATTGTTGGAAACATTGTCTTTTGGGCATGAACCACAACTTCTATTGTATTAAACAATAGTTATTTGTTGACTTGACTTTTTAACCTCACCTAATAAGGTTGTTATGTGTAAATCCATTTTGAATGAAGGGATGGAAGTTCTGGTGCAAACTATAGCACCTCTGATTCCTTGAAAGGGATACATAGGTAGGGCCATTTCAAATGGATTTCCAAGGAATAGGTCCAGATCTAGGGATATGTCATCATAAAGAGAGCATACTCTATACAGTGCAAGAATATTAGTTGGTAGCATAGAGTTGTTTCCATTGCTAAGTTAGGTAAGGTTAAGAAGCTAGCACTTCTAAATTGAGAATAATTTATTACAATATAGGAATACTTGGCACTTTGATTGAAGGTGGAAAAACCAAAAAGTTAATTGGATAATTAAGATTGTGTTTAAGGTGTAACAAAAATGGAAAAGAAAATCAATAGTAATTAGGGTGGTAATTACGTTAGTATCAGAGTGTGGTTCAAACATTGGACCTACAAAGCTTGCTAGACTCTTGAAATAACAATCTTGTACTTACTCGTTGACTATGATTAAACTTAACACTCAATGTAACTATGAAAAAAGAATTAGAGTACACAACACAAGCATAGTGGATCCATAACAAATAAGTTTGAGGTTCCAATTTGGGATGTTGTTATATGTTGAAACTTATAGAGACATACAGAAACATTAGCCCATTTATGGTCATTCAAGAGGAATGAAAAATGATGAAGCCAACAAAAAATACTAGGAGTTGGAATTTTGGCTTGATTTATATACCCATTTAGTGCTCAATTATGATCATGTATGCCTTAACTTCTTAGTTGGTTGCACATTATGAAATAAAAATAGAAGACGATTTGTTTAGCACTTTCAACCTCTTGTTTTGCAAATGGAGAATTTTGTAGCCATAGGACAAAAAACATGAATTCAACAAATATATGGAATCATACGCCAAAGTGCCATAGGGCCCAAGGATTGGACTTGAATGGCACAGGGAATCCAATCAAAGATCTAGTAAAGTTTGAACAAACAATATAGTTTAAAGTGGAAAATCAAGAGGAAATCATTGCCAGTAGTGCATATTCTTTGTATGAGTTGCTAACAATGTATGACTTAGGATAATAATGTATGATTAAGTTAATAAGATATCTTTAGAATTGTTAATATGCATGGTCATAATTATTAATAAGAATTAAAAAATTCCTATTAAAATGGTTAGGCCAATAGATTAGAATAATTGGAGTTGGTAATGAAATTGTCTCTTATTTGGTATAATGTATGCATGGTTTTTTGCATAGTAACGAGCATGATGGATAGATGTTTATATCTATTAATTGTGAATCTTTCAATAGGGGTGTGTGTGAACTTACTACCGAACCTTATTTTATATTGTACTATGTAAGGATTCCAATGACCAAAAACAGTTATTACTAGTTTACGATTGAATGGGTACAAATTTTAGATTGTGCACCTAAACTTTCTATGGTCCTCTTATTTGTTTAAAAAGGATGAATGGGGTATGTTTAATTCTTTCTTTGTCTGAGCTCCATAGTGAGGTTTTTTGATAATAGCATATCATCTTTCAACCTTGGAGGAGGATGTGTTAAGTAGTTCCCAAAACAAAAATCATGAATCCCTTTGTCCTTGATGAAGTTGTGCTAAAAGTTAGCCTAATGCTAGGGAGCCTAGCAGCCTTGTGAAGAGGTTTCTACTAAACACCTAATAATTGTCTCACAATATGTTGGCATTACTAAATGTCGACAATGTATTTGAACAAAATTTATTAATGCTCCTATGTTGATAGTGCATTATTTGTTATCCAATCAGTTGGTCTCTTAACCAACAATTTAAATTACACAAATTTATAAGGCTATCATGTTGTCAAACTGTTGTTCTGGGTAACTAGTGAGCTATATTGCAGATAAAACTGATCTGAAGTGGTTGGGATACTTGAAAAACCATTTCTGGGTTTTGTTCTTCGTTCTATCACCTTTCCAAAACAGGTTGAATCTTTAAATTTGACCAAGCGACGTGAATGATATGATTATTTTAAATGCTGTCTTTTCTGCTGCAAACTGCAGATTATAGGTGTACATTGTTTTATACGGCCTAAGTATGCAATTTAATAGTCAAGAAGTAAGAGCTTGGGTTCCTAAATTGCTTAGTAATGAGCATAATTAGGGAACATGTGGTACGTGGAGTAGCCATTTTGGCGTATTATTCAATAAATGTCATGACCTTGACTTTACATTATTACCTAATGCCAGTATGGGCTTCGTCTTTTCTTTACTGTTTTACCTGTCTTACAAAATATCAAGACATCATTCTATGATGATTGAGACATTCTAGATTGTAAACATTGAATTTCATTGACCTCCATGCATAAGTGTGTTACCTTGCTGGATTTACAGCACCGTGATATGTTTTAGACAAGTGTATTGGATATGTGATGCATGAGCATATAAGTATGCTAAGTGACAATGACTCACATAGTGAATTGGATTCCATCATGCATGCTGGCTACATACTGCTAGATCCTTTGTGATGGGTCGGGCTTCTCTAGTGGAGCAGCACGGGAAAGCTAATGCTTCGTGGTAGGGTGGATATCACCTTGATGATTGCATTATTGAATGTGTTATATGTTTGATAAAACACATACAAAATGTGACTTCATGGAAAGGTCTAAGATAAAAGATTTGAGTAATCTCTTGATTTTGCTTCAAAAAAGAATTGCGGTCTCCTCCATACAATGTAAGAATGGATCTTTTTGTTTGAATTCCAACTTGAAAGGTTGTGTATGTATAGTCCTAATGATACACAAAACGATTATAGGAGTTACTTTTCTGTGAAATTGTGAACTAATGAATAAAGTAAATGGCCATTAAGATTATTTCCTTTATAAGTTTCTATTGGTATATGTATATGTGATTGATTAGAAGCCAATTCCTATGGGCTTAATGTGCTACTTGCTTATTTGTAAACAAACTCTCAAAACCTATAGGTTCATGTGCATTGGTTAATGAATCGCCCTAAGTGATAATGTAACTAGATTAACCAGTCATAGGTGTGAACCATGAGGATAGTATGTGTTAGATCAATGTTCTTGTAGCTTCTCAATGTTAGAATGCTAAACCAAGATCGACACAAAAGCTAACTTCTATAGTATCACAACCAAGGTTGAGAGAGCAA